>OX459102.1:19290727-19634566 GCA_949775045.1 Metridium senile | reverse complement strand
TGTCATGCATTATTATAAGCAGACTGTCAAACAGCTAGCCTTATATATGTATACCGTCACTGGCTGTAACTGGGTTGGGGGTGTACCTTGGTGCTAAACTGGGCAAACGACCCTGCAGATAGAGTGCTAGCTGCTGCTCTTATGTAGTCTACCGTACGTCCACAAATAATTTCTGACTGACTGACTGACTGACTGAACGCACGCACGCTTGTAATTATAACAGCTATTCTCTTTTCAAATGTCAATGACTGACTATAGTTTTTTTACATGCACCGGCCCGTGCTTGCTTGCTAGCTAGCTACAATAATACTGACAATAATTCAATATACTTAATTGATCATATAATCATCAAGAAAACACAAGATCTGTATGATCATTGATATCCCCTCCAGGGCGATTAGAAATTGTGTTTCCTTAAATTGGTAGACCTCTCTTTTAAATTTGTTTTGCTGATCAATGATTAGGATTATGATGACTGTCATGCATTATTATAAGCAGACTGTCAAACAGCTAGCCTTATATATGTATACCGTCACTGGCTGTAACTGGGTTGGGGGTGTACCTTGGTGCTAAACTGGGCAAACGACCCTGCAGATAGAGTGCTAGCTGCTGCTCTTATGTAGTCTACCGTACGTCCACAAATAATTTCTGACTGACTGACTGACTGACTGAACGCACGCACGCTTGTAATTATAACAGCTATTCTGTTTTTCAAATGTCAATGACTGACTATAGTTTTTTTACATGCACCGGCCCGTGCTTGCTTGCTAGCTAGCTACAATAATACTGACAATAATTCAATATACTTAATTGATCATATAATCATCAAGAAAACACAAGATCTGTATGATCATTGATATCCCCTCCAGGGGCGATTAGAAATTGTGTTTCCTTAAATTGGTAGACCTCTCTTTTAAATTTGTTTTGCTGATCAATGATTAGGATTATGATGACTGTCATGCATTATTATAAGCAGACTGTCAAACAGCTAGCCTTATATATGTATACCGTCACTGGCTGTAACTGGGTTGGGGGTGTACCTTGGTGCTAAACTGGGCAAACGACCCTGCAGATAGAGTGCTAGCTGCTGCTCTTATGTAGTCTACCGTACGTCCACAAATAATTTCTGACTGACTGACTGACTGACTGAACGCACGCACGCTTGTAATTATAACAGCTATTCTCTTTTTCAAATGTCAATGACTGACTATAGTTTTTTTACATGCACCGGCCCGTGCTTGCTTGCTAGCTAGCTACAATAATACTGACAATAATTCAATATACTTAATTGATCATATAATCATCAAGAAAACACAAGATCTGTATGATCATTGATATCCCCTCCAGGGGCGATTAGAAATTGTGTTTCCTTAAATTGGTAGACCTCTCTTTTAAATTTGTTTTGCTGATCAATGATTAGGATTATGATGACTGTCATGCATTATTATAAGCAGACTGTCAAACAGCTAGCCTTATATATGTATACCGTCACTGGCTGTAACTGGGTTGGGGGTGTACCTTGGTGCTAAACTGGGCAAACGACCCTGCAGATAGAGTGCTAGCTGCTGCTCTTATGTAGTCTACCGTACGTCCACAAATAATTTCTGACTGACTGACTGACTGACTGAACGCACGCACGCTTGTAATTATAACAGCTATTCTGTTTTTCAAATGTCAATGACTGACTATAGTTTTTTTACATGCACCGGCCCGTGCTTGCTTGCTAGCTAGCTACAATAATACTGACAATAATTCAATATACTTAATTGATCATATAATCATCAAGAAAACACAAGATCTGTATGATCATTGATATCCCCTCCAGGGGCGATTAGAAATTGTGTTTCCTTAAATTGGTAGACCTCTCTTTTAAATTTGTTTTGCTGATCAATGATTAGGATTATGATGACTGTCATGCATTATTATAAGCAGACTGTCAAACAGCTAGCCTTATATATGTATACCGTCACTGGCTGTAACTGGGTTGGGGGTGTACCTTGGTGCTAAACTGGGCAAACGACCCTGCAGATAGAGTGCTAGCTGCTGCTCTTATGTAGTCTACCGTACGTCCACAAATAATTTCTGACTGACTGACTGACTGACTGAACGCACGCACGCTTGTAATTATAACAGCTATTCTGTTTTTCAAATGTCAATGACTGACTATAGTTTTTTTACATGCACCGGCCCGTGCTTGCTTGCTAGCTAGCTACAATAATACTGACAATAATTCAATATACTTAATTGATCATATAATCATCAAGAAAACACAAGATCTGTATGATCATTGATATCCCCTCCAGGGGCGATTAGAAATTGTGTTTCCTTAAATTGGTAGACCTCTCTTTTAAATTTGTTTTGCTGATCAATGATTAGGATTATGATGACTGTCATGCATTATTATAAGCAGACTGTCAAACAGCTAGCCTTATATATGTATACCGTCACTGGCTGTAACTGGGTTGGGGTGTACCTTGGTGCTAAACTGGGCAAACGACCCTGCAGATAGAGTGCTAGCTGCTGCTCTTATGTAGTCTACCGTACGTCCACAAATAATTTCTGACTGACTGACTGACTGACTGAACGCACGCACGCTTGTAATTATAACAGCTATTCTGTTTTTCAAATGTCAATGACTGACTATAGTTTTTTTACATGCACCGGCCCGTGCTTGCTTGCTAGCTAGCTACAATAATACTGACAATAATTCAATATACTTAATTGATCATATAATCATCAAGAAAACACAAGATCTGTATGATCATTGATATCCCCTCCAGGGGCGATTAGAAATTGTGTTTCCTTAAATTGGTAGACCTCTCTTTTAAATTTGTTTTGCTGATCAATGATTAGGATTATGATGACTGTCATGCATTATTATAAGCAGACTGTCAAACAGCTAGCCTTATATATGTATACCGTCACTGGCTGTAACTGGGTTGGGGGTGTACCTTGGTGCTAAACTGGGCAAACGACCCTGCAGATAGAGTGCTAGCTGCTGCTCTTATGTAGTCTACCGTACGTCCACAAATAATTTCTGACTGACTGACTGACTGACTGAACGCACGCACGCTTGTAATTATAACAGCTATTCTGTTTTTCAAATGTCAATGACTGACTATAGTTTTTTTACATGCACCGGCCCGTGCTTGCTTGCTAGCTAGCTACAATAATACTGACAATAATTCAATATACTTAATTGATCATATAATCATCAAGAAAACACAAGATCTGTATGATCATTGATATCCCCTCCAGGGGCGATTAGAAATTGTGTTTCCTTAAATTGGTAGACCTCTCTTTTAAATTTGTTTTGCTGATCAATGATTAGGATTATGATGACTGTCATGCATTATTATAAGCAGACTGTCAAACAGCTAGCCTTATATATGTATACCGTCACTGGCTGTAACTGGGTTGGGGGTGTACCTTGGTGCTAAACTGGGCAAACGACCCTGCAGATAGAGTGCTAGCTGCTGCTCTTATGTAGTCTACCGTACGTCCACAAATAATTTCTGACTGACTGACTGACTGACTGAACGCACGCACGCTTGTAATTATAACAGCTATTCTGTTTTTCAAATGTCAATGACTGACTATAGTTTTTTTACATGCACCGGCCCGTGCTTGCTTGCTAGCTAGCTACAATAATACTGACAATAATTCAATATACTTAATTGATCATATAATCATCAAGAAAACACAAGATCTGTATGATCATTGATATCCCCTCCAGGGGCGATTAGAAATTGTGTTTCCTTAAATTGGTAGACCTCTCTTTTAAATTTGTTTTGCTGATCAATGATTAGGATTATGATGACTGTCATGCATTATTATAAGCAGACTGTCAAACAGCTAGCCTTATATATGTATACCGTCACTGGCTGTAACTGGGTTGGGGGTGTACCTTGGTGCTAAACTGGGCAAACGACCCTGCAGATAGAGTGCTAGCTGCTGCTCTTATGTAGTCTACCGTACGTCCACAAATAATTTCTGACTGACTGACTGACTGACTGAACGCACGCACGCTTGTAATTATAACAGCTATTCTCTTTTTCAAATGTCAATGACTGACTATAGTTTTTTTACATGCACCGGCCCGTGCTTGCTTGCTAGCTAGCTACAATAATACTGACAATAATTCAATATACTTAATTGATCATATAATCATCAAGAAAACACAAGATCTGTATGATCATTGATATCCCCTCCAGGGGCGATTAGAAATTGTGTTTCCTTAAATTGGTAGACCTCTCTTTTAAATTTGTTTTGCTGATCAATGATTAGGATTATGATGACTGTCATGCATTATTATAAGCAGACTGTCAAACAGCTAGCCTTATATATGTATACCGTCACTGGCTGTAACTGGGTTGGGGGTGTACCTTGGTGCTAAACTGGGCAAACGACCCTGCAGATAGAGTGCTAGCTGCTGCTCTTATGTAGTCTACCGTACGTCCACAAATAATTTCTGACTGACTGACTGACTGACTGAACGCACGCACGCTTGTAATTATAACAGCTATTCTGTTTTTCAAATGTCAATGACTGACTATAGTTTTTTTACATGCACCGGCCCGTGCTTGCTTGCTAGCTAGCTACAATAATACTGACAATAATTCAATATACTTAATTGATCATATAATCATCAAGAAAACACAAGATCTGTATGATCATTGATATCCCCTCCAGGGGCGATTAGAAATTGTGTTTCCTTAAATTGGTAGACCTCTCTTTTAAATTTGTTTTGCTGATCAATGATTAGGATTATGATGACTGTCATGCATTATTATAAGCAGACTGTCAAACAGCTAGCCTTATATATGTATACCGTCACTGGCTGTAACTGGGTTGGGGGTGTACCTTGGTGCTAAACTGGGCAAACGACCCTGCAGATAGAGTGCTAGCTGCTGCTCTTATGTAGTCTACCGTACGTCCACAAATAATTTCTGACTGACTGACTGACTGACTGAACGCACGCACGCTTGTAATTATAACAGCTATTCTGTTTTTCAAATGTCAATGACTGACTATAGTTTTTTTACATGCACCGGCCCGTGCTTGCTTGCTAGCTAGCTACAATAATACTGACAATAATTCAATATACTTAATTGATCATATAATCATCAAGAAAACACAAGATCTGTATGATCATTGATATCCCCTCCAGGGGCGATTAGAAATTGTGTTTCCTTAAATTGGTAGACCTCTCTTTTAAATTTGTTTTGCTGATCAATGATTAGGATTATGATGACTGTCATGCATTATTATAAGCAGACTGTCAAACAGCTAGCCTTATATATGTATACCGTCACTGGCTGTAACTGGGTTGGGGGTGTACCTTGGTGCTAAACTGGGCAAACGACCCTGCAGATAGAGTGCTAGCTGCTGCTCTTATGTAGTCTACCGTACGTCCACAAATAATTTCTGACTGACTGACTGACTGACTGAACGCACGCACGCTTGTAATTATAACAGCTATTCTCTTTTTCAAATGTCAATGACTGACTATAGTTTTTTTACATGCACCGGCCCGTGCTTGCTTGCTAGCTAGCTACAATAATACTGACAATAATTCAATATACTTAATTGATCATATAATCATCAAGAAAACACAAGATCTGTATGATCATTGATATCCCCTCCAGGGGCGATTAGAAATTGTGTTTCCTTAAATTGGTAGACCTCTCTTTTAAATTTGTTTTGCTGATCAATGATTAGGATTATGATGACTGTCATGCATTATTATAAGCAGACTGTCAAACAGCTAGCCTTATATATGTATACCGTCACTGGCTGTAACTGGGTTGGGGGTGTACCTTGGTGCTAAACTGGGCAAACGACCCTGCAGATAGAGTGCTAGCTGCTGCTCTTATGTAGTCTACCGTACGTCCACAAATAATTTCTGACTGACTGACTGACTGACTGAACGCACGCACGCTTGTAATTATAACAGCTATTCTGTTTTTCAAATGTCAATGACTGACTATAGTTTTTTTACATGCACCGGCCCGTGCTTGCTTGCTAGCTAGCTACAATAATACTGACAATAATTCAATATACTTAATTGATCATATAATCATCAAGAAAACACAAGATCTGTATGATCATTGATATCCCCTCCAGGGGCGATTAGAAATTGTGTTTCCTTAAATTGGTAGACCTCTCTTTTAAATTTGTTTTGCTGATCAATGATTAGGATTATGATGACTGTCATGCATTATTATAAGCAGACTGTCAAACAGCTAGCCTTATATATGTATACCGTCACTGGCTGTAACTGGGTTGGGGGTGTACCTTGGTGCTAAACTGGGCAAACGACCCTGCAGATAGAGTGCTAGCTGCTGCTCTTATGTAGTCTACCGTACGTCCACAAATAATTTCTGACTGACTGACTGACTGACTGAACGCACGCACGCTTGTAATTATAACAGCTATTCTCTTTTTCAAATGTCAATGACTGACTATAGTTTTTTTACATGCACCGGCCCGTGCTTGCTTGCTAGCTAGCTACAATAATACTGACAATAATTCAATATACTTAATTGATCATATAATCATCAAGAAAACACAAGATCTGTATGATCATTGATATCCCCTCCAGGGGCGATTAGAAATTGTGTTTCCTTAAATTGGTAGACCTCTCTTTTAAATTTGTTTTGCTGATCAATGATTAGGATTATGATGACTGTCATGCATTATTATAAGCAGACTGTCAAACAGCTAGCCTTATATATGTATACCGTCACTGGCTGTAACTGGGTTGGGGGTGTACCTTGGTGCTAAACTGGGCAAACGACCCTGCAGATAGAGTGCTAGCTGCTGCTCTTATGTAGTCTACCGTACGTCCACAAATAATTTCTGACTGACTGACTGACTGACTGAACGCACGCACGCTTGTAATTATAACAGCTATTCTGTTTTTCAAATGTCAATGACTGACTATAGTTTTTTTACATGCACCGGCCCGTGCTTGCTTGCTAGCTAGCTACAATAATACTGACAATAATTCAATATACTTAATTGATCATATAATCATCAAGAAAACACAAGATCTGTATGATCATTGATATCCCCTCCAGGGGCGATTAGAAATTGTGTTTCCTTAAATTGGTAGACCTCTCTTTTAAATTTGTTTTGCTGATCAATGATTAGGATTATGATGACTGTCATGCATTATTATAAGCAGACTGTCAAACAGCT
This sequence comes from Metridium senile, assembly GCA_949775045.1. Classification (NCBI taxonomy): domain Eukaryota; kingdom Metazoa; phylum Cnidaria; class Anthozoa; order Actiniaria; family Metridiidae; genus Metridium; species Metridium senile. Next base: position 19,627,363 of record OX459102.1, on the reverse strand, counting down.
AGCCTTATATATGTATACCGTCACTGGCTGTAACTGGGTTGGGGGTGTACCTTGGTGCTAAACTGGGCAAACGACCCTGCAGATAGAGTGCTAGCTGCTGCTCTTATGTAGTCTACCGTACGTCCACAAATAATTTCTGACTGACTGACTGACTGACTGAACGCACGCACGCTTGTAATTATAACAGCTATTCTCTTTTTCAAATGTCAATGACTGACTATAGTTTTTTTACATGCACCGGCCCGTGCTTGCTTGCTAGCTAGCTACAATAATACTGACAATAATTCAATATACTTAATTGATCATATAATCATCAAGAAAACACAAGATCTGTATGATCATTGATATCCCCTCCAGGGGCGATTAGAAATTGTGTTTCCTTAAATTGGTAGACCTCTCTTTTAAATTTGTTTTGCTGATCAATGATTAGGATTATGATGACTGTCATGCATTATTATAAGCAGACTGTCAAACAGCTAGCCTTATATATGTATACCGTCACTGGCTGTAACTGGGTTGGGGGTGTACCTTGGTGCTAAACTGGGCAAACGACCCTGCAGATAGAGTGCTAGCTGCTGCTCTTATGTAGTCTACCGTACGTCCACAAATAATTTCTGACTGACTGACTGACTGACTGAACGCACGCACGCTTGTAATTATAACAGCTATTCTGTTTTTCAAATGTCAATGACTGACTATAGTTTTTTTACATGCACCGGCCCGTGCTTGCTTGCTAGCTAGCTACAATAATACTGACAATAATTCAATATACTTAATTGATCATATAATCATCAAGAAAACACAAGATCTGTATGATCATTGATATCCCCTCCAGGGGCGATTAGAAATTGTGTTTCCTTAAATTGGTAGACCTCTCTTTTAAATTTGTTTTGCTGATCAATGATTAGGATTATGATGACTGTCATGCATTATTATAAGCAGACTGTCAAACAGCTAGCCTTATATATGTATACCGTCACTGGCTGTAACTGGGTTGGGGGTGTACCTTGGTGCTAAACTGGGCAAACGACCCTGCAGATAGAGTGCTAGCTGCTGCTCTTATGTAGTCTACCGTACGTCCACAAATAATTTCTGACTGACTGACTGACTGACTGAACGCACGCACGCTTGTAATTATAACAGCTATTCTCTTTTTCAAATGTCAATGACTGACTATAGTTTTTTTACATGCACCGGCCCGTGCTTGCTTGCTAGCTAGCTACAATAATACTGACAATAATTCAATATACTTAATTGATCATATAATCATCAAGAAAACACAAGATCTGTATGATCATTGATATCCCCTCCAGGGGCGATTAGAAATTGTGTTTCCTTAAATTGGTAGACCTCTCTTTTAAATTTGTTTTGCTGATCAATGATTAGGATTATGATGACTGTCATGCATTATTATAAGCAGACTGTCAAACAGCTAGCCTTATATATGTATACCGTCACTGGCTGTAACTGGGTTGGGGGTGTACCTTGGTGCTAAACTGGGCAAACGACCCTGCAGATAGAGTGCTAGCTGCTGCTCTTATGTAGTCTACCGTACGTCCACAAATAATTTCTGACTGACTGACTGACTGACTGAACGCACGCACGCTTGTAATTATAACAGCTATTCTGTTTTTCAAATGTCAATGACTGACTATAGTTTTTTTACATGCACCGGCCCGTGCTTGCTTGCTAGCTAGCTACAATAATACTGACAATAATTCAATATACTTAATTGATCATATAATCATCAAGAAAACACAAGATCTGTATGATCATTGATATCCCCTCCAGGGGCGATTAGAAATTGTGTTTCCTTAAATTGGTAGACCTCTCTTTTAAATTTGTTTTGCTGATCAATGATTAGGATTATGATGACTGTCATGCATTATTATAAGCAGACTGTCAAACAGCTAGCCTTATATATGTATACCGTCACTGGCTGTAACTGGGTTGGGGGTGTACCTTGGTGCTAAACTGGGCAAACGACCCTGCAGATAGAGTGCTAGCTGCTGCTCTTATGTAGTCTACCGTACGTCCACAAATAATTTCTGACTGACTGACTGACTGACTGAACGCACGCACGCTTGTAATTATAACAGCTATTCTCTTTTTCAAATGTCAATGACTGACTATAGTTTTTTTACATGCACCGGCCCGTGCTTGCTTGCTAGCTAGCTACAATAATACTGACAATAATTCAATATACTTAATTGATCATATAATCATCAAGAAAACACAAGATCTGTATGATCATTGATATCCCCTCCAGGGGCGATTAGAAATTGTGTTTCCTTAAATTGGTAGACCTCTCTTTTAAATTTGTTTTGCTGATCAATGATTAGGATTATGATGACTGTCATGCATTATTATAAGCAGACTGTCAAACAGCTAGCCTTATATATGTATACCGTCACTGGCTGTAACTGGGTTGGGGGTGTACCTTGGTGCTAAACTGGGCAAACGACCCTGCAGATAGAGTGCTAGCTGCTGCTCTTATGTAGTCTACCGTACGTCCACAAATAATTTCTGACTGACTGACTGACTGACTGAACGCACGCACGCTTGTAATTATAACAGCTATTCTGTTTTTCAAATGTCAATGACTGACTATAGTTTTTTTACATGCACCGGCCCGTGCTTGCTTGCTAGCTAGCTACAATAATACTGACAATAATTCAATATACTTAATTGATCATATAATCATCAAGAAAACACAAGATCTGTATGATCATTGATATCCCCTCCAGGGGCGATTAGAAATTGTGTTTCCTTAAATTGGTAGACCTCTCTTTTAAATTTGTTTTGCTGATCAATGATTAGGATTATGATGACTGTCATGCATTATTATAAGCAGACTGTCAAACAGCTAGCCTTATATATGTATACCGTCACTGGCTGTAACTGGGTTGGGGGTGTACCTTGGTGCTAAACTGGGCAAACGACCCTGCAGATAGAGTGCTAGCTGCTGCTCTTATGTAGTCTACCGTACGTCCACAAATAATTTCTGACTGACTGACTGACTGACTGAACGCACGCACGCTTGTAATTATAACAGCTATTCTGTTTTTCAAATGTCAATGACTGACTATAGTTTTTTTACATGCACCGGCCCGTGCTTGCTTGCTAGCTAGCTACAATAATACTGACAATAATTCAATATACTTAATTGATCATATAATCATCAAGAAAACACAAGATCTGTATGATCATTGATATCCCCTCCAGGGGCGATTAGAAATTGTGTTTCCTTAAATTGGTAGACCTCTCTTTTAAATTTGTTTTGCTGATCAATGATTAGGATTATGATGACTGTCATGCATTATTATAAGCAGACTGTCAAACAGCTAGCCTTATATATGTATACCGTCACTGGCTGTAACTGGGTTGGGGGTGTACCTTGGTGCTAAACTGGGCAAACGACCCTGCAGATAGAGTGCTAGCTGCTGCTCTTATGTAGTCTACCGTACGTCCACAAATAATTTCTGACTGACTGACTGACTGACTGAACGCACGCACGCTTGTAATTATAACAGCTATTCTGTTTTTCAAATGTCAATGACTGACTATAGTTTTTTTACATGCACCGGCCCGTGCTTGCTTGCTAGCTAGCTACAATAATACTGACAATAATTCAATATACTTAATTGATCATATAATCATCAAGAAAACACAAGATCTGTATGATCATTGATATCCCCTCCAGGGGCGATTAGAAATTGTGTTTCCTTAAATTGGTAGACCTCTCTTTTAAATTTGTTTTGCTGATCAATGATTAGGATTATGATGACTGTCATGCATTATTATAAGCAGACTGTCAAACAGCTAGCCTTATATATGTATACCGTCACTGGCTGTAACTGGGTTGGGGGTGTACCTTGGTGCTAAACTGGGCAAACGACCCTGCAGATAGAGTGCTAGCTGCTGCTCTTATGTAGTCTACCGTACGTCCACAAATAATTTCTGACTGACTGACTGACTGACTGAACGCACGCACGCTTGTAATTATAACAGCTATTCTGTTTTTCAAATGTCAATGACTGACTATAGTTTTTTTACATGCACCGGCCCGTGCTTGCTTGCTAGCTAGCTACAATAATACTGACAATAATTCAATATACTTAATTGATCATATAATCATCAAGAAAACACAAGATCTGTATGATCATTGATATCCCCTCCAGGGGCGATTAGAAATTGTGTTTCCTTAAATTGGTAGACCTCTCTTTTAAATTTGTTTTGCTGATCAATGATTAGGATTATGATGACTGTCATGCATTATTATAAGCAGACTGTCAAACAGCTAGCCTTATATATGTATACCGTCACTGGCTGTAACTGGGTTGGGGGTGTACCTTGGTGCTAAACTGGGCAAACGACCCTGCAGATAGAGTGCTAGCTGCTGCTCTTATGTAGTCTACCGTACGTCCACAAATAATTTCTGACTGACTGACTGACTGACTGAACGCACGCACGCTTGTAATTATAACAGCTATTCTCTTTTTCAAATGTCAATGACTGACTATAGTTTTTTTACATGCACCGGCCCGTGCTTGCTTGCTAGCTAGCTACAATAATACTGACAATAATTCAATATACTTAATTGATCATATAATCATCAAGAAAACACAAGATCTGTATGATCATTGATATCCCCTCCAGGGGCGATTAGAAATTGTGTTTCCTTAAATTGGTAGACCTCTCTTTTAAATTTGTTTTGCTGATCAATGATTAGGATTATGATGACTGTCATGCATTATTATAAGCAGACTGTCAAACAGCTAGCCTTATATATGTATACCGTCACTGGCTGTAACTGGGTTCCAAGGGTGTGTAAGCTTAAGCGTTAAACTGGGCCAAGAGCCCTGCCGATAGAGTGAGCACTGCACTTGGGTGCTAGCTTCATTGTAGTCTACAAAAATAATTGCTGACTGACTGACTGACTGACTGACTGACTGACTGACTGACTGACTGACAGACTGACTGACTGACTTCAGGACTGACTGACTGACTGATTGACTGTGTGGCTATAAACTGTGGGACGATTGTTTTTGTTAGTGAGTCATTTTTTGTTTGTTCTTGCCTATAAGGTATCAAAGGATTAACTCAGTTTCTTCTTTTTTTAGGTACTTATTTGAAGATCAGTAATCAAGACTAGACCCTTTCATTATTGGACTTGATAGAAAATGATATATATAAGGCCTGAAGTCAGTGTTGTGGTGGTTATATCATTTTGTTAGTGTTTTGCACACAAGATTGCCAGCTAGAATTGAAACGTTTATGACTTCCTGAATGGAGTTTTGTTTGTGGTTGTGTAAATAAGTAAGTAAGTGCGTGAGTCAAGTTTTGTAAAGAAAAACTTATCCAATTAATGTGTATCAATTTAAAAAGGATAAATAAATTTTGTGTGAGATGATTTGCGCGTGTTTTCTCTTTAATAGCTATTTTAAATCCATAAAAAATAGCCAACTTTTTTTCTTTTGTCTTCAATTCCCTCTGTCTTTCTACCAATTATCTTTCTTTTGTTTCAATTCTTTCTCTCTTTCAATCAACTCTTTCTTTTGTCTTCAATTTCTTCTCTCTTCTATCAACTCTCCTTCGTTACTTTTAAGTTTGTTTTCCCTTTCAACAAACTGTTCTCGTACTGTTTCGCCATTCATCTTCCACTGCATGGTTGTAAAAATACATTGTTGCCGAAAGCTAGATAACTAGTTGTAAAAGGTCCTTTTGCAGAGCATCAGTTTTCGTGATAGTTCTCTCGCCAACAACTAGTTTATTAAACACTATACTGTCAACATACATGCTTTTTCAGAATAATGCACTACAATATTAATTAGAAAGGGTTTTTTTCTCATTTGTTTTTTTCTCTTTTTATTTGCAAAGGAGATTTTTGATTAATCCAAATTTTGGGATTGACACCCTAACCCTTAAGGGTAAGATGTTGTAATTAACCACCCCAAGCCTAACCCTAAAGAAAAACGCTAAGGTAACCCCAAACCTTTAAGGGTTAAATGTTTACAACCCTAACATCTTACCCTTAAGGGTTAGGGTTGAGTTAGAATTTACAACGTTTAACCCTTAAACGTTTAGGGTGAAGGTTTCAACCGTTTCACCTTGAAGGGGTTGGGTTACGGTTACGGTTTATATCATATAAACCCTTACTTGATTGGGGTTAGCGTTTGAAATGTTTAACCCTAAATAGGGTTAGGGTTGACGTAAGGGTTAGTATTCACAAAGTTTCACCCTTGGCCACTTAGGATTAGTTTTCGGAATTACAACCTCTAGCCCTTAAGGGTTAGGGTTGTCCACAGGGTGAGGATTTACAACGTTTCACCCTTACGTTTAGGGTTAGGAATTGAAACGTTTAACCCTGGTAGGTTTAGGGATTGTCGTTAACATTACGGTAAGGATTAGGGTTAGTGAAATAGTACTCGTTTTTTAACGGGCGTGTAATTTCGTGTAATGGAGACCTGCGTCCTCGCTTTTCCTTGGAATGATAAAAAAAATTCACGCTCTTTCAGTGTTGTTTTCATTTGATGGTATTCATTCTTGATTTGCAAAGACAACGTGTTTCAAAGCTTTAAGAACATTTCTTACACACACACATACAACAGAGTATGACTAATTATTTAAAATGCAAAATGGATACTTTTTCGTAGTTAGTTATTTTATTTGTTCAAACTGCTTGGCCAAAAACAAAACGTCACGTTCCTTGAGTATTGTTTTGATATGATAGTATTATTTTTTTATTTACATATAGAAAACGTGTGTTAATTTAAAGCTATAACAACATTTTCATATAAATATGATAAACCAGAATATGACTCATTATATATAACTCGAAATGAATCATTTTTCGTGATTAGTTTTTTTATTTCTTCGACAAAGTGCTTTGCCAAAATTAAAACTTCAGGCTCTTTGAGTATTGTTTTGATAAGGTAATATTTATTTATTTCATACATATTAATATGATAAACCATTATATGACTCATTATTTATAAAGCAACATGGATAGTTTTTCGTGATTGGTTATTTTATTTATTCAATTTTTTTTTTATCTTATCACTGACATCGGGTCATGGAAAGGTCAATCAAATAGTACTCGTGCATTAACGAGCGTGTATTCGTATAATGGGGACCTGCGTCCGCGCTTGTCCTTGAAATTAAAAAAACAAAACAAAAGTCACGCTCTTTAAATATTGTTTTGAATAGATGGTATCCATTTTTGATTTGTATAGATAACTTGTATTAAAGCTTTAATTTAACAACATTTCATACAAGTATGGTAAACCAGAATATGACTTATTATTTATAATGCAAAATGTAGAATATTTTTCGTGATCATAGCTTTTATCACTGAAATCGGATGAAGGAAGTTCAAACAAATAGAATACTCAAGCACTAACTTACGATTCAGTGTTTTGATTCCAAATATGTATTGAGCGTATAGAATTTGCCTTTATTTGAGATAACGAATGTGAAGTAAAATATAATCATTTTGCTTATAATAGTATCTCTATCTATTTGATGACAATGAACATAATTGTTTTGAAGTATTTTTGTATGATTCAAATATTCAAAGGCTAACCGACTGTGACAGTTGTACACATTATTCGTTTTGCTACAAACCGGTTATTGTGGAATTACAATTGCTTTAATTTGGGTAGAGATTCGTTTTTTCAAATCTTTCTCTTTTGAAAGTAAAAATTACAAACATGGCATTGCAATTTCTGTTCTTTTAGTGTTACATTTCATACAAGTGAGATCTTAGAAATTGTTCTCAATCCTTGAGAAATAGGGCACATTAGGCAATCATTTCACTAGAGCTTCAATAGCGTATTAAGTATATTAATGTTGTATAAATAATCACGAGCTACAAATATATATAGTGTTATTTTGGTTTTACAATACGAAGCTATTATTTCGAAATAAACTTTAATCTCAACTGCAATGTACTAGCGTAGATTGTAATCGTAACCATATCATTATAATCCAACTCGACTTTGGCCTCACTTATTACCTGTACATTAATTGCAACTCTCTCATCAAATTCAAATTTAGCTCGTGTTACACATTGGCCTTTCTATTAGCGTCAACTAAAATTTCTATAATGAAAGTTTGTTTTCTAGCTGCTAATGTTTCAAATGTAAAGCTTAAAGGTTTTAACTGTTGAGAGTGAGTTTCACAGATTAGCTTTAGGCAGAGGTTACTGTGATGAAACTTGTACCATTTATATGTGCAAATTTAGAGAGATCAAGAAAACAGTATGTCTGTTGGAGTATGCATCGTTTAAAGGTGATTTTGCAGCAAAATTCAACATGAAATCGTAGAATCTTGATTTGCAAACATATGTAGTTTATCATATTTCAGACATTCAAGTTAAACATAGTCTTTATTTGTATTAAGGCGTTGTTTTCGCTTTGAAGATTTAAGAGGAATAGGAAAACAAATGTTTGATCTAGTTTTAGTGTATACCAATGTCGTATTATTTGCCCATCTGCGGTAGTATGGTCGGTTATGTTGAGGTGACTCAACCAAATACCTTTGCACGAGTACCTTCAGACTTTGAACTAAGTATACTTATAGAGATTGATTGCGATTTCCATCTAATAGAACAGATCTTATACATAAAGGTTAAATTAAAAAAGGATATGATTTTCAAGGAGATCGTAAAGCACAATGCGTGGTAATGACGTCACAGCTGATTGAACTCAAAATTGAATGTTATCCTTCAACTGCATTGTGTAGGGAAATGCCTTATTCTGCCTTTACCTTTTTTACCATCAAAATCTGAAGGGCGAATTTAGAGATATTTTATGGATAAGAAATTTAGAGTATGATGTGAAACTAAACCATGCAATTTCCCAGTTATCTAATTGCAAAAAAAAAAAATCGCTCATTTTTTTACAATTTGACCGTTATATTTCATTGAAATTTAGCAGGTAATCCATTAAATTGTGCCCGCCCAAACTGAAAATTAAGGTAACTCTAGATTAACAAAACTAAACTATTTATAAAGAAGATAGTGCAAAAACATTAAAGAAAAAGATTTTTGTTTCCTCAGAAACTGCAATTTCAGCATGCCATATGTTGACATGTTGACATTGGTGTGAAAAAAGAGCTATTTTCACTAACAAAAACAAACTTTTAATGAATAAATAGTCACTCTTTGATACAAGTTAACTATAAATCAACAAAACCAAACTATTTATAAAGAAGATAGTGCAAAAACATTGAAGAAAAATATTTTTGTTTCCTCAGAAACTGCAATTACAGCATGCCATATTTTGACATTGTTGTGAAAAGAGCTATTTTCACTAACAAAAACAAACTTTTAATGAACAAATGGTCACTCTTTGATACAAGGTAACTATAAATCAACAAAACCAAACGATTTATAAAGAAGATAGTGAAAAAACATTGAAGACATTTTTTTTTTGTTTCCTCAGAAACTGCAATTACAGCATGCCATATTTTGACATTGTTGTGAAAAGAGCTATTTTCACTAACAAAAACAAACTTTTAATGAACAAATGGTCACTCTTTGATACAAGGTAACTATAAATCAACAAAACCAAACGATTTATAAAGAAGATAGTGAAAAAACATTGAAGACATTTTTTTTTGTTTCCTCAGAAACTGCAATTACAGCATGCCATATTTTGACATTGGTGTGAAAAGAGCTATTTTCACTAACAAAAACAAACTTTTAATGAACAAATGGTCACTCTTTGATACAAGGTAACTATAAATCAACAAAACCAAGCGATTTATAAAGAAGATAGTGAAAAAACATTGAAGACATTTTTTTTTGTTTCCTCAGAAACTGCAATTACAGCATGCCATATTTTGACATTGGTGTGAAAAGAGCTATTTTCACTAACAAAAACAAACTTTTAATGAACAAATGGTCACTCTTTGATACAAGGTAACTATAAATCAACAAAACCAAGCGATTTATAAAGAAGATAGTGAAAAAACATTGAAGACATTTTTTTTTTGTTTCCTCAGAAACTGCAATTACAGCATGCCATATTTTGACATTGTTGTGAAAAGAGCTATTTTCACTAACAAAATCAAATTTTTAATGAATAAATAATCACTCTCTGATACAAGGTAACTTTGAATTATTAAAACTGAACTACTTAGAAAGGAGTTAGTGCAAAAACATTATGTTTTACACAGAAACTGCATTTTCAGGATTGATAAATCATCAGAGGAGGAGTGACACTAGATTACAGTAATAATACACTGGATAACAATGATACACTATATTACAGTGATTACACTTGATAACAGTGATTTTTCTAGATTATACTGTGATTACACCAGATTACAGTGATTAACTACTATAGTGTACATTTGTTTTTAGAAGCTCGAATTTGCGTAAGCGTAACACCAAACTATAACCTCTAAAGGCTCAAAGCTACGTATCATAATATGGTTAAAATATATTGTTTGAATATTAAATGAAATATTTGCGAGCGAATAGTATTTTTATGGTTTCATGGATTCCCTGTGTTTTTAAATTAAAACAATAGTTCTTTGTGTTTTAATGTGTTATGTAACATTATGCTAATGCGATGGGATCAAGAGGAAGTCACGTAGACCACTTAATATATTCAATAACACTTTTGCAACTAAAATTTTCATGTTTCCTTTATAAAATTAAAAAGCAATTGCAATTAACTACATGTTAGTAGTATTAAAGTTTATTTCTAGCGCTTTTACTAAACATTGCCTTGCGAAATGCATACAAAAATAGCGATTTTGCACTTTTACAAGGGGCTCCCAACGGTACTCCGCATGGTACTCCGCACGGTACTCCATGACTAATTTGTTGATAATTGGGAGAATTTTGAATTTATCGGTCCAAAATATATATCAACATTTGCTTTGCAAATGTTCAAACGCCATGGGATGTTTTTTTTCTAAAATTTGTAAATCGCAGCGAAAATATCAACGGTGCTCCCTACTCCACTATAATAAAGCTATAGTTGTCCTTTCATTTGTAATGTTTACAAGAGAGAACAGTTCCAAAATCACCAAAAGAGCGTTTCTAATGGCTATGAACCCTAATAAATGTTAAGATCCTTTGCTGTTCTTTATGAAAATATCGAAAAGTTTTAAAAGCCTTCAGTTTAGACATGTTTTTTAGCGTTTATTGGATGGAGTACCGTTGGGGAGTACCGTTGGGCTCCCTGTGTTAAAAAACAAGCGATCTTTATACAGTGACTATTTTGCTACGAATAATGGATCAAGATTTATACGTATTTTGAAGAAAAGTTAACATTTCTATGTAAACGTTGATAATGAATCACTTGACATTTTTTAAATAAATATGGAGAAATATGAGAAAATATGTTTGCACTTTCGAATATCAGTGATTGATTTTAAACGATTTTATAGCTTTCTCTGCATTTCAACATACCATAACAAGCATTTTACAATTTGGAATTGACAAAATTCATACTTAATAATTACAACTGTTCTTTTTCTTTCTTTTAGTGGCATGACTTCATTTGTTTAGTATCGAAACTATATGAAAGACAATAACTTTAAAGCTGTACACCAAAAATGACTTTATCACCTAATTAGGATGAAGTGACAGATGAACTAAACTCATTGAAAGATAACACTTTCTTCAGACATTTTTAGCAATCTCAATTTGAAGTTATGTAACAAGTGCGGGTGCTTTATTTTAGGAACAAAAATTAAATCACAAATGCAAAGCATATATTTTAAAACACCTTTTGTCGTTCAGACAATCATTGTCAAAAGTAGTTGGCACGATTTTAGTATTTTATCTCATAGTGACTACTTCGTTTATTTTAAGTATAAAAAAATTTCCCCCCTACCCCCCACATCAATGTTGGTGTGAAATGATAGCGCATTGACAGGTCAACCACACAAGCACCAAACAATGACTCCCTCCTCAACATTGCGAACGGGGGTTGGAGGAGAAGTAGACTTTCAGCAGTGGTAAAATTACTTTATCACATTCGTGCCAACACTTTTGGCAATGATTGTAGTTAAACCCACCTGACCAAGTTCAACCCACCTAACACTGACCCACTTCAACCAACCCAACCCTGACCCACTTCGACCCACCTGACCCTGACCCACTGTGATTGTAAACGGACGAGTTTTGTAACCCAGTAGTTACTGTGATTGTAAATGAATGATTTTTGTAACCCAGTAGTTACTGTGATTGTAAACGGATGATTTTTGTAACCAAGTAGTTACTGTGATTGTAAACGGATGATTTTTGTAACCCAGTAGTTACTGTGATTGTAAACGGATGAGTTTTGTAACCCAGTAGTTACTGTGATTGTAAATGGATGATTTTTTGTAATCCAGTAGCTACTGTGATTGTAAACGGACGAGTTTTGTAACCCAGTAGTTACTGTGATTGTAAATGAATGATTTTTGTAACCCAGTAGTTACTGTGATTGTATACGGCTGATTTTTATAACCCAGTAGTTACTGTGATTGTAAATGGATGATTTTTGTAACCCAGTAATTATTGTGATTGTAAATGGATAATTTTTGTAACCCAGTAATTACTGTGATTGTAAACGGATGAAATTTGTAACCCAGTAATTACTGTGATTGAAAACGGATGAGTTTTGTAACCCAGTAGTTACTGTGATTGTAAATGGATGATTTTTTGTAAACCAGTAGTTACTGTGATTGTAAACGGATGATTTTTGTAACCCAGTAGTTACTGTGATTGTAAACGGATGATTTTTGTAACCCACTAGTTACTGTGATTGTAAATGAATGATTTTTGTAACTCAGTAATTATTGTGATTGTAAACGGATGATATTTGTAACCCAGTAATTACTGTGATTGTAAACGGATGAGTTTTGTAACCCAGTAGTTACTGTGATTGTAAATGGATGATTTTTTGTAAACCAGTAGTTACTGTGATTGTAAACGGACGAGTTTTGTAACCCAGTAGTTACTGTGATTGTAAACGGATGAGTTTTGTAACCCAGTAGTTACTGTGATTGTAAATGGATGATTTTTTGTAACCCAGTAGTTACTGTGATTGTAAATGAATGATTTTTGTAACCCAGTAATTACTGTGATTGTAAATTGATGATTTTTTTGTAAACCAGTAGTTACTGTGATTGTAAACGGACGAGTTTTGTAACCCAGTAGTTACTGTGATTGTAAACGGATGAGTTTTGTAACCCAGTAGTTACTGTGATTGTAAATGGATGATTTTTTGTAACCCAGTAGTTACTGTGATTGTAAATGAATGATTTTTGTAACCCAGTAATTACTGTGATTGTAAATTGATGATTTTTTTGTAAACCAGTAGTTACTGTGATTGTAAACGGATGATTTTTGTAACCCAGTAGTTACTGTGATTGTAAATTGATGATTTTTTGTAACCCAGTAGTTACTGTGATTGTAAATTGATGATTTTTTGTAACCCAGTAGTTACTGTGATTGTAAACGGATGATTTTTGTAACCCAGTAGTTACTGTGATTGTAAATTGATGATTTTTTGTAACCCAGTAGTTACTGTGATTGTAAACGGATGATTTTTGTAACCCAGTAGTTACTGTGATTGTAAATTGATGATTTTTTGTAACCCAGTAGTTACTGTGATTGTAAACGGATGATTTTTGTAACCCAGTAGTTACTGCGATTGTAAATTGATGATTTTTTGTAACTCAGTAGTTACTGTGATTGTAAATGGATGATTTTTGTAACCCAGTAATTATTGTGATTGTAAATGAATAATTTTTGTAACCCAGTAATTACTGTGATTGTAAACGGATGATATTTGTAACCCAGTAATTACTGTGATTGTAAACGGATGAGTTTTGTAACCCAGTTGTTACTGTGATTGTAAATGAATGATTTTTGTAACCCAGTAATTACTGTTATTGTAAGTTGATGATTTTTTGTAAACCAGTAGTTACTGTGATTGTAAACGGATGATTTTTGTAACCCAGTAGGTACTGTGATTGTAAATTGATGATTTTTTGTAACCCAGTAGTTACTGTGATTGTAAACGAATGATTTTTGTAACCCAGTAGTTACTGTGATTGTATACGGACGAGTTTTGTAACCCAGTTCTTACTGTGATTGTAAATGAATGATTTTTGTAACCCAGTAATTACTGTGATTGTAAATTGATGATTTTTTGTAAACCAGTAGTTACTGTGATTGTAAACGGATGAGTTTTGTAACCCAGTAGTTACTGTGATTGTAAATTGAGGATTTTTTGTAACCCAGTCGTTACTGTGATTGTAAATTGATGATTTTTTGTAACCCAGTAGTTACTGTGATTGTAAACGGATGATTTTTGTAACCCAGTAGTTACTGTGATTGTAAATTGATGATTTTTTGTAACCCAGTAGTTACTGTGATTGTAAACGGATGATTTTTGTAACCCAGTAGTTACTGTGATTGTAAATTGATGATTTTTTGTAACCCAGTAGTTACTGTGATTGTAAACGGATGATTTTTTGTAACCCAGTAGTTACTGTGATTGTAAATTGATGATTTTTTGTAACCCAGTAGTTACTGTGATTGTAAACGGATGATTTTTGTAACCCAGTAGTTACTGTGATTGTAAATTGATGATTTTTTGTAACCCAGTAGTTACTGCGATTGTAAACGGATGATTTTTGTAACCCAGTAGTTACTGTGATTGTAAATTGATGATTTTTTGTAACCCAGTAGTTACTGTGATTGTAAATTGATGATTTTTTGTAAACCAGTAGTTACTGTGATTGTAAATTGATGATTTTTTGTAACCCAGTAGTTACTGTGATTGTATACGGACGAGTTTTGTAACCCAGTTGTTACTGTGATTGTAAATGAATGATTTTTGTAACCCAGTAGTTACTGTGATTGTAAACGGATGATTTTTGTAACCCAGTAGTTACTGTGATTGTAAATTGATGATTTTTTGTAACCCAGTAGTTACTGTGATTTTAAACGGATGATGTTTGTAACCCAGTAGTTACTGTGATTGTAAATTGATGATTTTTTGTAACCCAGTAGTTACTGTGATTGTAAACGGATGATTTTTTGTAACCCAGTAGTTACTGTGATTGTAAATTGATGATTTTTTGTAACCCAGTAGTTACTGTGATTGTAAACGGATGATTTTTGTAACCCAGTAGTTACTGTGATTGTAAATTGATGATTTTTTGTAACCCAGTAGTTACTGTGATTGTAAACGAATGATTTTTGTAACCCAGTAGTTACTGTGATTGTAAATTGATGATTTTTTGTAACCCAGTAGTTACTGTGATTGTAAATTGATGATGTTTTGTAAACCAGTAGTTACTGTGATTGTAAATTGATGATTTTTTGTAACCCAGTAGTTACAGTGTTTGTATACGGACGAGTTTTGTAACCCAGTAGTTACTGTGATTGTAAATGAATAATTTTTGTAACCCAGTAATTACTGTGATTGTAAACGGATGATATTTGTAACCCAGTAATTACTGTGATTGTAAACGGATGAGTTTTGTAACCCAGTTGTTACTGTGATTGTAAATGAATGATTTTTGTAACCCAGTAATTACTGTTATTGTAAATTGATGATTTTTTGTAAACCAGTAGTTACTGTGATTGTAAACGGATGATTTTTGTAACCCAGTAGGTACTGTGATTGTAAATTGATGATTTTTTGTAACCCAGTAGTTACTGTGATTGTAAACGAATGATTTTTGTAACCCAGTAGTTACTGTGATTGTATACGGACGAGTTTTGTAACCCAGTTCTTACTGTGATTGTAAATGAATGATTTTTGTAACCCAGTAATTACTGTGATTGTAAATTGATGATTTTTTGTAACCCAGTAGTTACTGTGATTGTAAACGGATGAGTTTTGTAACCCAGTAGTTACTGTGATTGTAAATTGAGGATTTTTTGTAACCCAGTCGTTACTGTGATTGTAAATTGATGATTTTTTGTAACCCAGTAGTTACTGTGATTGTAAATTGATGATTTTTTGTAACCCAGTAGTTACTGTGATTGTAAACGGATGATTTTTTGTAACCCAGTAGTTACTGTGATTGTAAATTGATGATTTTTTGTAACCCAGTAGTTACTGTGATTGTAAACGGATGATTTTTGTAACCCAGTAGTTACTGTGATTGTAAATTGATGATTTTTTGTAACCCAGTAGTTACTGCGATTGTAAACGGATGATTTTTGTAACCCAGTAGTTACTGTGATTGTAAATTGATGATTTTTTGTAACCCAGTAGTTACTGTGATTGTAAATTGATGATTTTTTGTAAACCAGTAGTTACTGTGATTGTAAATTGATGATTTTTTGTAACCCAGTAGTTACTGTGATTGTATACGGACGAGTTTTGTAACCCAGTTGTTACTGTGATTGTAAATGAATGATTTTTGTAACCCAGTAGTTACTGTGATTGTAAACGGATGATTTTTGTAACCCAGTAGTTACTGTGATTGTAAATTGATGATTTTTTGTAACCCAGTAGTTACTGTGATTTTAAACGGATTATGATTGTAACCCAGTAGTTACTGTGATTGTAAATTGATGATTTTTTGTAACCCAGTAGTTACTGTGATTGTAAACGGATGATTTTTTGTAACCCAGTAGTTACTGTGATTGTAAATTGATGATTTTTTGTAACCCAGTAGTTACTGTGATTGTAAACGGATGATTTTTGTAACCCAGTAGTTACTGTGATTGTAAATTGATGATTTTTTGTAACCCAGTAGTTACTGTGATTGTAAACGGATGATTTTTGTAACCCAGTAGTTACTGTGATTGTAAATTGATGATTTTTTGTAACCCAGTAGTTACTGTGATTGTAAATTGATGATGTTTTGTAAACCAGTAGTTACTGTGATTGTAAATTGATGATTTTTTGTAACCCAGTAGTTACTGTGTTTGTATACGGACGAGTTTTGTAACCCAGTAGTTACTGTGATTGTAAATGAATAATTTTTGTAACCCAGTAATTACTGTGATTGTAAACGGATGATATTTGTAACCCAGTAATTACTGTGATTGTAAACGGATGAGTTTTGTAACCCAGTAGTTACTGTGATTGTAAATGGATGATTTTTTGTAAACCAGTAGTTACTGTGATTGTAAACGGACGAGTTTTGTAACCCAGTAGTTAATGTGATTGTAAATGAATGATTTTTGTAACCCAGTAGTTACTGTGATTGTAAACGGATGATTTTTGTAACCCAGTAGTTACTGTGATTGTAAATTGATGATTTTTTGTAACCCAGTAGTTACTGTGATTTTAAACGGATGATGTTTGTAACCCAGTAGTTACTGTGATTGTATACGGACGAGTTTTGTAACCCAGTAGTTACTGTGATTGTAAATGAATGATTTTTGTAACCCAGTAATTACTGTGATTGTAAATTGATGATTTTTTGTAACCCAGTAGTTACTGTGATTGTAAACGGATGATTTTTGTAACCCAGTAGTTACTGTGATTGTAAATTGATGATTTTTTGTAACCCAGTAGTTACTGTGATTGTAAACGGATGATTTTTGTAACCCAGTAGTTACTGTGATTGTAAATTGATGATTTTTTGTAACCCAGTAGTTACTGTGATTGTAAACGGATGATTTTTGTAACCCAGTAGTTACTGTGATTGTAAATTGATGATTTTTTGTAACCCAGTAGTTACTGTGATTGCAAACGGATGATTTTTGTAACCCAGTAGTTACTGTGATTGTAAATGGATGATTTTTGTAACCCAGTAATTATTGTGATTGTAAATGAATAATTTTTGTAACCCAGTAATTACTGTGATTGTAAACGGATCATATTTGTAACCCAGTAATTACTGTGATTGTAAACGGATGAGTTTTGTAACCCAGTTGTTACTGTGATTGTAAACGGATGATTTTTGTAACCCACTAGGTACTGTGATTATAAATTGATGATTTTTTGTAACCCAGTAGTTACTGTGATTGTAAACGGATGATTTTTGTAACCCAGTAGTTACTGTGATTGTAAATTGATGATTTTTTGTAACCCAGTAGTTACTGTGATTGTAAACGGATGATTTTTGTAACCCAGTAGTTACTGTGATTGTAAATTGATGATTTTTTGTAACCCAGTAGTTACTGTGATTGTAAACGGATGATTTTTGTAACCCAGTAGTTACTGCGATTGTAAATTGATGATTTTTTGTAACCCAGTAGTTACTGTGATTGTAAATGGATGATTTTTGTAACCCAGTAATTATTGTGATTGTAAATGAATAATTTTTGTAACCCAGTAATTACTGTGATTGTAAACGGATGATATTTGTAACCCAGTAATTACTGTGATTGTAAACGGATGAGTTTTGTAACCCAGTTGTTACTGTGATTGTAAATGAATGATTTTTGTAACCCAGTAATTACTGTTATTGTAAATTGATGATTTTTTGTAAACCAGTAGTTACTGTGATTGTAAACGGATGATTTTTGTAACCCAGTAGGTACTGTGATTGTAAATTGATGATTTTTTGTAACCCAGTAGTTACTGTGATTGTAAACGAATGATTTTTGTAACCCAGTAGTTACTGTGATTGTATACGGACGAGTTTTGTAACCCAGTTCTTACTGTGATTGTAAATGAATGATTTTTGTAACCCAGTAATTACTGTGATTGTAAATTGATGATTTTTTGTAAACCAGTAGTTACTGTGATTGTAAACGGATGAGTTTTGTAACCCAGTAGTTACTGTGATTGTAAATTGATGATTTTTTGTAACCCAGTCGTTACTGTGATTGTAAATTGATGATTTTTTGTAACCCAGTAGTTACTGTGATTGTAAACGGATGATTTTTGTAACCCAGTAGTTACTGTGATTGTAAATTGATGATTTTTTGTAACCCAGTAGTTACTGTGATTTTAAACGGATGATGTTTGTAACCCAGTAGTTACTGTGATTGTAAATTGATGATGTTTTGTAACCCAGTAGTTACTGTGATTGTAAACGGATGATTTTTTGTAACCCAGTAGTTACTGTGATTGTAAATTGATGATTTTTTGTAACCCAGTAGTTACTGTGATTGTAAACGGATGATTTTTGTAACCCAGTAGTTACTGTGATTGTAAATTGATGATTTTTTGTAACCCAGTAGTTACTGTGATTGTAAACGGATGATTTTTGTAACCCAGTAGTTACTGTGATTGTAAATTGATGATTTTTTGTAACCCAGTAGTTACTGTGATTGTAAATTGATGATGTTTTGTAAACCAGTAGTTACTGTGATTGTAAATTGATGATTTTTTGTAACCCAGTAGTTACTGTGATTGTATACGGACGAGTTTTGTAACCCAGTTGTTACTGTGATTGTAAATGAATGATTTTTGTAACCCAGTAGTTACTGTGATTGTAAAAGGATGATTTTTTGTAACCCAGTAGTTACTGTGATTGTAAACGGATGATTTTTGTAACCCAGTAGTTACTGTGATTGTAAAGTGATGATTTTTTGTAACCCAGTAGTTACTGTGATTGTAAACGGATGATTTTTGTAACCCAGTAGTTACTGTGATTGTAAACGGATGATTTTTGTAACCCAGTAGTTACTGTGATTGTAAATTGATGATTTTTTGTAACCCAGTAGTTACTGTGATTGTAAATGGATGATTTTTGTAACCCAGTAATTATTGTGATTGTAAATGAATAATTTTTGTAACCCAGTAATTACTGTGATTGTAAACGGATGATATTTGTAACCCAGTAATTACTGTGATTGTAAACGGATGAGTTTTGTAACCCAGTAGTTACTGTGATTGTAAATTGATGATTTTTTGTAACCCAGTAGTTACTGTGATTGTAAACGGATGATTTTTGTAACCCAGTAGTTACTGTGATTGTAAATTGATGATTTTTTGTAACCCAGTAGTTACTGTGATTGTAAACGGATGATTTTTGTAACCCAGTAGTTACTGTGATTGTAAATTGATGATTTTTTGTAACCCAGTAAATACTGTGATTGTAAACGGATGATTTTTGTAACCCAGTAGTTACTGTGATTGTAAATTGATGATTTTTTGTAACCCAGTAGTTACTGTGATTGTAAATGGATGATTTTTGTAACCCAGTAATTATTGTGATTGTAAATGAATAATTTTTGTAACCCAGTAATTACTGTGATTGTAAACGGATGATATTTGTAACCCAGTAATTACTGTGATTGTAAACGGATGATATTTGTAACCCAGTAATTACTGTGATTGTAAACGGATGAGTGTTGTAACCCAGTAGTTACTGTGATTGTAAATTGATGATTTTTTGTAAACCAGTAGTTACTGTGATTGTAAACGGACGAGTTTTGTAACCTAGTAGTTAATGTGATTGTAAATGAATGATTTTTGTAACCCAGTAGTTACTGTGATTGTAAATTGATGATTTTTTGTAACCCAGTAGTTACTGTGATTGTAAATGGATGATTTTTGTAACCCAGTAATTATTGTGATTGTAAATGAATAATTTTTGTAACCCAGTAATTACTGTGATTGTAAACGGATGATATTTGTAACCCAGTAATTACTGTGATTGTAAACGGATGATATTTGTAACCCAGTAATTACTGTGATTGTAAACGGATGAGTTTTGTAACCCAGTAGTTACTGTGATTGTAAATGGATGATTTTTTGTAAACCAGTAGTTACTGTGATTGTAAACGGACGAGTTTTGTAACCTAGTAGTTAATGTGATTGTAAATGAATGATTTTTGTAACCCAGTAGTTACTGTGATTGTAAATTGATGATTTTTTGTAACCCAGTAGTTACTGTGATTGTAAATTGATGATTTTTTGTAACCCAGTAGTTACTGTGATTGTAAACGGATGATTTTTGTAACCCAGTAGTTACTGTGATTGTAAATTGATGATTTTTTGTAACCCAGTAGTTACTGTGATTGTAAACGGATGATTTTTGTAACCCAGTAGTTACTGTGATTGTAAACGGATGATTTTTGTAACCCAGTAGTTACTGTGATTGTAAATTGATGATTTTTTGTAACCCAGTAGTTACTGTGATTGTAAACGGATGATTTTTGTAACCCAGTAGTTACTGTGATTGTAAATTGACGATTTTTTGTAACCCAGTAGTTACTGTGATTGTAAATGGATGATTTTTGTAACCCAGTAATTATTGTGATTGTAAATGAATAATTTTTGTAACCCAGTAATTACTGTGATTGTAAACGGATGATATTTGTAACCCAGTAATTACTGTGATTGTAAACGGATGAGTTTTGTAACCCAGTAGTTACTGTGATTGTAAATGGATGATTTTTTGTAAACCAGTAGTTACTGTGATTGTAAACGGACGAGTTTTGTAACCCAGTAGTTAATGTGATTGTAAATGAATGATTTTTGTAACCCAGTAGTTACTGTGATTGTAAACGGATGATTTTTGTAACCCAGTAGTTACTGTGATTGTAAATTGATGATTTTTTGTAACCCAGTAGTTACTGTGATTGTAAACC
This sequence comes from Metridium senile, assembly GCA_949775045.1. Lineage (NCBI taxonomy): Eukaryota > Metazoa > Cnidaria > Anthozoa > Actiniaria > Metridiidae > Metridium > Metridium senile. Next base: position 19,605,891 of record OX459102.1, on the reverse strand, counting down.
GATGATTTTTGTAACCCAGTAGTTACTGTGATTGTAAATTGATGATTTTTTGTAAACCAGTAGTTACTGTGATTGTAAATTGATGATTTTTTGTAACCCAGTAGTTACTGTGATTGTAAACGGATGATGTTTGTAACCCAGTAGTTACTGTGATTGTAAATTGATGATTTTTGGTAACCCAGTAGTTACTGTGATTGTAAACGGATGATTTTTGTAACCCAGTAGTTACTGTGATTGTAAATTGATGATTTTTTGTAACCCAGTAGTTACTGTGATTGTAAATGGATGATTTTTGTAACACAGTAATTACTGTGATTGTAATTTGATGATTTTTTGTAAACCAGTAGTTACTGTGATTGTAAACGGATGATTTTTGTAGCCCAGTAGTTACTGTGATTGTAAATTGATGATTTTTTGTAACCCAGTAGTTACTGTGATTGTAAATTGATGATTTTTTGTAAACCAGTAATTACTGTGATTGTAAATTGATGATTTTTTGTAACCCAGTAGTTACTGTGATTGTAAACGGATGATTTTTGTAACCCAGTAGTTACTGTGATTGTAAACGGACGAGCTTTGTAACCCAGTAGTTACTGTGATTGTAAATGGATGATTTTTGTAACCCAGTAATTATTGTGATTGTAAATGGATAATTTTTGTAACCCAGTAATTACTGTGATTGTAAACGGATGAGTTTTGTAACCCAGTAGTTACTGTGATTGTAAATGGATGATTTTTTGTAAACCAGTAGTTACTGTGATTGTAAACGGACGAGTTTTGTAACCCAGTAGTTAATGTGATTGTAAATGAATGATTTTTGTAACCCAGTAGTTACTGTGATTGTAAACGGATGATTTTTGTAACCCAGTAGTTACTGTGATTGTAAATTGATGATTTTTTGTAACCCAGTAGTTACTGTGATTGTAAACGGATGATTTTTTGTAACCCAGTAGTTACTGTGATTGTAAATTGATGATTTTTTGTAACCCAGTAGTTACTGTGATTGTAAACGGATGATTTTTGTAACCCAGTAGTTACTGTGATTGTAAATTGATGATTTTTTGTAACCCAGTAGTTACTGTGATTGTAAACGGATGATTTTTGTAACCCAGTAGTTACTGTGATTGTAAATTGATGATTTTTTGTAACCCAGTAGTTACTGTGATTGTAAATTGATGATGTTTTGTAAACCAGTAGTTACTGTGATTGTAAATTGATGATTTTTTGTAACCCAGTAGTTACTGTGATTGGATACGGACGAGTTTTGTAACCCAGTTGTTACTGTGATTGTAAATGAATGATTTTTGTAACCCAGTAGTTACTGTGATTGTAAACGGATGATTTTTGTAACCCAGTAGTTACTGTGATTGTAAATTGATGATTTTTTGTAACCCAGTAGTTACTGTGATTTTAAACGGATGATGTTTGTAACCCAGTAGTTACTGTGTTTGTATACGGACGAGTTTTGTAACCCAGTAGTTACTGTGATTGTAAATGAATAATTTTTGTAACCCAGTAATTACTGTGATTGTAAACGGATGATATTTGTAACCCAGTAATTACTGTGATTGTAAACGGATGAGTTTTGTAACCCAGTAGTTACTGTGATTGTAAATGGATGATTTTTTGTAAACCAGTAGTTACTGTGATTGTAAACGGACGAGTTTTGTAACCCAGTAGTTAATGTGATTGTAAATGAATGATTTTTGTAACCCAGTAGTTACTGTGATTGTAAACGGATGATTTTTGTAACCCAGTAGTTACTGTGATTGTAAATTGATGATTTTTTGTAACCCAGTAGTTACTGTGATTTTAAACGGATGATGTTTGTAACCCAGTAGTTACTGTGATTGTATACGGACGAGTTTTGTAAACCAGTAGTTACTGTGATTGTAAACGGACGAGTTTTGTAACCCAGTAGTTACTGTGATTGTATACGGACGAGTTTTGTAACCCAGTAGTTACTGTGATTGTAAATGAATGATTTTTTGTAACCCAGTAGTTACTGTGATTGTAAACGGATGATGTTTGTAACCCAGTAGTTACTGTGATTGTATACGGACGAGTTTTGTAACCCAGTAGTTACTGTGATTGTAAATGAATGATTTTTGTAACCCAGTAATTACTGTGATTGTAAATTGATGATTTTTTGTAACCCAGTAGTTACTGTGATTGTAAACGGATGATTTTTGTAACCCAGTAGTTACTGTGATTGTAAATTGATGATTTTTTGTAACCCAGTAGTTACTGTGATTGTAAACGGATGATTTTTGTAACCCAGTAGTTACTGTGATTGTAAATTGATGATTTTTTGTAACCCAGTAGTTACTGTGATTGTAAATTGATGATTTTTTGTAACCCAGTAGTTACTGTGATTGTAAACGGATGATTTTTGTAACCCAGTAGTTACTGTGATTGTAAATTGATGATTTTTTGTAACCCAGTAGTTACTGTGATTGTAAACGGATGATTTTTGTAACCCAGTAGTTACTGTGATTGTAAATTGATGATTTTTTGTAACCCAGTAGTTACTGTGATTGTAAACGGATGATTTTTGTAACCCAGTAGTTACTGTGATTGTAAATTGATGATTTTTTGTAACCCAGTAGTTACTGTGATTGTAAACGGATGATTTTTGTAACCCAGTAGTTACTGCGATTGTAAATTGATGATTTTTTGTAACCCAGTAGTTACTGTGATTGTAAACGAATGATTTTTGTAACCCAGTAGTTACTGTGATTGTATACGGACGAGTTTTGTAACCCAGTTCTTACTGTGATTGTAAATGAATGATTTTTGTAACCCAGTAATTACTGTGATTGTAAATTGATGATTTTTTGTAAACCAGTAGTTACTGTGATTGTAAACGGATGATTTTTGTAACCCAGTAGTTACTGTGATTGTAAATTGATGATTTTTTGTAACCCAGTAGTTACTGTGATTTTAAACGGATGATGTTTGTAACCCAGTAGTTACTGTGATTGTATACGGACGAGTTTTGTAACCCAGTAGTTACTGTGATTGTAAACGAATGATTTTTGTAACCCAGTAATTACTGTGATTGTAAATTGATGATTTCTGGAAACCAGTAGTTACTGTGATTGTAAACGGATGATTTTTGTAACCCAGTAGTTACTGTGATTGTAAATTGATGATTTTTTGTAACCCAGTAGTTACTGTGATTGTAAACGGATGATTTTTGTAACCCAGTAGTTACTGTGATTGTAAATTGATGATTTTTTGTAACCCAGTAGTTACTGTGATTGTGAACGGATGATTTTTTGTAACCCAGTAGTTACTGTGATTGTAAATTGATGATTTTTTGTAACCCAGTAGTTACTGTGATTGTAAACGGATGATTTTTGTAACCCAGTAGTTACTGTGATTGTAAATTGATGATTTTTTGTAACCCAGTAGTTACTGTGATTGTAAACGGATGATTTTTTTAACCCAGTAGTTACTGTGATTGGAAATTGATGATTTTTTGTAACCCAGTAGTTACTGTGATTGTAAACGGATGATTTTTGTAACCCAGTAGTTACTGTGATTGTAAATTGATGATTTTTTGTAACCCAGTAGTTACTGTGATTGTAAACGGATGATTTTTGTAACCCAGTAGTTACTGTGATTGTAAATTGATGATTTTTTGTAACCCAGTAGTTACTGTGATTGTAAATTGATGATTTTTTGTAACCCAGTAGTTACTGTGATTGTAAACGGATGATTTTTGTAACCCAGTAGTTACTGTGATTGTAAATTGATGATTTTTTGTAACCCAGTAGTTACTGTGATTGTAAACGGATGATTTTTGTAACCCAGTAGTTACTGTGATTGTAAATTGATGATTTTTTGTAACCCAGTAGTTACTGTGATTGTAAACGGATGATTTTTGTAACCCAGTAGTTACTGTGATTGTAAATTGATGATTTTTTGTAACCCAGTAGTTACTGTGATTGTAAACGGATGATTTTTGTAACCCAGTAGTTACTGCGATTGTAAATTGATGATTTTTTGTAACCCAGTAGTTACTGTGATTGTAAACGAATGATTTTTGTAACCCAGTAGTTACTGTGATTGTATACGGACGAGTTTTGTAACCCAGTTCTTACTGTGATTGTAAATGAATGATTTTTGTAACCCAGTAATTACTGTGATTGTAAATTGATGATTTTTTGTAAACCAGTAGTTACTGTGATTGTAAACGGATGATTTTTGTAACCCAGTAGTTACTGTGATTGTAAATTGATGATTTTTTGTAACCCAGTAGTTACTGTGATTTTAAACGGATGATGTTTGTAACCCAGTAGTTACTGTGATTGTATACGGACGAGTTTTGTAACCCAGTAGTTACTGTGATTGTAAACGAATGATTTTTGTAACCCAGTAATTACTGTGATTGTAAATTGATGATTTCTGGAAACCAGTAGTTACTGTGATTGTAAACGGATGATTTTTGTAACCCAGTAGTTACTGTGATTGTAAATTGATGATTTTTTGTAACCCAGTAGTTACTGTGATTGTAAACGGATGATTTTTGTAACCCAGTAGTTACTGTGATTGTAAATTGATGATTTTTTGTAACCCAGTAGTTACTGTGATTGTGAACGGATGATTTTTTGTAACCCAGTAGTTACTGTGATTGTAAATTGATGATTTTTTGTAACCCAGTAGTTACTGTGATTGTAAACGGATGATTTTTGTAACCCAGTAGTTACTGTGATTGTAAATTGATGATTTTTTGTAACCCAGTAGTTACTGTGATTGTAAACGGATGATTTTTTTAACCCAGTAGTTACTGTGATTGTAAATTGATGATTTTTTGTAACCCAGTAGTTACTGTGATTGTAAATGGATGATTTTTGTAACCCAGTAGTTACTGTGATTGTAAATTGATGATATTTGTAACCCAGTAATTACTGTGATTGTAAACGGATGAGTTTTGTAACCCAGTAGTTACTCTGATTGTAAATGGATGATTTTTTGTGAACCAGTAGTTACTGTGATTGTAAACGGACGAGTTTTGTAACCCAGTAGTTAATGTGATTGTAAATGAATGATTTTTGTAACCCAGTAGTTACTGTGATTGTAAACGGATGATTTTTGTAACCCAGTAGTTACTGTGATTGTAAATTGATGATATTTTGTAAACCAGTAGTTACTGTGATTGTAAACGGACGAGTTTTGTAACCCAGTAGTTACTGTGATTGTAAATGAATGATTTTTGTAACCCAGTACTTACTGTGATTGTAAATTGATGATTTTTTTTACCCAGTAGTTACTGTGATTGTAAATGAATGATTTTTGTAACCCAGTAATTACTGTGATTGTAAATTGATGATTTTTTGTAAACCAGTAGTTACTGTGATTGTAAACGGATGATTTTTGTAACCCAGTAGTTACTGTGATTGTAAATTGATGATTTTTTGTAACCCAGTAGTTACTGTGATTGTAAATTGATGATTTTTTGTAACCCAGTAGTTACTGTGATTGTAAATGGATGATTTTTGTAACCCAGTAGTTACTGTGATTGTAAATTGATGATATTTGTAACCCAGTAATTACTGTGATTGTAAACGGATGAGTTTTGTAACCCAGTAGTTACTGTGATTGTAAATGGATGATTTTTTGTGAACCAGTAGTTACTGTGATTGTAAACGGATGATTTTTGTAACCCAGTAGTTACTGTGATTGTAAATTGATGATTTTTTGTAACCCAGTAGTTACTGTGATTGTAAATTGATGATTTTTTGTAACCCAGTAGTTACTGTGATTGTAAATGGATGATTTTTGTAACCCAGTAGTTACTGTGATTGTAAATTGATGATATTTGTAACCCAGTAATTACTGTGATTGTAAACGGATGAGTTTTGTAACCCAGTAGTTACTGTGATTGTAAATGGATGATTTTTTGTAAACCAGTAGTTACTGTGATTGTAAACGGACGAGTTTTGTAACCTAGTAGTTAATGTGATTGTAAATGAATGATTTTTGTCACCCAGTAGTTACTGTGATTGTAAATTGATGATTTTTTGTAACCCAGTAGTTACTGTGATTGTAAATTGATGATTTTTTGTAACCCAGTAGTTACTGTGATTTTAAACGGATGATGTTTGTAACCCAGTAGTTACTGTGATTGTATACGGACGAGTTTTGTAACCCAGTAGTTACTGTGATTGTAAATGAATAATTTTTGTAACCCAGTAATTACTGTGATTGTAAACGGATGATATTTGTAACCCAGTAATTACTGTGATTGTAAACGGATGAGTTTTGTAACCCAGTAGTTACTGTGATTGTAAATGGATGATTTTTTGTAAACCAGTAGTTACTGTGATTGTAAACGGACGAGTTTTGTAACCCAGTAGTTAATGTGATTGTAAATGAATGATTTTTGTAACCCAGTAGTTACTGTGATTGTAAACGGATGATTTTTGTAACCCAGTAGTTACTGTGATTGTAAATTGATGATTTTTTGTAACCCAGTAGTTACTGTGATTTTAAACGGATGATGTTTGTAACCCAGTAGTTACTGTGATTGTATACGGACGAGTTTTGTAACCCAGTAGTTACTGTGATTGTAAATGAATAATTTTTGTAACCCAGTAATTACTGTGATTGTAAATTGATGATTTCTGGAAACCAGTAGTTACTGTGATTGTAAACGGATGATTTTTGTAACCCAGTAGTTACTGTGATTGTAAATTGATGATTTTTTGTAACCCAGTAGTTACCGTGATTGTAAACGGATGATTTTTGTAACCCAGTAGTTACTGTGATTGTAAATTGATGATTTTTTGTAACCCAGTAGTTACTGTGATTGTAAACGGATGATTTTTTGTAACCCAGTAGTTACTGTGATTGTAAATTGATGATTTTTTGTAACCCAGTAGTTACTGTGATTGTAAATTGATGATTTTTTGTAACCCAGTAGTTACTGTGATTTTAAACGGATGATGTTTGTAACCCAGTAGTTACTGTGATTGTATACGGACGAGTTTTGTAACCCAGTAGTTACTGTGATTGTAAATGAATAATTTTTGTAACCCAGTAATTACTGTGATTGTAAACGGATGATATTTGTAACCCAGTAATTACTGTGATTGTAAACGGATGAGTTTTGTAACCCAGTAGTTACTGTGATTGTAAATGGATGATTTTTTGTAAACCAGTAGTTACTGTGATTGTAAACGGACGAGTTTTGTAACCCAGTAGTTAATGTGATTGTAAATGAATGATTTTTGTAACCCAGTAGTTACTGTGATTGTAAACGGATGATTTTTGTAACCCAGTAGTTACTGTGATTGTAAATTGATGATTTTTTGTAACCCAGTAGTTACTGTGATTTTAAACGGATGATGTTTGTAACCCAGTAGTTACTGTGATTGTATACGGACGAGTTTTGTAACCCAGTAGTTACTGTGATTGTAAATGAATAATTTTTGTAACCCAGTAATTACTGTGATTGTAAATTGATGATTTCTGGAAACCAGTAGTTACTGTGATTGTAAACGGATGATTTTTGTAACCCAGTAGTTACTGTGATTGTAAATTGATGATTTTTTGTAACCCAGTAGTTACCGTGATTGTAAACGGATGATTTTTGTAACCCAGTAGTTACTGTGATTGTAAATTGATGATTTTTTGTAACCCAGTAGTTACTGTGATTGTAAACGGATGATTTTTTGTAACCCAGTAGTTACTGTGATTGTAAATTGATGATTTTTTGTAACCCAGTAGTTACTGTGATTGTAAACGGATGATTTTTGTAACCCAGTAGTTACTGTGATTGTAAATTGATGATTTTTTGTAACCCAGTAGTTACTGTGATTGTAAACGGATGATTTTTTTAACCCAGTAGTTACTGTGATTGTAAATTGATGATTTTTTGTAACCCAGTAGTTACTGTGATTGTAAATGGATGATTTTTGTAACCCAGTAATTACTGTGATTGTAAATGAATAATTTTTGTAACCCAGTAATTACTGTGATTGTAAACGGATGATATTTGTAACCCAGTAATTACTGTGATTGTAAACGGATGAGTTTTGTAACCCAGTAGTTACTGTGATTGTAAATGGATGATTTTTTGTAAACCAGTAGTTACTGTGATTGTAAACGGACGAGTTTTGTAACCTAGTAGTTAATGTGATTGTAAACGAATGATTTTTGTAACCCAGTAGTTACTGTGATTGTAAATTGATGATTTTTTGTAACCCAGTAGTTACTGTGATTGTAAATTGATGATTTTTTGTAACCCAGTAGTTACTGTGATTGTAAACGGATGATTTTTGTAACCCAGTAGTTACTGTGATTGTAAATTGATGAGTTTTTGTAACCCAGTAGTTACTGTGATTGTAAATTGATGATTTTTTGTAACCCAGTAGTTACTGTGATTGTAAATTGATGATTTTTTGTAACCCAGTAGTTACTGTGATTGTAAACGGATGATTTTTGTAACCCAGTAGTTACTGTGATTGTAAATTGATGATTTTTTGTAACCCAGTAGTTACTGTGATTGTAAACGGACGAGTTTTGTAACCCAGTAATTATTGTGATTGTAAATGAATAATTTTTGTAACCCAGTAATTACTGTGATTGTAAACGGATGATATTTGTAACCCAGTAATTACTGTGATTGTAAACGGATGAGTTTTGTAACCCAGTTGTTACTGTGATTGTAAATGAATGATTTTTGTAACCCAGTAATTACTGTTATTGTAAATTGATGATTTTTTGTAAACCAGTAGTTACTGTGATTGTAAACGGATGATTTTTGTAACCCAGTAGGTACTGTGATTGTAAATTGATGATTTTTTGTAACCCAGTAGTTACTGTGATTGTAAACGGATGATTTTTGTAACCCAGTAGTTACTGTGATTGTAAATTGATGATTTTTTGTAACCCAGTAGTTACTGTGATTGTAAACGGATGATTTTTTTAACCCAGTAGTTACTGTGATTGTAAATTGATGATTTTTTGTAACCCAGTAGTTACTGTGATTGTAAATGGATGATTTTTGTAACCCAGTAATTACTGTGATTGTAAATGAATAATTTTTGTAACCCAGTAATTACTGTGATTGTAAACGGATGATATTTGTAACCCAGTAATTACTGTGATTGTAAACGGATGAGTTTTGTAACCCAGTAGTTACTGTGATTGTAAATGGATGATTTTTTGTAAACCAGTAGTTACTGTGATTGTAAACGGACGAGTTTTGTAACCTAGTAGTTAATGTGATTGTAAACGAATGATTTTTGTAACCCAGTAGTTACTGTGATTGTAAATTGATGATTTTTTGTAACCCAGTAGTTACTGTGATTGTAAATTGATGATTTTTTGTAACCCAGTAGTTACTGTGATTGTAAACGGATGATTTTTGTAACCCAGTAGTTACTGTGATTGTAAATTGATGAGTTTTTGTAACCCAGTAGTTACTGTGATTGTAAATTGATGATTTTTTGTAACCCAGTAGTTACTGTGATTGTAAATTGATGATTTTTTGTAACCCAGTAGTTACTGTGATTGTAAACGGATGATTTTTGTAACCCAGTAGTTACTGTGATTGTAAATTGATGATTTTTTGTAACCCAGTAGTTACTGTGATTGTAAACGGACGAGTTTTGTAACCCAGTAATTATTGTGATTGTAAATGAATAATTTTTGTAACCCAGTAATTACTGTGATTGTAAACGGATGATATTTGTAACCCAGTAATTACTGTGATTGTAAACGGATGAGTTTTGTAACCCAGTTGTTACTGTGATTGTAAATGAATGATTTTTGTAACCCAGTAATTACTGTTATTGTAAATTGATGATTTTTTGTAAACCAGTAGTTACTGTGATTGTAAACGGATGATTTTTGTAACCCAGTAGGTACTGTGATTGTAAATTGATGATTTTTTGTAACCCAGTAGTTACTGTGATTGTAAACGGATGATTTTTGTAACCCAGTAGTTACTGTGATTGTAAATTGATGATTTTTTGTAACCCAGTAGTTACTGTGATTGTAAATTGATGATTTTTTGTAACCCAGTAGTTACTGTGATTGTAAATTGATGATTTTTTGTAACCCAGTAGTTACTGTGATTGTAAACGGATGATTTTTGTAACCCAGTAGTTACTGTGATTGTAAATGGATGATTTTTTGTAACCCAGTAGTTACTGTGATTGTAAACGGATGATTTTTGTAACCCAGTAGTTACTGTGATTGTAAATTGATGATTTTTTGTAACCCAGTAGTTACTGTGATTGTAAACGGATGATTTTTGTAACCCAGTAGTTACTGTGATTGTAAATTGATGATTTTTTGTAACCCAGTAGTTACTGTGATTGTAAATGGATGATTTTTGTAACCCAGTAATTATTGTGATTGTAAATGAATAATTTTTGTAACCCAGTAATTACTGTGATTGTAAACGGATGATATTTGTAACCCAGTAATTACTGTGATTGTAAACGGATGAGTTTTGTAACCCAGTTGTTACTGTGATTGTAAATGAATGATTTTTGTAACCCAGTAATTACTGTTATTGTAAATTGATGATTTTTTGTAAACCAGTAGTTACTGTGATTGTAAACGGATGATTTTTGTAACCCAGTAGGTACTGTGATTGTAAATTGATGATTTTTTGTAACCCAGTAGTTACTGTGACTGTAAACGGATGATTTTTGTAACCCAGTAGTTACTGTGATTGTAAATTGATGATTTTTTGTAACCCAGTAGTTACTGTGATTTTAAACGGATGATGTTTGTAACCCAGTAGTTACTGTGATTGTATACGGACGAGTTTTGTAACCCAGTAGTTACTGTGATTGTAAATGAATAATTTTTGTAACCCAGTAATTACTGTGATTGTAAACGGATGATATTTGTAACCCAGTAATTACTGTGATTGTAAACGGATGAGTTTTGTAACCCAGTAGTTACTGTGATTGTAAATTGATGATTTTTTGTAAACCAGTAGTTACTGTGATTGTAAACGGACGAGTTTTGTAACCCAGTAGTTAATGTGATTGTAAATGAATGATTTTTGTAACCCAGTAGTTACTGTGATTGTAAACGGATGATTTTTGTAACCCAGTAGTTACTGTGATTGTAAATTGATGAGTTTTTGTAACCCAGTAGTTACTGTGATTGTAAATTGATGATTTTTTGTAACCCAGTAGTTACTGTGATTGTAAATTGATGATTTTTTGTAACCCAGTAGTTACTGTGATTGTAAACGGATGATTTTTGTAACCCAGTAGTTACTGTGATTGTAAATTGATGATTTTTTGTAACCCAGTAGTTACTGTGATTGTAAACGGACGAGTTTTGTAACCCAGTAATTATTGTGATTGTAAATGAATAATTTTTGTAACCCAGTAATTACTGTGATTGTAAACGGATGATATTTGTAACCCAGTAATTACTGTGATTGTAAACGGATGAGTTTTGTAACCCAGTAGTTACTGTGATTGTAAATTGATGATTTTTTGTAAACCAGTAGTTACTGTGATTGTAAACGGACGAGTTTTGTAACCCAGTAGTTAATGTGATTGTAAATGAATGATTTTTGTAACCCAGTAGTTACTGTGATTGTAAACGGATGATTTTTGTAACCCAGTAGTTACTGTGATTGTAAATTGATGAGTTTTTGTAACCCAGTAGTTACTGTGATTGTAAATTGATGATTTTTTGTAACCCAGTAGTTACTGTGATTGTAAATTGATGATTTTTTGTAACCCAGTAGTTACTGTGATTGTAAACGGATGATTTTTGTAACCCAGTAGTTACTGTGATTGTAAATTGATGATTTTTTGTAACCCAGTAGTTACTGTGATTGTAAACGGACGAGTTTTGTAACCCAGTAATTATTGTGATTGTAAATGAATAATTTTTGTAACCCAGTAATTACTGTGATTGTAAACGGATGATATTTGTAACCCAGTAATTACTGTGATTGTAAACGGATGAGTTTTGTAACCCAGTTGTTACTGTGATTGTAAATGAATGATTTTTGTAACCCAGTAATTACTGTTATTGTAAATTGATGATTTTTTGTAAACCAGTAGTTACTGTGATTGTAAACGGATGATTTTTGTAACCCAGTAGGTACTGTGATTGTAAATTGATGATTTTTTGTAACCCAGTAGTTACTGTGATTGTAAACGGATGATTTTTGTAACCCAGTAGTTACTGTGATTGTAAATTGATGATTTTTTGTAAACCAGTAGTTACTGTGATTGTAAACGGACGAGTTTTGTAACCCAGTAGTTAATGTGATTGTAAATGAATGATTTTTGTAACCCAGTAGTTACTGTGATTGTAAACGGATGATTTTTGTAACCCAGTAGTTACTGTGATTGTAAATTGATGAGTTTTTGTAACCCAGTAGTTACTGTGATTGTAAATTGATGATTTTTTGTAACCCAGTAGTTACTGTGATTGTAAATTGATGATTTTTTGTAACCCAGTAGTTACTGTGATTGTAAACGGATGATTTTTGTAACCCAGTAGTTACTGTGATTGTAAATTGATGATTTTTTGTAACCCAGTAGTTACTGTGATTGTAAACGGACGAGTTTTGTAACCCAGTAATTATTGTGATTGTAAATGAATAATTTTTGTAACCCAGTAATTACTGTGATTGTAAACGGATGATATTTGTAACCCAGTAATTACTGTGATTGTAAACGGATGAGTTTTGTAACCCAGTTGTTACTGTGATTGTAAATGAATGATTTTTGTAACCCAGTAATTACTGTTATTGTAAATTGATGATTTTTTGTAAACCAGTAGTTACTGTGATTGTAAATTGATGATTTTTTGTAACCCAGTAGTTACTGTGATTGTAAATTGATGATTTTTTGTAACCCAGTAGTTACTGTGATTGTAAACGGATGATTTTTGTAACCCAGTAGTTACTGTGATTGTAAATTGATGATTTTTTGTAACCCAGTAGTTACTGTGATTGTAAATTGATGATTTTTTGTAACCCAGTAGTTACTGTGATTGTAAACGGATGATTTTTTGTAACCCAGTAGTTACTGTGATTGTAAACGGATGATTTTTGTAACCCAGTAGTTACTGTGATTGTAAATGGATGATTTTTTGTAACCCAGTAGTTACTGTGATTGTAAACGGATGATTTTTGTAACCCAGTAGTTACTGTGATTGTAAATTGATGATTTTTTGTAACCCAGTAGTTACTGTGATTGTAAACGGATGATTTTTGTAACCCAGTAGTTACTGTGATTGTAAATTGATGATTTTTTGTAACCCAGTAGTTACTGTGATTGTAAATGGATGATTTTTGTAACCCAGTAATTATTGTGATTGTAAATGAATAATTTTTGTAACCCAGTAATTACTGTGATTGTAAACGGATGATATTTGTAACCCAGTAATTACTGTGATTGTAAACGGATGAGTTTTGTAACCCAGTTGTTACTGTGATTGTAAATGAATGATTTTTGTAACCCAGTAATTACTGTTATTGTAAATTGATGATTTTTTGTAAACCAGTAGTTACTGTGATTGTAAACGGATGATTTTTGTAACCCAGTAGGTACTGTGATTGTAAATTGATGATTTTTTGTAACCCAGTAGTTACTGTGACTGTAAACGGATGATTTTTTGTAACCCAGTAGTTACTGTGATTGTAAATTGATGATTTTTTGTAACCCAGTAGTTACTGTGATTGTAAATTGATGATTTTTTGTAACCCAGTAGTTACTGTGATTGTAAACGGATGATTTTTGTAACCCAGTAGTTACTGTGATTGTAAATGGATGATTTTTTGTAACCCAGTAGTTACTGTGATTGTAAACGGATGATTTTTGTAACCCAGTAGTTACTGTGATTGTAAATTGATGATTTTTTGTAACCCAGTAGTTACTGTGATTGTAAATGGATGATTTTTGTAACCCAGTAATTATTGTGATTGTAAATGAATAATTTTAGTAACCCAGTAATTACTGTGATTGTAAACGGATGATATTTGTAACCCAGTAATTACTGTGATTGTAAACGGATGAGTTTTGTAACCCAGTTGTTACTGTGATTGTAAATGAATGATTTTTGTAACCCAGTAATTACTGTTATTGTAAATTGATGATTTTTTGTAAACCAGTAGTTACTGTGATTGTAAACGGATGATTTTTGTAACCCAGTAGGTACTGTGATTGTAAATTGATGATTTTTTGTAACCCAGTAGTTACTGTGACTGTAAACGGATAATTTTTTGTAACCCAGTAGTTACTGTGATTGTAAATTGATGATTTTTTGTAACCCAGTAGTTACTGTGATTGTAAATTGATGATTTTTTGTAACCCAGTAGTTACTGTGATTGTAAACGGATGATTTTTGTAACCCAGTAGTTACTGTGATTGTAAATGGATGATTTTTTGTAACCCAGTAGTTACTGTGATTGTAAACGGATGATTTTTGTAACCCAGTAGTTACTGTGATTGTAAATTGATGATTTTTTGTAACCCAGTAGTTACTGTGATTGTAAACGGATGATTTTTGTAACCCAGTAGTTACTGTGATTGTAAATTGATGATTTTTTGTAACCCAGTAGTTACTGTGATTGTAAATGGATGATTTTTGTAACCCAGTAATTATTGTGATTGTAAATGAATAATTTTTGTAACCCAGTAATTACTGTGATTGTAAACGGATGATATTTGTAACCCAGTAATTACTGTGATTGTAAACGGATGAGTTTTGTAACCCAGTTGTTACTGTGATTGTAAATGAATGATTTTTGTAACCCAGTAATTACTGTTATTGTAAATTGATGATTTTTTGTAAACCAGTAGTTACTGTGATTGTAAACGGATGATTTTTGTAACCCAGTAGGTACTGTGATTGTAAATTGATGATTTTTTGTAACCCAGTAGTTACTGTGACTGTAAACGGATGATTTTTGTAACCCAGTAGTTACTGTGATTGTAAATTGATGATTTTTTGTAACCCAGTAGTTACTGTGATTTTAAACGGATGATGTTTGTAACCCAGTAGTTACTGTGATTGTATACGGACGAGTTTTGTAACCCAGTAGTTACTGTGATTGTAAATGAATGATTTTTGTAACCCAGTAATTAATGTGATTGTAAATTGATGATTTCTGGAAACCAGTAGTTACTGTGATTGTAAACGGATGAGTTTTGTAACCCAGTAGTTACTGTGATTGTAAATGGATGATTTTTTGTAACCCAGTAGTTACTGTGATTGTAAATTGATGATTTTTTGTAACCCAGTAGTTACTGTGATTGTAAACGGATGATTTTTGTAACCCAGTAGTTACTGTGATTGTAAATTGATGATTTTTTGTAACCCAGTAGTTACTGTGATTGTAAACGGATGATTTTTGTAACCCAGTAGTTACTGTGATTGTAAACGGATGATTTTTGTAACCCAGTAGTTACTGTGATTGTAAATTGATGATTTTTTGTAACCCAGTAGTTACTGTGATTGTAAATGGATGATTTTTGTAACCCAGTAATTATTGTGATTGTAAATGAATAATTTTTGTAACCCAGTAATTACTGTGATTGTAAACGGATGATATTTGTAACCCAGTAATTACTGTGATTGTAAACGGATGAGTTTTGTAACCCAGTAGTTACTGTGATTGTAAATTGATGATTTTTTGTAAACCAGTAGTTACTGTGATTGTAAACGGACGAGTTTTGTAACCTAGTAGTTAATGTGATTGTAAATGAATGATTTTTGTAACCCAGTAGTTACTGTGATTGTAAATTGCTGATTTTTTGTAACCCAGTAGTTACTGTGATTGTAAACGGATGATTTTTGTAACCCAGTAGTTACTGTGATTGTAAATTGATGATTTTTTGTAACCCAGTAGTTACTGTGATTGTAAACGGATGATTTTTGTAACCCAGTAGTTACTGTGATTGTAAATTGATGATTTTTTGTAACCCAGTAAATACTGTGATTGTAAACGGATGATTTTTGTAACCCAGTAGTTACTGTGATTGTAAATTGATGATTTTTTGTAACCCAGTAGTTACTGTGATTGTAAATGGATGATTTTTGTAACCCAGTAATTATTGTGATTGTAAATGAATAATTTTTGTAACCCAGTAATTACTGTGATTGTAAACGGATGATATTTGTAACCCAGTAATTACTGTGATTGTAAACGGATGATATTTGTAACCCAGTAATTACTGTGATTGTAAACGGATGAGTTTTGTAACCCAGTAGTTACTGTGATTGTAAATTGATGATTTTTTGTAAACCAGTAGTTACTGTGATTGTAAACGGACGAGTTTTGTAACCTAGTAGTTAATGTGATTGTAAATGAATAATTTTTGTAACCCAGTAATTACTGTGATTGTAAACGGATGATATTTGTAACCCAGTAATTACTGTGATTGTAAACGGATGAGTTTTGTAACCCAGTTGTTACTGTGATTGTAAATGAATGATTTTTGTAACCCAGTAATTACTGTTATTGTAAATTGATGATTTTTTGTAAACCAGTAGTTACTGTGATTGTAAACGGATGATTTTTGTAACCCAGTAGGTACTGTGATTGTAAATTGATGATTTTTTGTAACCCAGTAGTTACTGTGACTGTAAACGGATGATTTTTGTAACCCAGTAGTTACTGTGATTGTAAATTGATGATTTTTTGTAACCCAGTAGTTACTGTGATTTTAAACGGATGATGTTTGTAACCCAGTAGTTACTGTGATTGTATACGGACGAGTTTTGTAACCCAGTAGTTACTGTGATTGTAAATGAATAATTTTTGTAACCCAGTAATTACTGTGATTGTAAACGGATGATATTTGTAACCCAGTAATTACTGTGATTGTAAACGGATGAGTTTTGTAACCCAGTAGTTACTGTGATTGTAAATTGATGATTTTTTGTAAACCAGTAGTTACTGTGATTGTAAACGGACGAGTTTTGTAACCCAGTAGTTAATGTGATTGTAAATGAATGATTTTTGTAACCCAGTAGTTACTGTGATTGTAAACGGATGATTTTTGTAACCCAGTAGTTACTGTGATTGTAAATTGATGAGTTTTTGTAACCCAGTAGTTACTGTGATTGTAAATTGATGATTTTTTGTAACCCAGTAGTTACTGTGATTGTAAATTGATGATTTTTTGTAACCCAGTAGTTACTGTGATTGTAAACGGATGATTTTTGTAACCCAGTAGTTACTGTGATTGTAAATTGATGATTTTTTGTAACCCAGTAGTTACTGTGATTGTAAACGGACGAGTTTTGTAACCCAGTAATTATTGTGATTGTAAATGAATAATTTTTGTAACCCAGTAATTACTGTGATTGTAAACGGATGATATTTGTAACCCAGTAATTACTGTGATTGTAAACGGATGAGTTTTGTAACCCAGTTGTTACTGTGATTGTAAATGAATGATTTTTGTAACCCAGTAATTACTGTTATTGTAAATTGATGATTTTTTGTAAACCAGTAGTTACTGTGATTGTAAACGGATGATTTTTGTAACCCAGTAGGTACTGTGATTGTAAATTGATGATTTTTTGTAACCCAGTAGTTACTGTGATTGTAAACGGATGATTTTTGTAACCCAGTAGTTACTGTGATTGTAAATTGATGATTTTTTGTAACCCAGTAGTTACTGTGATTGTAAATTGATGATTTTTTGTAACCCAGTAGTTACTGTGATTGTAAATTGATGATTTTTTGTAACCCAGTAGTTACTGTGATTGTAAATGGATGATTTTTGTAACCCAGTAATTATTGTGATTGTAAATGAAAAATTTTTGTAACCCAGTAATTACTGTGATTGTAAACGGATGATATTTGTAACCCAGTAATTACTGTGATTGTAAACGGATGATATTTGTAACCCAGTAATTACTGTGATTGTAAACGGATGAGTTTTGTAACCCAGTAGTTACTGTAATTGTAAATTGATGATTTTTTGTAAACCAGTAGTTACTGTGATTGTAAACGGACGAGTTTTGTAACCTAGTAGTTAATGTGATTGTAAATGAATGATTTTTGTAACCCAGTAGTTACTGTGATTGTAAATTGATGATTTTTTGTAACCCAGTAGTTACTGTGATTGTAAATGGATGATTTTTGTAACCCAGTAATTATTGTGATTGTAAATGAATAATTTTTGTAACCCAGTAATTACTGTGATTGTAAACGGATGATATTTGTAACCCAGTAATTACTGTGATTGTAAACGGATGATATTTGTAACCCAGTAATTACTGTGATTGTAAACGGATGAGTTTTGTAACCCAGTAGTTACTGTGATTGTAAATGGATGATTTTTTGTAAACCAGTAGTTACTGTGATTGTAAACGGACGAGTTTTGTAACCTAGTAGTTAATGTGATTGTAAATGAATGATTTTTGTAACCCAGTAGTTACTGTGATTGTAAATTGATGATTTTTTGTAACCCAGTAGTTACTGTGATTGTAAATTGATGATTTTTTGTAACCCAGTAGTTACTGTGATTGTAAACGGATGATTTTTGTAACCCAGTAGTTACTGTGATTGTAAATTGATGATTTTTTGTAACCCAGTAGTTACTGTGATTGTAAACGGATGATTTTTGTAACCCAGTAGTTACTGTGATTGTAAACGGATGATTTTTGTAACCCAGTAGTTACTGTGATTGTAAATTGATGATTTTTTGTAACCCAGTAGTTACTGTGATTGTAAACGGATGATTTTTGTAACCCAGTAGTTACTGTGATTGTAAACGGATGAGTTTTGTAACCCAGTAGTTACTGTGATTGTAAATTGATGATTTTTTGTAAACCAGTAGTTACTGTGATTGTAAACGGACGAGTTTTGTAACCTAGTAGTTAATGTGATTGTAAATGAATAATTTTTGTAACCCAGTAATTACTGTGATTGTAAACGGATGATATTTGTAACCCAGTAATTACTGTGATTGTAAACGGATGAGTTTTGTAACCCAGTTGTTACTGTGATTGTAAATGAATGATTTTTGTAACCCAGTAATTACTGTTATTGTAAATTGATGATTTTTTGTAAACCAGTAGTTACTGTGATTGTAAACGGATGATTTTTGTAACCCAGTAGGTACTGTGATTGTAAATTGATGATTTTTTGTAACCCAGTAGTTACTGTGACTGTAAACGGATGATTTTTGTAACCCAGTAGTTACTGTGATTGTAAATTGATGATTTTTTGTAACCCAGTAGTTACTGTGATTTTAAACGGATGATGTTTGTAACCCAGTAGTTACTGTGATTGTATACGGACGAGTTTTGTAACCCAGTAGTTACTGTGATTGTAAATGAATAATTTTTGTAACCCAGTAATTACTGTGATTGTAAACGGATGATATTTGTAACCCAGTAATTACTGTGATTGTAAACGGATGAGTTTTGTAACCCAGTAGTTACTGTGATTGTAAATTGATGATTTTTTGTAAACCAGTAGTTACTGTGATTGTAAACGGACGAGTTTTGTAACCCAGTAGTTAATGTGATTGTAAATGAATGATTTTTGTAACCCAGTAGTTACTGTGATTGTAAACGGATGATTTTTGTAACCCAGTAGTTACTGTGATTGTAAATTGATGAGTTTTTGTAACCCAGTAGTTACTGTGATTGTAAATTGATGATTTTTTGTAACCCAGTAGTTACTGTGATTGTAAATTGATGATTTTTTGTAACCCAGTAGTTACTGTGATTGTAAACGGATGATTTTTGTAACCCAGTAGTTACTGTGATTGTAAATTGATGATTTTTTGTAACCCAGTAGTTACTGTGATTGTAAACGGACGAGTTTTGTAACCCAGTAATTATTGTGATTGTAAATGAATAATTTTTGTAACCCAGTAATTACTGTGATTGTAAACGGATGATATTTGTAACCCAGTAATTACTGTGATTGTAAACGGATGAGTTTTGTAACCCAGTTGTTACTGTGATTGTAAATGAATGATTTTTGTAACCCAGTAATTACTGTTATTGTAAATTGATGATTTTTTGTAAACCAGTAGTTACTGTGATTGTAAACGGATGATTTTTGTAACCCAGTAGGTACTGTGATTGTAAATTGATGATTTTTTGTAACCCAGTAGTTACTGTGACTGTAAACGGATGATTTTTGTAACCCAGTAGTTACTGTGATTGTAAATTGATGATTTTTTGTAACCCAGTAGTTACTGTGATTTTAAACGGATGATGTTTGTAACCCAGTAGTTACTGTGATTGTATACGGACGAGTTTTGTAACCCAGTAGTTACTGTGATTGTAAATGAATAATTTTTGTAACCCAGTAATTACTGTGATTGTAAACGGATGATATTTGTAACCCAGTAATTACTGTGATTGTAAACGGATGAGTTTTGTAACCCAGTAGTTACTGTGATTGTAAATTGATGATTTTTTGTAACCCAGTAGTTACTGTGATTGTAAACGGATGATTTTTGTAACCCAGTAGTTACTGTGATTGTAAATTGATGATATTTTGTAAACCAGTAGTTACTGTGATTGTAAACGGACGAGTTTTGTAACCCAGTAGTTACTGTGATTGTAAATGAATGATTTTTGTAACCCAGTACTTACTGTGATTGTAAATTGATGATTTTTTTTACCCAGTAGTTACTGTGATTGTAAATGAATGATTTTTGTAACCCAGTAATTACTGTGATTGTAAATTGATGATTTTTTGTAAACCAGTAGTTACTGTGATTGTAAACGGATGATTTTTGTAACCCAGTAGTTACTGTGATTGTAAATTGATGATTTTTTGTAACCCAGTAGTTACTGTGATTGTAAATTGATGATTTTTTGTAACCCAGTAGTTACTGTGATTGTAAATGGATGATTTTTGTAACCCAGTAGTTACTGTGATTGTAAATTGATGATATTTGTAACCCAGTAATTACTGTGATTGTAAACGGATGAGTTTTGTAACCCAGTAGTTACTGTGATTGTAAATGGATGATTTTTTGTGAACCAGTAGTTACTGTGATTGTAAACGGATGATTTTTGTAACCCAGTAGTTACTGTGATTGTAAATTGATGATTTTTTGTAACCCAGTAGTTACTGTGATTGTAAATTGATGATTTTTTGTAACCCAGTAGTTACTGTGATTGTAAACTGATGATTTTTGTAACCCAGTAGTTACTGTGATTGTATACGGACGAGTTTTGTAACCCAGTAGTTACTGTGATTGTAAATTCATGATTTTTTTTACCCAGTAGTTACGGTGATTGTAAATTGATGATATTTGTAACCCAGTAATTACTGTGATTGTAAACGGATGATATTTGTAACCCAGTAATTACTGTGATTGTAAACGGATGAGTTTTGTAACCCAGTAGTTACTGTGATTGTAAATGGATGATTTTTTGTAAACCAGTAGTTACTGTGATTGTAAACGGACGAGTTTTGTAACCTAGTAGTTAATGTGATTGTAAATGAATGATTTTTGTAACCCAGTAGTTACTGTGATTGTAAACGGATGATATTTGTAACCCAGTAATTACTGTGATTGTAAACGGATGAGTTTTGTAACCCAGTAGTTACTGTGATTGTAAATGGATGATTTTTTGTAAACCAGTAGTTACTGTGATTGTAAACGGACGAGTTTTGTAACCCAGTAGTTAATGTGATTGTAAATGAATGATTTTTGTAACCCAGTAGTTACTGTGATTGTAAACGGATGATTTTTGTAACCCAGTAGTTACTGTGATTGTAAATTGATGATTTTTTGTAACCCAGTAGTTACTGTGATTTTAAACGGATGATGTTTGTAACCCAGTAGTTACTGTGATTGTATACGGACGAGTTTTGTAACCCAGTAGTTACTGTGATTGTAAATGAATGATTTTTGTAACCCAGTAATTACTGTGATTGTAAATTGATGATTTCTGGAAACCAGTAGTTACCGTGATTGTAAACGGATGATTTTTGTAACCCAGTAGTTACTGTGATTGTAAATTGATGATTTTTTGTAACCCAGTAGTTACTGTGATTGTAAACGGATGATTTTTTGTAACCCAGTAGTTACTGTGATTGTAAATTGATGATTTTTTGTAACCCAGTAGTTACTGTGATTGTAAACGGATGATTTTTGTAACCCAGTAGTTACTGTGATTGTAAATTGATGATTTTTTGTAACCCAGTAGTTACTGTGATTGTAAACGGATGATTTTTTTAACCCAGTAGTTACTGTGATTGTAAATTGATGATTTTTTGTAACCCAGTAGTTACTGTGATTGTAAATGGATGATTTTTGTAACCCAGTAATTACTGTGATTGTAAATGAATAATTTTTGTAACCCAGTAATTACTGTGATTGTAAACGGATGATATTTGTAACCCAGTAATTACTGTGATTGTAAACGGATGAGTTTTGTAACCCAGTAGTTACTGTGATTGTAAATGGATGATTTTTTGTAACCCAGTAGTTACTGTGATTGTAAACGGACGAGTTTTGTAACCTAGTAGTTAATGTGATTGTAAACGAATGATTTTTGTAACCCAGTAGTTACTGTGATTGTAAATTGATGATTTTTTGTAACCCAGTAGTTACTGTGATTGTAAATTGATGATTTTTTGTAACCCAGTAGTTACTGTGATTGTAAACGGATGATTTTTGTAACCCAGTAGTTACTGTGATTGTAAATTGATGAGTTTTTGTAACCCAGTAGTTACTGTGATTGTAAATTGATGATTTTTTGTAACCCAGTAGTTACTGTGATTGTAAATTGATGATTTTTTGTAACCCAGTAGTTACTGTGATTGTAAACGGATGATTTTTGTAACCCAGTAGTTACTGTGATTGTAAATTGATGATTTTTTGTAACCCAGTAGTTACTGTGATTGTAAACGGACGAGTTTTGTAACCCAGTAATTATTGTGATTGTAAATGAATAATTTTTGTAACCCAGTAATTACTGTGATTGTAAACGGATGATATTTGTAACCCAGTAATTACTGTGATTGTAAACGGATGAGTTTTGTAACCCAGTTGTTACTGTGATTGTAAATGAATGATTTTTGTAACCCAGTAATTACTGTTATTGTAAATTGATGATTTTTTGTAAACCAGTAGTTACTGTGATTGTAAACGGATGATTTTTGTAACCCAGTAGGTACTGTGATTGTAAATTGATGATTTTTTGTAACCCAGTAGTTACTGTGATTGTAAACGGATGATTTTTGTAACCCAGTAGTTACTGTGATTGTAAATTGATGATTTTTTGTAACCCAGTAGTTACTGTGATTGTAAATTGATGATTTTTTGTAACCCAGTAGTTACTGTGATTGTAAATTGATGATTTTTTGTAACCCAGTAGTTACTGTGATTGTAAACGGATGATTTTTGTAACCCAGTAGTTACTGTGATTGTAAATGGATGATTTTTTGTAACCCAGTAGTTACTGTGATTGTAAACGGATGATTTTTGTAACCCAGTAGTTACTGTGATTGTAAATTGATGATTTTTTGTAACCCAGTAGTTACTGTGATTGTAAACGGATGATTTTTGTAACCCAGTAGTTACTGTGATTGTAAATTGATGATTTTTTGTAACCCAGTAGTTACTGTGATTGTAAATGGATGATTTTTGTAACCCAGTAATTATTGTGATTGTAAATGAATAATTTTTGTAACCCAGTAATTACTGTGATTGTAAACGGATGATATTTGTAACCCAGTAATTACTGTGATTGTAAACGGATGAGTTTTGTAACCCAGTTGTTACTGTGATTGTAAATGAATGATTTTTGTAACCCAGTAATTACTGTTATTGTAAATTGATGATTTTTTGTAAACCAGTAGTTACTGTGATTGTAAACGGATGATTTTTGTAACCCAGTAGGTACTGTGATTGTAAATTGATGATTTTTTGTAACCCAGTAGTTACTGTGACTGTAAACGGATGATTTTTGTAACCCAGTAGTTACTGTGATTGTAAATTGATGATTTTTTGTAACCCAGTAGTTACTGTGATTTTAAACGGATGATGTTTGTAACCCAGTAGTTACTGTGATTGTATACGGACGAGTTTTGTAACCCAGTAGTTACTGTGATTGTAAATGAATGATTTTTGTAACCCAGTAATTACTGTGATTGTAAACGGATGATATTTGTAACCCAGTAATTACTGTGATTGTAAACGGATGAGTTTTGTAACCCAGTTGTTACTGTGATTGTAAATGAATGATTTTTGTAACCCAGTAATTACTGTTATTGTAAATTGATGATTTTTTGTAAACCAGTAGTTACTGTGATTGTAAACGGATGATTTTTGTAACCCAGTAGGTACTGTGATTGTAAATTGATGATTTTTTGTAACCCAGTAGTTACTGTGACTGTAAACGGATGATTTTTGTAACCCAGTAGTTACTGTGATTGTAAATTGATGATTTTTTGTAACCCAGTAGTTACTGTGATTTTAAACGGATGATGTTTGTAACCCAGTAGTTACTGTGATTGTATACGGACGAGTTTTGTAACCCAGTAGTTACTGTGATTGTAAATGAATAATTTTTGTAACCCAGTAATTACTGTGATTGTAAACGGATGATATTTGTAACCCAGTAATTACTGTGATTGTAAACGGATGAGTTTTGTAACCCAGTAGTTACTGTGATTGTAAATTGATGATTTTTTGTAAACCAGTAGTTACTGTGATTGTAAACGGACGAGTTTTGTAACCCAGTAGTTAATGTGATTGTAAATGAATGATTTTTGTAACCCAGTAGTTACTGTGATTGTAAACGGATGATTTTTGTAACCCAGTAGTTACTGTGATTGTAAATTGATGATTTTTTGTAACCCAGTAGTTACTGTGATTTTAAACGGATGATGTTTGTAACCCAGTAGTTACTGTGATTGTATACGGACGAGTTTTGTAACCCAGTAGTTACTGTGATTGTAAATGAATGATTTTTGTAACCCAGTAATTAATGTGATTGTAAATTGATGATTTCTGGAAACCAGTAGTTACTGTGATTGTAAACGGATGAGTTTTGTAACCCAGTAGTTACTGTGATTGTAAATTGATGATTTTTTGTAACCCAGTAGTTACTGTGATTGTAAATTGATGATTTTTTGTAACCCAGTAGTTACTGTGATTGTAAACGGATGATTTTTGTAACCCAGTAGTTACTGTGATTGTAAATTGATGATTTTTTGTAACCCAGTAGTTACTGTGATTGTAAACGGATGATTTTTGTAACCCAGTAGTTACTGTGATTGTAAACGGATGATTTTTGTAACCCAGTAGTTACTGTGATTGTAAATTGATGATTTTTTGTAACCCAGTAGTTACTGTGATTGTAAATGGATGATTTTTGTAACCCAGTAATTATTGTGATTGTAAATGAATAATTTTTGTAACCCAGTAATTACTGTGATTGTAAACGGATGATATTTGTAACCCAGTAATTACTGTGATTGTAAACGGATGAGTTTTGTAACCCAGTAGTTACTGTGATTGTAAATTGATGATTTTTTGTAAACCAGTAGTTACTGTGATTGTAAACGGACGAGTTTTGTAACCTAGTAGTTAATGTGATTGTAAATGAATGATTTTTTTAACCCAGTAGTTACTGTGATTGTAAATTGCTGATTTTTTGTAACCCAGTAGTTACTGTGATTGTAAACGGATGATTTTTGTAACCCAGTAGTTACTGTGATTGTAAATTGATGATTTTTTGTAACCCAGTAGTTACTGTGATTGTAAACGGATGATTTTTGTAACCCAGTAGTTACTGTGATTGTAAATTGATGATTTTTTGTAACCCAGTAAATACTGTGATTGTAAACGGATGATTTTTGTAACCCAGTAGTTACTGTGATTGTAAATTGATGAGTTTTTGTAACCCAGTAGTTACTGTGATTGTAAATTGATGATTTTTTGTAACCCAGTAGTTACTGTGATTGTAAATTGATGATTTTTTGTAACCCAGTAGTTACTGTGATTGTAAACGGATGATTTTTGTAACCCAGTAGTTACTGTGATTGTAAATTGATGATTTTTTGTAACCCAGTAGTTACTGTGATTGTAAACGGACGAGTTTTGTAACCCAGTAATTATTGTGATTGTAAATGAATAATTTTTGTAACCCAGTAATTACTGTGATTGTAAACGGATGATATTTGTAACCCAGTAATTACTGTGATTGTAAACGGATGAGTTTTGTAACCCAGTTGTTACTGTGATTGTAAATGAATGATTTTTGTAACCCAGTAATTACTGTTATTGTAAATTGATGATTTTTTGTAAACCAGTAGTTACTGTGATTGTAAACGGATGATTTTTGTAACCCAGTAGGTACTGTGATTGTAAATTGATGATTTTTTGTAACCCAGTAGTTACTGTGATTGTAAACGGATGATTTTTGTAACCCAGTAGTTACTGTGATTGTAAATTGATGATTTTTTGTAACCCAGTAGTTACTGTGATTGTAAATTGATGATTTTTTGTAACCCAGTAGTTACTGTGATTGTAAATTGATGATTTTTTGTAACCCAGTAGTTACTGTGATTGTAAACGGATGATTTTTGTAACCCAGTAGTTACTGTGATTGTAAATGGATGATTTTTTGTAACCCAGTAGTTACTGTGATTGTAAACGGATGATTTTTGTAACCCAGTAGTTACTGTGATTGTAAATTGATGATTTTTTGTAACCCAGTAGTTACTGTGATTGTAAACGGATGATTTTTGTAACCCAGTAGTTACTGTGATTGTAAATTGATGATTTTTTGTAACCCAGTAGTTACTGTGATTGTAAATGGATGATTTTTGTAACCCAGTAATTATTGTGATTGTAAATGAATAATTTTTGTAACCCAGTAATTACTGTGATTGTAAACGGATGATATTTGTAACCCAGTAATTACTGTGATTGTAAACGGATGAGTTTTGTAACCCAGTTGTTACTGTGATTGTAAATGAATGATTTTTGTAACCCAGTAATTACTGTTATTGTAAATTGATGATTTTTTGTAAACCAGTAGTTACTGTGATTGTAAACGGATGATTTTTGTAACCCAGTAGGTACTGTGATTGTAAATTGATGATTTTTTGTAACCCAGTAGTTACTGTGACTGTAAACGGATGATTTTTGTAACCCAGTAGTTACTGTGATTGTAAATTGATGATTTTTTGTAACCCAGTAGTTACTGTGATTTTAAACGGATGATGTTTGTAACCCAGTAGTTACTGTGATTGTATACGGACGAGTTTTGTAACCCAGTAGTTACTGTGATTGTAAATGAATGATTTTTGTAACCCAGTAATTACTGTGATTGTAAACGGATGATATTTGTAACCCAGTAATTACTGTGATTGTAAACGGATGAGTTTTGTAACCCAGTTGTTACTGTGATTGTAAATGAATGATTTTTGTAACCCAGTAATTACTGTTATTGTAAATTGATGATTTTTTGTAAACCAGTAGTTACTGTGATTGTAAACGGATGATTTTTGTAACCCAGTAGGTACTGTGATTGTAAATTGATGATTTTTTGTAACCCAGTAGTTACTGTGACTGTAAACGGATGATTTTTGTAACCCAGTAGTTACTGTGATTGTAAATTGATGATTTTTTGTAACCCAGTAGTTACTGTGATTTTAAACGGATGATGTTTGTAACCCAGTAGTTACTGTGATTGTATACGGACGAGTTTTGTAACCCAGTAGTTACTGTGATTGTAAATGAATAATTTTTGTAACCCAGTAATTACTGTGATTGTAAACGGATGATATTTGTAACCCAGTAATTACTGTGATTGTAAACGGATGAGTTTTGTAACCCAGTAGTTACTGTGATTGTAAATTGATGATTTTTTGTAAACCAGTAGTTACTGTGATTGTAAACGGACGAGTTTTGTAACCCAGTAGTTAATGTGATTGTAAATGAATGATTTTTGTAACCCAGTAGTTACTGTGATTGTAAACGGATGATTTTTGTAACCCAGTAGTTACTGTGATTGTAAATTGATGATTTTTTGTAACCCAGTAGTTACTGTGATTTTAAACGGATGATGTTTGTAACCCAGTAGTTACTGTGATTGTATACGGACGAGTTTTGTAACCCAGTAGTTACTGTGATTGTAAATGAATGATTTTTGTAACCCAGTAATTAATGTGATTGTAAATTGATGATTTCTGGAAACCAGTAGTTACTGTGATTGTAAACGGATGAGTTTTGTAACCCAGTAGTTACTGTGATTGTAAATTGATGATTTTTTGTAACCCAGTAGTTACTGTGATTGTAAATTGATGATTTTTTGTAACCCAGTAGTTACTGTGATTGTAAACGGATGATTTTTGTAACCCAGTAGTTACTGTGATTGTAAATTGATGATTTTTTGTAACCCAGTAGTTACTGTGATTGTAAACGGATGATTTTTGTAACCCAGTAGTTACTGTGATTGTAAACGGATGATTTTTGTAACCCAGTAGTTACTGTGATTGTAAATTGATGATTTTTTGTAACCCAGTAGTTACTGTGATTGTAAATGGATGATTTTTGTAACCCAGTAATTATTGTGATTGTAAATGAATAATTTTTGTAACCCAGTAATTACTGTGATTGTAAACGGATGATATTTGTAACCCAGTAATTACTGTGATTGTAAACGGATGAGTTTTGTAACCCAGTAGTTACTGTGATTGTAAATTGATGATTTTTTGTAAACCAGTAGTTACTGTGATTGTAAACGGACGAGTTTTGTAACCTAGTAGTTAATGTGATTGTAAATGAATGATTTTTGTAACCCAGTAGTTACTGTGATTGTAAATTGCTGATTTTTTGTAACCCAGTAGTTACTGTGATTGTAAACGGATGATTTTTGTAACCCAGTAGTTACTGTGATTGTAAATTGATGATTTTTTGTAACCCAGTAGTTACTGTGATTGTAAACGGATGATTTTTGTAACCCAGTAGTTACTGTGATTGTAAATTGATGATTTTTTGTAACCCAGTAAATACTGTGATTGTAAACGGATGATTTTTGTAACCCAGTAGTTACTGTGATTGTAAATTGATGATTTTTTGTAACCCAGTAGTTACTGTGATTGTAAATGGATGATTTTTGTAACCCAGTAATTATTGTGATTGTAAATGAATAATTTTTGTAACCCAGTAATTACTGTGATTGTAAACGGATGATATTTGTAACCCAGTAATTACTGTGATTGTAAACGGATGATATTTGTAACCCAGTAATTACTGTGATTGTAAACGGATGAGTTTTGTAACCCAGTAGTTACTGTGATTGTAAATTGATGATTTTTTGTAAACCAGTAGTTACTGTGATTGTAAACGGACGAGTTTTGTAACCTAGTAGTTAATGTGATTGTAAATGAATAATTTTTGTAACCCAGTAATTACTGTGATTGTAAACGGATGATATTTGTAACCCAGTAATTACTGTGATTGTAAACGGATGAGTTTTGTAACCCAGTTGTTACTGTGATTGTAAATGAATGATTTTTGTAACCCAGTAATTACTGTTATTGTAAATTGATGATTTTTTGTAAACCAGTAGTTACTGTGATTGTAAACGGATGATTTTTGTAACCCAGTAGGTACTGTGATTGTAAATTGATGATTTTTTGTAACCCAGTAGTTACTGTGACTGTAAACGGATGATTTTTGTAACCCAGTAGTTACTGTGATTGTAAATTGATGATTTTTTGTAACCCAGTAGTTACTGTGATTTTAAACGGATGATGTTTGTAACCCAGTAGTTACTGTGATTGTATACGGACGAGTTTTGTAACCCAGTAGTTACTGTGATTGTAAATGAATAATTTTTGTAACCCAGTAATTACTGTGATTGTAAACGGATGATATTTGTAACCCAGTAATTACTGTGATTGTAAACGGATGAGTTTTGTAACCCAGTAGTTACTGTGATTGTAAATTGATGATTTTTTGTAAACCAGTAGTTACTGTGATTGTAAACGGACGAGTTTTGTAACCCAGTAGTTAATGTGATTGTAAATGAATGATTTTTGTAACCCAGTAGTTACTGTGATTGTAAATTGATGAGTTTTTGTAACCCAGTAGTTACTGTGATTGTAAATTGATGATTTTTTGTAACCCAGTAGTTACTGTGATTGTAAATTGATGATTTTTTGTAACCCAGTAGTTACTGTGATTGTAAACGGATGATTTTTGTAACCCAGTAGTTACTGTGATTGTAAATTGATGATTTTTTGTAACCCAGTAGTTACTGTGATTGTAAACGGACGAGTTTTGTAACCCAGTAATTATTGTGATTGTAAATGAATAATTTTTGTAACCCAGTAATTACTGTGATTGTAAACGGATGATATTTGTAACCCAGTAATTACTGTGATTGTAAACGGATGAGTTTTGTAACCCAGTTGTTACTGTGATTGTAAATGAATGATTTTTGTAACCCAGTAATTACTGTTATTGTAAATTGATGATTTTTTGTAAACCAGTAGTTACTGTGATTGTAAACGGATGATTTTTGTAACCCAGTAGGTACTGTGATTGTAAATTGATGATTTTTTGTAACCCAGTAGTTACTGTGATTGTAAACGGATGATTTTTGTAACCCAGTAGTTACTGTGATTGTAAATTGATGATTTTTTGTAACCCAGTAGTTACTGTGATTGTAAATTGATGATTTTTTGTAACCCAGTAGTTACTGTGATTGTAAATTGATGATTTTTGTAACCCAGTAGTTACTGTGATTGTAAATTGATGATTTTTTGTAACCCAGTAGTTACTGTGATTTTAAACGGATGATGTTTGTAACCCAGTAGTTACTGTGATTGTATACGGACGAGTTTTGTAACCCAGTAGTTACTGTGATTGTAAATGAATAATTTTTGTAACCCAGTAATTACTGTGATTGTAAACGGATGATATTTGTAACCCAGTAATTACTGTGATTGTAAACGGATGAGTTTTGTAACCCAGTAGTTACTGTGATTGTAAATTGATGATTTTTTGTAAACCAGTAGTTACTGTGATTGTAAACGGACGAGTTTTGTAACCCAGTAGTTAATGTGATTGTAAATGAATGATTTTTGTAACCCAGTAGTTACTGTGATTGTAAATTGATGAGTTTTTGTAACCCAGTAGTTACTGTGATTGTAAATTGATGATTTTTTGTAACCCAGTAGTTACTGTGATTGTAAATTGATGATTTTTTGTAACCCAGTAGTTACTGTGATTGTAAACGGATGATTTTTGTAACCCAGTAGTTACTGTGATTGTAAATTGATGATTTTTTGTAACCCAGTAGTTACTGTGATTGTAAACGGACGAGTTTTGTAACCCAGTAATTATTGTGATTGTAAATGAATAATTTTTGTAACCCAGTAATTACTGTGATTGTAAACGGATGATATTTGTAACCCAGTAATTACTGTGATTGTAAACGGATGAGTTTTGTAACCCAGTTGTTACTGTGATTGTAAATGAATGATTTTTGTAACCCAGTAATTACTGTTATTGTAAATTGATGATTTTTTGTAAACCAGTAGTTACTGTGATTGTAAACGGATGATTTTTGTAACCCAGTAGGTACTGTGATTGTAAATTGATGATTTTTTGTAACCCAGTAGTTACTGTGATTGTAAACGGATGATTTTTGTAACCCAGTAGTTACTGTGATTGTAAATTGATGATTTTTTGTAACCCAGTAGTTACTGTGATTGTAAATTGATGATTTTTTGTAACCCAGTAGTTACTGTGATTGTAAATTGATGATTTTTTGTAACCCAGTAGTTACTGTGATTGTAAACGGATGATTTTTGTAACCCAGTAGTTACTGTGATTGTAAATGGATGATTTTTTGTAACCCAGTAGTTACTGTGATTGTAAACGGATGATTTTTGTAACCCAGTAGTTACTGTGATTGTAAATTGATGATTTTTTGTAACCCAGTAGTTACTGTGATTGTAAACGGATGATTTTTGTAACCCAGTAGTTACTGTGATTGTAAATTGATGATTTTTTGTAACCCAGTAGTTACTGTGATTGTAAATGGATGATTTTTGTAACCCAGTAATTATTGTGATTGTAAATGAATAATTTTTGTAACCCAGTAATTACTGTGATTGTAAACGGATGATATTTGTAACCCAGTAATTACTGTGATTGTAAACGGATGAGTTTTGTAACCCAGTTGTTACTGTGATTGTAAATGAATGATTTTTGTAACCCAGTAATTACTGTTATTGTAAATTGATGATTTTTTGTAAACCAGTAGTTACTGTGATTGTAAACGGATGATTTTTGTAACCCAGTAGGTACTGTGATTGTAAATTGATGATTTTTTGTAACCCAGTAGTTACTGTGACTGTAAACGGATGATTTTTGTAACCCAGTAGTTACTGTGATTGTAAATTGATGATTTTTTGTAACCCAGTAGTTACTGTGATTTTAAACGGATGATGTTTGTAACCCAGTAGTTACTGTGATTGTATACGGACGAGTTTTGTAACCCAGTAGTTACTGTGATTGTAAATGAATAATTTTTGTAACCCAGTAATTACTGTGATTGTAAACGGATGATATTTGTAACCCAGTAATTACTGTGATTGTAAACGGATGAGTTTTGTAACCCAGTAGTTACTGTGATTGTAAATTGATGATTTTTTGTAAACCAGTAGTTACTGTGATTGTAAACGGACGAGTTTTGTAACCCAGTAGTTAATGTGATTGTAAATGAATGATTTTTGTAACCCAGTAGTTACTGTGATTGTAAACGGATGATTTTTGTAACCCAGTAGTT
Organism: Metridium senile; assembly: GCA_949775045.1. Classification (NCBI taxonomy): domain Eukaryota; kingdom Metazoa; phylum Cnidaria; class Anthozoa; order Actiniaria; family Metridiidae; genus Metridium; species Metridium senile. The sequence continues at coordinate 19,573,128 of OX459102.1, read as the reverse complement.
ACTGTGATTGTAAATTGATGATTTTTTGTAACCCAGTAGTTACTGTGATTTTAAACGGATGATGTTTGTAACCCAGTAGTTACTGTGATTGTATACGGACGAGTTTTGTAACCCAGTAGTTACTGTGATTGTAAATGAATGATTTTTGTAACCCAGTAATTAATGTGATTGTAAATTGATGATTTCTGGAAACCAGTAGTTACTGTGATTGTAAACGGATGAGTTTTGTAACCCAGTAGTTACTGTGATTGTAAATTGATGATTTTTTGTAACCCAGTAGTTACTGTGATTGTAAATTGATGATTTTTTGTAACCCAGTAGTTACTGTGATTGTAAACGGATGATTTTTGTAACCCAGTAGTTACTGTGATTGTAAATTGATGATTTTTTGTAACCCAGTAGTTACTGTGATTGTAAACGGATGATTTTTGTAACCCAGTAGTTACTGTGATTGTAAACGGATGATTTTTGTAACCCAGTAGTTACTGTGATTGTAAATTGATGATTTTTTTGTAACCCAGTAGTTACTGTGATTGTAAATGGATGATTTTTGTAACCCAGTAATTATTGTGATTGTAAATGAATAATTTTTGTAACCCAGTAATTACTGTGATTGTAAACGGATGATATTTGTAACCCAGTAATTACTGTGATTGTAAACGGATGAGTTTTGTAACCCAGTAGTTACTGTGATTGTAAATTGATGATTTTTTGTAAACCAGTAGTTACTGTGATTGTAAACGGACGAGTTTTGTAACCTAGTAGTTAATGTGATTGTAAATGAATGATTTTTGTAACCCAGTAGTTACTGTGATTGTAAATTGCTGATTTTTTGTAACCCAGTAGTTACTGTGATTGTAAACGGATGATTTTTGTAACCCAGTAGTTACTGTGATTGTAAATTGATGATTTTTTGTAACCCAGTAGTTACTGTGATTGTAAACGGATGATTTTTGTAACCCAGTAGTTACTGTGATTGTAAATTGATGATTTTTTGTAACCCAGTAAATACTGTGATTGTAAACGGATGATTTTTGTAACCCAGTAGTTACTGTGATTGTAAATTGATGATTTTTTGTAACCCAGTAGTTACTGTGATTGTAAATGGATGATTTTTGTAACCCAGTAATTATTGTGATTGTAAATGAATAATTTTTGTAACCCAGTAATTACTGTGATTGTAAACGGATGATATTTGTAACCCAGTAATTACTGTGATTGTAAACGGATGATATTTGTAACCCAGTAATTACTGTGATTGTAAACGGATGAGTTTTGTAACCCAGTAGTTACTGTGATTGTAAATTGATGATTTTTTGTAAACCAGTAGTTACTGTGATTGTAAACGGACGAGTTTTGTAACCTAGTAGTTAATGTGATTGTAAATGAATGATTTTTGTAACCCAGTAGTTACTGTGATTGTAAATTGATGATTTTTTGTAACCCAGTAGTTACTGTGATTGTAAATTGATGATTTTTTTGTAACCCAGTAGTTACTGTGATTGTAAATGGATGATTTTTGTAACCCAGTAATTATTGTGATTGTAAATGAATAATTTTTGTAACCCAGTAATTACTGTGATTGTAAACGGATGATATTTGTAACCCAGTAATTACTGTGATTGTAAACGGATGAGTTTTGTAACCCAGTAGTTACTGTGATTGTAAATTGATGATTTTTTGTAAACCAGTAGTTACTGTGATTGTAAACGGACGAGTTTTGTAACCTAGTAGTTAATGTGATTGTAAATGAATGATTTTTGTAACCCAGTAGTTACTGTGATTGTAAATTGCTGATTTTTTGTAACCCAGTAGTTACTGTGATTGTAAACGGATGATTTTTGTAACCCAGTAGTTACTGTGATTGTAAATTGATGATTTTTTGTAACCCAGTAGTTACTGTGATTGTAAACGGATGATTTTTGTAACCCAGTAGTTACTGTGATTGTAAATTGATGATTTTTTGTAACCCAGTAAATACTGTGATTGTAAACGGATGATTTTTGTAACCCAGTAGTTACTGTGATTGTAAATTGATGATTTTTTGTAACCCAGTAGTTACTGTGATTGTAAATGGATGATTTTTGTAACCCAGTAATTATTGTGATTGTAAATGAATAATTTTTGTAACCCAGTAATTACTGTGATTGTAAACGGATGATATTTGTAACCCAGTAATTACTGTGATTGTAAACGGATGATATTTGTAACCCAGTAATTACTGTGATTGTAAACGGATGAGTTTTGTAACCCAGTAGTTACTGTGATTGTAAATTGATGATTTTTTGTAAACCAGTAGTTACTGTGATTGTAAACGGACGAGTTTTGTAACCTAGTAGTTAATGTGATTGTAAATGAATGATTTTTGTAACCCAGTAGTTACTGTGATTGTAAATTGATGATTTTTTGTAACCCAGTAGTTACTGTGATTGTAAATGGATGATTTTTGTAACCCAGTAATTATTGTGATTGTAAACGGATGATTTTTGTAACCCAGTAATTACTGTGATTGTAAACGGATGATATTTGTAACCCAGTAATTACTGTGATTGTAAACGGATGATATTTGTAACCCAGTAATTGTAAACGGATGAGTTTTGTAACCCAGTAGTTACTGTGATTGTAAATGGATGATTTTTTGTAAACCAGTAGTTACTGTGATTGTAAACGGATGATATTTGTAACCCAGTAATTACTGTGATTGTAAACGGATGAGTTTTGTAACCCAGTAGTTACTGTGATTGTAAATTGATGATTTTTTGTAAACCAGTAGTTACTGTGATTGTAAACGGACGAGTTTTGTAACCTAGTAGTTAATGTGATTGTAAATGAATGATTTTTGTAACCCAGTAGTTACTGTGATTGTAAATTGCTGATTTTTTGTAACCCAGTAGTTACTGTGATTGTAAACGGATGATTTTTGTAACCCAGTAGTTACTGTGATTGTAAATTGATGATTTTTTGTAACCCAGTAGTTACTGTGATTGTAAACGGATGATTTTTGTAACCCAGTAGTTACTGTGATTGTAAATTGATGATTTTTTGTAACCCAGTAAATACTGTGATTGTAAACGGATGATTTTTGTAACCCAGTAGTTACTGTGATTGTAAATTGATGATTTTTTGTAACCCAGTAGTTACTGTGATTGTAAATGGATGATTTTTGTAACCCAGTAATTATTGTGATTGTAAATGAAAAATTTTTGTAACCCAGTAATTACTGTGATTGTAAACGGATGATATTTGTAACCCAGTAATTACTGTGATTGTAAACGGATGATATTTGTAACCCAGTAATTACTGTGATTGTAAACGGATGAGTTTTGTAACCCAGTAGTTACTGTAATTGTAAATTGATGATTTTTTGTAAACCAGTAGTTACTGTGATTGTAAACGGACGAGTTTTGTAACCTAGTAGTTAATGTGATTGTAAATGAATGATTTTTGTAACCCAGTAGTTACTGTGATTGTAAATTGATGATTTTTTGTAACCCAGTAGTTACTGTGATTGTAAATGGATGATTTTTGTAACCCAGTAATTATTGTGATTGTAAATGAATAATTTTTGTAACCCAGTAATTACTGTGATTGTAAACGGATGATATTTGTAACCCAGTAATTACTGTGATTGTAAACGGATGATATTTGTAACCCAGTAATTACTGTGATTGTAAACGGATGAGTTTTGTAACCCAGTAGTTACTGTGATTGTAAATGGATGATTTTTTGTAAACCAGTAGTTACTGTGATTGTAAACGGACGAGTTTTGTAACCTAGTAGTTAATGTGATTGTAAATGAATGATTTTTGTAACCCAGTAGTTACTGTGATTGTAAATTGATGATTTTTTGTAACCCAGTAGTTACTGTGATTGTAAATTGATGATTTTTTGTAACCCAGTAGTTACTGTGATTGTAAACGGATGATTTTTGTAACCCAGTAGTTACTGTGATTGTAAATTGATGATTTTTTGTAACCCAGTAGTTACTGTGATTGTAAACGGATGATTTTTGTAACCCAGTAGTTACTGTGATTGTAAACGGATGATTTTTGTAACCCAGTAGTTACTGTGATTGTAAATTGATGATTTTTTGTAACCCAGTAGTTACTGTGATTGTAAACGGATGATTTTTGTAACCCAGTAGTTACTGTGATTGTAAATTGACGATTTTTTGTAACCCAGTAGTTACTGTGATTGTAAATGGATGATTTTTGTAACCCAGTAATTATTGTGATTGTAAATGAATAATTTTTGTAACCCAGTAATTACTGTGATTGTAAACGGATGATATTTGTAACCCAGTAATTACTGTGATTGTAAACGGATGAGTTTTGTAACCCAGTAGTTACTGTGATTGTAAATGGATGATTTTTTGTAAACCAGTAGTTACTGTGATTGTAAACGGACGAGTTTTGTAACCCAGTAGTTAATGTGATTGTAAATGAATGATTTTTGTAACCCAGTAGTTACTGTGATTGTAAACGGATGATTTTTGTAACCCAGTAGTTACTGTGATTGTAAATTGATGATTTTTTGTAACCCAGTAGTTACTGTGATTGTAAACCGATGATTTTTGTAACCCAGTAGTTACTGTGATTGTATACGGACGAGTTTTGTAACCCAGTAGTTACTGTGATTGTAAACGGATGATTTTTGTAACCCAGTAGTTACTGTGATTGTAAATTGATGATTTTTTGTAAACCAGTAGTTACTGTGATTGTAAATTGATGATTTTTTGTAACCCAGTAGTTACTGTGATTGTAAACGGATGATGTTTGTAACCCAGTAGTTACTGTGATTGTAAATTGATGATTTTTGGTAACCCAGTAGTTACTGTGATTGTAAACGGATGATTTTTTTAACCCAGTAGTTACTGTGATTGTAAATTGATGATTTTTTGTAACCCAGTAGTTACTGTGATTGTAAATGGATGATTTTTGTAACCCAGTAATTACTGTGATTGTAAATTGATGATTTTTTGTAAACCAGTAGTTACTGTGATTGTAAACGGATGATTTTTGTAACCCAGTAGTTACTGTGATTGTAAATTGATGATTTTTTGTAACCCAGTAGTTACTGTGATTGTAAATTGATGATTTTTTGTAAACCAGTAGTTACTGTGATTGTAAATTGATGATTTTTTGTAACCCAGTAGTTACTGTGATTGTAAACGGATGATTTTTGTAACACAGTAATTACTGTGATTGTAATTTGATGATTTTTTGTAAACCAGTAGTTACTGTGATTGTAAACGGATGATTTTTGTAGCCCAGTAGTTACTGTGATTGTAAATTGATGATTTTTTGTAACCCAGTAGTTACTGTGATTGTAAATTGATGATTTTTTGTAAACCAGTAATTACTGTGATTGTAAATTGATGATTTTTTGTAACCCAGTAGTTACTGTGATTGTAAACGGATGATTTTTGTAACCCAGTAGTTACTGTGATTGTAAACGGACGAGCTTTGTAACCCAGTAGTTACTGTGATTGTAAATGGATGATTTTTGTAACCCAGTAATTATTGTGATTGTAAATGGATAATTTTTGTAACCCAGTAATTACTGTGATTGTAAACGGATGAGTTTTGTAACCCAGTAGTTACTGTGATTGTAAATGGATGATTTTTTGTAAACCAGTAGTTACTGTGATTGTAAACGGACGAGTTTTGTAACCCAGTAGTTAATGTGATTGTAAATGAATGATTTTTGTAACCCAGTAGTTACTGTGATTGTAAACGGATGATTTTTGTAACCCAGTAGTTACTGTGATTGTAAATTGATGATTTTTTGTAACCCAGTAGTTACTGTGATTTTAAACGGATGATGTTTGTAACCCAGTAGTTACTGTGATTGTATACGGACGAGTTTTGTAACCCAGTAGTTACTGTGATTGTAAATGAATAATTTTTGTAACCCAGTAATTACTGTGATTGTAAACGGATGATATTTGTAACCCAGTAATTACTGTGATTGTAAACGGATGAGTTTTGTATGCCAGTAGTTACTGTGATTGTAAATGGATGATTTTTTGTAAACCAGTAGTTACTGTGATTGTAAATGAATGATTTTTGTAACCCAGTAGTTACTGTGATTGTAAACGGATGAGTTTTGTAACCCAGTAGTTACTGTGATTGTAAATTGATGATTTTTTGTAACCCAGTAGTTACTGTGATTTTAAACGGATGATGTTTGTAACCCAGTAGTTACTGTGATTGTATACGGACGAGTTTTGTAACCCAGTAGTTACTGTGATTGTAAATGAATGATTTTTGTAACCCAGTAATTACTGTGATTGTAAATTGATGATTTCTGGAAACCAGTAGTTACTGTGATTGTAAACGGATGAGTTTTGTAACCCAGTAGTTACTGTGATTGTAAATTGATGATTTTTTGTAACCCAGTAGTTACTGTGATTGTAAATTGATGATTTTTTGTAACCCAGTAGTTACTGTGATTGTAAACGGATGATTTTTTGTAACCCAGTAGTTACTGTGATTGTAAATTGATGATTTTTTGTAACCCAGTAGTTACTGTGATTGTAAACGGATGATTTTTGTAACCCAGTAGTTACTGTGATTGTAAATTGATGATTTTTTGTAACCCAGTAGTTACTGTGATTGTAAACGGATGATTTTTGTAACCCAGTAGTTACTGTGATTGTAAATTGATGATTTTTTGTAACCCAGTAGTTACTGTGATTGTAAACGGATGATTTTTTGTAACCCAGTAGTTACTGTGATTGTAAATTGATGATTTTTTGTAACCCAGTAGTTACTGTGATTGTAAATTGATGATTTTTTGTAACCCAGTAGTTACTGTGATTGTAAACGGATGATTTTTGTAACCCAGTAGTTACTGTGATTGTAAATTGATGATTTTTTGTAACCCAGTAGTTACTGTGATTGTAAATTGATGATTTTTTGTAACCCAGTAGTTACTGTGATTGTAAACGGATGATTTTTGTAACCCAGTTGTTACTGTGATTGTAAATGAATGATTTTTGTAACCCAGTAATTACTGTGATTGTAAATTGATGTTTTTTTGTAACCCAGTAATTACTGTGATTGTAAACAGATGATTTTTGTAACCCAGTAGTTACTGTGATTGTAAACGGATGATTTTTGTAACCCAGTAGTTACTGTGATTGTAAATTGATGATTTTTTGTAACCCAGTAGTTACTGTGATTGTAAACGGATGGTTTTTGTAACCCAGTAGTTACTGTGATTGTAAATTGATGATTTTTTGTAACCCAGTAGTTACTGTGATTGTAAACGGATGATTTTTGTAACCCAGTAGTTACTGTGATTGTAAATTGATGATTTTTTGTAACCCAGTAGTTACTGTGATTGTAAACGGATGATTTTTTGTAACCCAGTAGTTACTGTGATTGTAAATTGATGATTTTTTGTAACCCAGTAGTTACTGTGATTGTAAATTGATGATTTTTTGTAACCCAGTAGTTACTGTGATTGTAAACGGATGATTTTTGTAACCCAGTAGTTACTGTGATTGTAAATTGATGATTTTTTGTAACCCAGTAGTTACTGTGATTGTAAATTGATGATTTTTTGTAACCCAGTAGTTACTGTGATTGTAAACGGATGATTTTTGTAACCCAGTAGTTACTGTGATTGTAAATGAATGATTTTTGTAACCCAGTAATTACTGTGATTGTAAATTGATGTTTTTTTGTAACCCAGTAATTACTGTGATTGTAAACAGATGATTTTTGTAACCCAGTAGTTACTGTGATTGTAAACGGATGATTTTTGTAACCCAGTAGTTACTGTGATTGTAAATTGATGATTTTTTGTAACCCAGTAGTTACTGTGATTGTAAACGGATGAGTTTTGTAACCCAGTAGTTACTGTGATTGTAAATTGATGATTTTTTGTAACCCAGTAGTTACTGTGATTGTAAACGGATGATTTTTGTAACCCAGTAGTTACTGTGATTGTAAATTGATGATTTTTTGTAACCCAGTAGTTACTGTGATTGTAAATTGATGATTTTTTGTAACCCAGTAGTTACTGTGATTGTAAACGGATGATTTTTTGTAACCCAGTAGTTACTGTGATTGTAAACGGATGATTTTTGTAACCCAGTAGTTACTGTGATTGTAAATTGATGATTTTTTGTAACCCAGTAGTTACTGTGATTGTAAATTGATGATTTTTTGTAACCCAGTAGTTACTGTGATTGTAAACGGATGATTTTTGTAACCCAGTAGTTACTGTGATTGTAAATGAATGATTTTTGTAACCCAGTAATTACTGTGATTGTAAATTGATGTTTTTTTGTAACCCAGTAATTACTGTGATTGTAAACAGATGATTTTTGTAACCCAGTAGTTACTGTGATTGTAAACGGATGATTTTTGTAACCCAGTAGTTACTGTGATTGTAAATTGATGATTTTTTGTAACCCAGTAGTTACTGTGATTGTAAACGGATGAGTTTTGTAACCCAGTAGTTACTGTGATTGTAAATTGATGATTTTTTGTAACCCAGTAGTTACTGTGATTGTAAACGGATGATTTTTGTAACCCAGTAGTTACTGTGATTGTAAATTGATGATTTTTTGTAACCCAGTAGTTACTGTGATTGTAAATTGATGATTTTTTGTAACCCAGTAGTTACTGTGATTGTAAACGGATGATTTTTTGTAACCCAGTAGTTACTGTGATTGTAAACGGATGATTTTTGTAACCCAGTAGTTACTGTGATTGTAAATTGATGATTTTTTGTAACCCAGTAGTTACTGTGATTGTAAATTGATGATTTTTTGTAACCCAGTAGTTACTGTGATTGTAAACGGATGATTTTTGTAACACAGTAATTACTGTGATTGTAATTTGATGATTTTTTGTAAACCAGTAGTTACTGTGATTGTAAACGGATGATTTTTGTAGCCCAGTAGTTACTGTGATTGTAAATTGATGATTTTTTGTAACCCAGTAGTTACTGTGATTGTAAATTGATGATTTTTTGTAAACCAGTAATTACTGTGATTGTAAATTGATGATTTTTTGTAACCCAGTAGTTACTGTGATTGTAAACGGATGATTTTTGTAACCCAGTAGTTACTGTGATTGTAAACGGACGAGCTTTGTAACCCAGTAGTTACTGTGATTGTAAATGGATGATTTTTGTAACCCAGTAATTATTGTGATTGTAAATGGATAATTTTTGTAACCCAGTAATTACTGTGATTGTAAACGGATGAGTTTTGTAACCCAGTAGTTACTGTGATTGTAAATGGATGATTTTTTGTAAACCAGTAGTTACTGTGATTGTAAACGGACGAGTTTTGTAACCCAGTAGTTAATGTGATTGTAAATGAATGATTTTTGTAACCCAGTAGTTACTGTGATTGTAAACGGATGATTTTTGTAACCCAGTAGTTACTGTGATTGTAAATTGATGATTTTTTTTTAACCCAGTAGTTACTGTGATTTTAAACGGATGATGTTTGTAACCCAGTAGTTACTGTGATTGTATACGGACGAGTTTTGTAACCCAGTAGTTACTGTGATTGTAAATGAATAATTTTTGTAACCCAGTAATTACTGTGATTGTAAACGGATGATATTTGTAACCCAGTAATTACTGTGATTGTAAACGGATGAGTTTTGTATGCCAGTAGTTACTGTGATTGTAAATGGATGATTTTTTGTAAACCAGTAGTTACTGTGATTGTAAATGAATGATTTTTGTAACCCAGTAGTTACTGTGATTGTAAACGGATGAGTTTTGTAACCCAGTAGTTACTGTGATTGTAAATTGATGATTTTTTGTAACCCAGTAGTTACTGTGATTTTAAACGGATGATGTTTGTAACCCAGTAGTTACTGTGATTGTATACGGACGAGTTTTGTAACCCAGTAGTTACTGTGATTGTAAATGAATGATTTTTGTAACCCAGTAATTACTGTGATTGTAAATTGATGATTTCTGGAAACCAGTAGTTACTGTGATTGTAAACGGATGAGTTTTGTAACCCAGTAGTTACTGTGATTGTAAATTGATGATTTTTTGTAACCCAGTAGTTACTGTGATTGTAAATTGATGATTTTTTGTAACCCAGTAGTTACTGTGATTGTAAACGGATGATTTTTTGTAACCCAGTAGTTACTGTGATTGTAAATTGATGATTTTTTGTAACCCAGTAGTTACTGTGATTGTAAACGGATGATTTTTGTAACCCAGTAGTTACTGTGATTGTAAATTGATGATTTTTTGTAACCCAGTAGTTACTGTGATTGTAAACGGATGATTTTTGTAACCCAGTAGTTACTGTGATTGTAAATTGATGATTTTTTGTAACCCAGTAGTTACTGTGATTGTAAACGGATGATTTTTTGTAACCCAGTAGTTACTGTGATTGTAAATTGATGATTTTTTGTAACCCAGTAGTTACTGTGATTGTAAATTGATGATTTTTTGTAACCCAGTAGTTACTGTGATTGTAAACGGATGATTTTTGTAACCCAGTAGTTACTGTGATTGTAAATTGATGATTTTTTGTAACCCAGTAGTTACTGTGATTGTAAATTGATGATTTTTTGTAACCCAGTAGTTACTGTGATTGTAAACGGATGATTTTTGTAACCCAGTTGTTACTGTGATTGTAAATGAATGATTTTTGTAACCCAGTAATTACTGTGATTGTAAATTGATGTTTTTTTGTAACCCAGTAATTACTGTGATTGTAAACAGATGATTTTTGTAACCCAGTAGTTACTGTGATTGTAAACGGATGATTTTTGTAACCCAGTAGTTACTGTGATTGTAAATTGATGATTTTTTGTAACCCAGTAGTTACTGTGATTGTAAACGGATGGTTTTTGTAACCCAGTAGTTACTGTGATTGTAAATTGATGATTTTTTGTAACCCAGTAGTTACTGTGATTGTAAACGGATGATTTTTGTAACCCAGTAGTTACTGTGATTGTAAATTGATGATTTTTTGTAACCCAGTAGTTACTGTGATTGTAAACGGATGATTTTTTGTAACCCAGTAGTTACTGTGATTGTAAATTGATGATTTTTTGTAACCCAGTAGTTACTGTGATTGTAAATTGATGATTTTTTGTAACCCAGTAGTTACTGTGATTGTAAACGGATGATTTTTGTAACCCAGTAGTTACTGTGATTGTAAATTGATGATTTTTTGTAACCCAGTAGTTACTGTGATTGTAAATTGATGATTTTTTGTAACCCAGTAGTTACTGTGATTGTAAACGGATGATTTTTGTAACCCAGTAGTTACTGTGATTGTAAATGAATGATTTTTGTAACCCAGTAATTACTGTGATTGTAAATTGATGTTTTTTTGTAACCCAGTAATTACTGTGATTGTAAACAGATGATTTTTGTAACCCAGTAGTTACTGTGATTGTAAACGGATGATTTTTGTAACCCAGTAGTTACTGTGATTGTAAATTGATGATTTTTTGTAACCCAGTAGTTACTGTGATTGTAAACGGATGAGTTTTGTAACCCAGTAGTTACTGTGATTGTAAATTGATGATTTTTTGTAACCCAGTAGTTACTGTGATTGTAAACGGATGATTTTTGTAACCCAGTAGTTACTGTGATTGTAAATTGATGATTTTTTGTAACCCAGTAGTTACTGTGATTGTAAATTGATGATTTTTTGTAACCCAGTAGTTACTGTGATTGTAAACGGATGATTTTTTGTAACCCAGTAGTTACTGTGATTGTAAACGGATGATTTTTGTAACCCAGTAGTTACTGTGATTGTAAATTGATGATTTTTTGTAACCCAGTAGTTACTGTGATTGTAAATTGATGATTTTTTGTAACCCAGTAGTTACTGTGATTGTAAACGGATGATTTTTGTAACCCAGTAGTTACTGTGATTGTAAATGAATGATTTTTGTAACCCAGTAATTACTGTGATTGTAAATTGATGTTTTTTTGTAACCCAGTAATTACTGTGATTGTAAACAGATGATTTTTGTAACCCAGTAGTTACTGTGATTGTAAACGGATGATTTTTGTAACCCAGTAGTTACTGTGATTGTAAATTGATGATTTTTTGTAACCCAGTAGTTACTGTGATTGTAAACGGATGAGTTTTGTAACCCAGTAGTTACTGTGATTGTAAATTGATGATTTTTTGTAACCCAGTAGTTACTGTGATTGTAAACGGATGATTTTTGTAACCCAGTAGTTACTGTGATTGTAAATTGATGATTTTTTGTAACCCAGTAGTTACTGTGATTGTAAATTGATGATTTTTTGTAACCCAGTAGTTACTGTGATTGTAAACGGATGATTTTTGTAACCCAGTAGTTACTGTGATTGTAAATGAATGATTTTTGTAACCCAGTAATTACTGTGATTGTAAATTGATGTTTTTTTGTAACCCAGTAATTACTGTGATTGTAAACAGATGATTTTTGTAACCCAGTAGTTACTGTGATTGTAAACGGATGATTTTTGTAACCCAGTAGTTACTGTGATTGTAAATTGATGATTTTTTGTAACCCAGTAGTTACTGTGATTGTAAACGGATGATTTTTGTAACCCAGTAGTTACTGTGATTGTAAATTGATGATTTTTTGTAACCCAGTAGTTACTGTGATTGTAAATTGATGATTTTTTGTAACCCAGTAGTTACTGTGATTGTAAACGGATGATTTTTGTAACCCAGTAGTTACTGTGATTGTAAATGAATGATTTTTGTAACCCAGTAGTTACTGTGATTGTAAATTGATGATTTTTTGTAACCCAGTAGTTACTGTGATTGTAAACGGATGATTTTTGTAACCCAGTAGTTACTGTGATTGTAAATTGATGATTTTTTGTAACCCAGTAGTTACTGTGATTGTAAACGGATGATTTTTGTAACCCAGTAGTTACTGTGATTGTATACGGACGAGTTTTGTAACCCAGTAGTTACTGTGATTGTAAATGAATGATTTTTGTAACCCAGTACTTACTGTGATTGTAAATTGATGATTTTTTTTTAACCCAGTAGTTACTGTGATTGTAAATGAATGATTTTTGTAACCCAGTACTTACTGTGATTGTAAATTGATGATTTTTTTAACCCAGTAGTTACTGTGATTGTAAATTGATGATTTTTGTAACCCAGTAATTACTGTGATTTTAAATGGATAATTTGTGTAACCCAGTAATTACTGTGATTTTAAACTGATGATTTTTGTAACCCAGTAGTTACTGTGATTGTATACGGACGAGTTTTGTAACCCAGTAGTTACTGTGATTGTAAATGAATGATTTTTGTAACCCAGTAATTACTGTGATTGTAAATTGATGATTTTTTGTAACCCAGTAATTACTGTGATTGTAAACGGATGATTTTTGTAACCCAGTCGTTACTGTGATTGTATACGGACGAGTTTTGTAACCCAGTAGTTACTGTGATTGTAAATGAATGATTTTTTGTAAACCAGTAGTTACTGTGATTGTAAACGGATGATTTTTGTAACCCAGTAGTTACTGTGATTGTAAATTGATGATTTTTTGTAACCCAGTAGTTACTGTGATTGTAAACGGATGATTTTTGTAACCCACTAGTTACTGTGATTGTAAATTGATGATTTTTTGTAACCCAGTAGTTACTGTGATTATAAACGGATGATTTTTGTAACCCAGTAGTTACTGTGATTGTATACGGACGAGTTTTGTAACCCAGTAGTTACTGTGATTGTAAACGGATGATTTTTGTAACCCAGTAGTTACTGTGATTGTAAATTGATGATTTTTTGTAACCCAGTAGTTACTGTGATTGTAAACGGATGATTTTTGTAACCCAGTAGTTACTGTGATTGTAAATCAATGATTTTTGTAACCCAGTAATTACTGTGATTGTAAATTGATGATTTTTTGTAACCCAGTAATTACTGTGATTGTAAACGGATGATTTTTGTAACCCAGTCGTTACTGTGATTGTATACGGACGAGTTTTGTAACCCAGTAGTTACTGTGATTGTAAATGAATGATTTTTTGTAAACCAGTAGTTACTGTGATTGTAAACGGATGATTTTTGTAACCCAGTAGTTACTGTGATTGTAAATTGATGATTTTTTGTAACCCAGTAGTTACTGTGATTGTAAATTGATGATTTTTTGTAACCCAGTAGTTACTGTGATTGTAAACGGATGATTTTTGTAACCCAGTAGTTACTGTGATTGTAAATGAATGATTTTTGTAACCCAGTAGTTACTGTGATTGTAAATTGATGATTTTTTGTAACCCAGTAGTTACTGTGATTGTAAACGGATGATTTTTGTAACCCAGTAGTTACTGTGATTGTAAATTGATGATTTTTTGTAACCCAGTAGTTACTGTGATTGTAAACGGATGATTTTTGTAACCCAGTAGTTACTGTGATTGTATACGGACGAGTTTTGTAACCCAGTAGTTACTGTGATTGTAAATGAATGATTTTTGTAACCCAGTACTTACTGTGATTGTAAATTGATGATTTTTTTTAACCCAGTAGTTACTGTGATTGTAAATAAATGATTTTTGTAACCCAGTACTTACTGTGATTGTAAATTGATGATTTTTTTAACCCAGTAGTTACTGTGATTGTAAATTGATGATTTTTGTAACCCTGTAATTACTGTGATTTTAAATGGATAATTTGTGTAACCCAGTAATTACTGTGATTTTAAACTGATGATTTTTGTAACCCAGTAGTTACTGTGATTGTATACGGAAGAGTTTTGTAACCCAGTAGTTACTGTGATTGTAAATGAATGATTTTTGTAACCCAGTAATTACTGTGATTGTAAATTGATGATTTTTTGTAACCCAGTAATTACTGTGATTGTAAACGGATGATTTTTGTAACCCAGTCGTTACTGTGATTGTATACGGACGAGTTTTGTAACCCAGTAGTTACTGTGATTGTAAATGAATGATTTTTTGTAAACCAGTAGTTACTGTGATTGTAAATTGATGATTTTTTGTAACCCAGTAGTTACTGTGATTGTAAACGGATGATTTTTGTAACCCACTAGTTACTGTGATTGTAAATTGATGATTTTTTGTAACCCAGTAGTTACTGTGATTGTAAATAAATGATTTTTGTAACCCAGTACTTACTGTGATTGTAAATTGATGATTTTTTTAACCCAGTAGTTACTGTGATTGTAAATTGATGATTTTTGTAACCCTGTAATTACTGTGATTTTAAATGGATAATTTGTGTAACCCAGTAATTACTGTGATTTTAAACTGATGATTTTTGTAACCCAGTAGTTACTGTGATTGTATACGGAAGAGTTTTGTAACCCAGTAGTTACTGTGATTGTAAATGAATGATTTTTGTAACCCAGTAATTACTGTGATTGTAAATTGATGATTTTTTGTAACCCAGTAATTACTGTGATTGTAAACGGATGATTTTTGTAACCCAGTCGTTACTGTGATTGTATACGGACGAGTTTTGTAACCCAGTAGTTACTGTGATTGTAAATGAATGATTTTTTGTAAACCAGTAGTTACTGTGATTGTAAATTGATGATTTTTTGTAACCCAGTAGTTACTGTGATTGTAAACGGATGATTTTTGTAACCCACTAGTTACTGTGATTGTAAATTGATGATTTTTTGTAACCCAGTAGTTACTGTGATTGTAAACGGATGATTTTTGTAACCCAGTAGTTACTGTGATTGTAAATTGATGATTTTTTGTAACCCAGTAGTTACTGTGATTGTAAACGGATGATTTTTGTAACCCAGTAGTTACTGTGATTGTAAATTGATGATTTTTTGTAACCCAGTAGTTACTGTGATTGTAAATTGATGATTTTTTGTAACCCAGTAGTTACTGTGATTGTAAACGGATGATTTTTGTAACCCAGTAGTTACTGTGATTGTAAATTGATGATTTTTTGTAACCCAGTAGTTACTGTGATTGTAAACGGATGATTTTTGTAACCCAGTAGTTACTGTGATTGTATACGGACGAGTTTTGTAACCCAGTAGTTACTGTGATTGTAAATGAATGATTTTTGTAACCCAGTACTTACTGTGATTGTAAATTGATGATTTTTTTTAACCCAGTAGTTACTGTGATTGTAAATAAATGATTTTTGTAACCCAGTACTTACTGTGATTGTAAACGGATGATTTTTGTAACCCACTAGTTACTGTGATTGTAAATTGATGATTTTTTGTAACCCAGTAGTTACTGTGATTGTAAACGGATGATTTTTGTAACCCAGTAGTTACTGTGATTGTAAATTGATGATTTTTTGTAACCCAGTAGTTACTGTGATTGTAAACGGATGATTTTTGTAACCCAGTAGTTACTGTGATTGTAAATTGATGATTTTTTGTAACCCAGTAGTTACTGTGATTGTAAATTGATGATTTTTTGTAACCCAGTAGTTACTGTGATTGTAAACGGATGATTTTTGTAACCCAGTAGTTACTGTGATTGTAAATTGATGATTTTTTGTAACCCAGTAGTTACTGTGATTGTAAACGGATGATTTTTGTAACCCAGTAGTTACTGTGATTGTATACGGACGAGTTTTGTAACCCAGTAGTTACTGTGATTGTAAATGAATGATTTTTGTAACCCAGTACTTACTGTGATTGTAAATTGATGATTTTTTTTAACCCAGTAGTTACTGTGATTGTAAATAAATGATTTTTGTAACCCAGTACTTACTGTGATTGTAAATTGATGATTTTTTTAACCCAGTAGTTACTGTGATTGTAAATTGATGATTTTTGTAACCCTGTAATTACTGTGATTTTAAATGGATAATTTGTGTAACCCAGTAATTACTGTGATTTTAAACTGATGATTTTTGTAACCCAGTAGTTACTGTGATTGTATACGGAAGAGTTTTGTAACCCAGTAGTTACTGTGATTGTAAATGAATGATTTTTGTAACCCAGTAATTACTGTGATTGTAAATTGATGATTTTTTGTAACCCAGTAATTACTGTGATTGTAAACGGATGATTTTTGTAACCCAGTCGTTACTGTGATTGTATACGGACGAGTTTTGTAACCCAGTAGTTACTGTGATTGTAAATGAATGATTTTTTGTAAACCAGTAGTTACTGTGATTGTAAATTGATGATTTTTTGTAACCCAGTAGTTACTGTGATTGTAAACGGATGATTTTTGTAACCCACTAGTTACTGTGATTGTAAATTGATGATTTTTTGTAACCCAGTAGTTACTGTGATTGTAAATAAATGATTTTTGTAACCCAGTACTTACTGTGATTGTAAATTGATGATTTTTTTAACCCAGTAGTTACTGTGATTGTAAATTGATGATTTTTGTAACCCTGTAATTACTGTGATTTTAAATGGATAATTTGTGTAACCCAGTAATTACTGTGATTTTAAACTGATGATTTTTGTAACCCAGTAGTTACTGTGATTGTATACGGAAGAGTTTTGTAACCCAGTAGTTACTGTGATTGTAAATGAATGATTTTTGTAACCCAGTAATTACTGTGATTGTAAATTGATGATTTTTTGTAACCCAGTAATTACTGTGATTGTAAACGGATGATTTTTGTAACCCAGTCGTTACTGTGATTGTATACGGACGAGTTTTGTAACCCAGTAGTTACTGTGATTGTAAATGAATGATTTTTTGTAAACCAGTAGTTACTGTGATTGTAAATTGATGATTTTTTGTAACCCAGTAGTTACTGTGATTGTAAACGGATGATTTTTGTAACCCACTAGTTACTGTGATTGTAAATTGATGATTTTTTGTAACCCAGTAGTTACTGTGATTGTAAACGGATGATTTTTGTAACCCAGTAGTTACTGTGATTGTAAATTGATGATTTTTTGTAACCCAGTAGTTACTGTGATTGTAAACGGATGATTTTTGTAACCCAGTAGTTACTGTGATTGTAAATTGATGATTTTTTGTAACCCAGTAGTTACTGTGATTGTAAATTGATGATTTTTTGTAACCCAGTAGTTACTGTGATTGTAAACGGATGATTTTTGTAACCCAGTAGTTACTGTGATTGTAAATTGATGATTTTTTGTAACCCAGTAGTTACTGTGATTGTAAACGGATGATTTTTGTAACCCAGTAGTTACTGTGATTGTATACGGACGAGTTTTGTAACCCAGTAGTTACTGTGATTGTAAATGAATGATTTTTGTAACCCAGTACTTACTGTGATTGTAAATTGATGATTTTTTTTAACCCAGTAGTTACTGTGATTGTAAATAAATGATTTTTGTAACCCAGTACTTACTGTGATTGTAAACGGATGATTTTTGTAACCCACTAGTTACTGTGATTGTAAATTGATGATTTTTTGTAACCCAGTAGTTACTGTGATTGTAAACGGATGATTTTTGTAACCCAGTAGTTACTGTGATTGTAAATTGATGATTTTTTGTAACCCAGTAGTTACTGTGATTGTAAACGGATGATTTTTGTAACCCAGTAGTTACTGTGATTGTAAATTGATGATTTTTTGTAACCCAGTAGTTACTGTGATTGTAAATTGATGATTTTTTGTAACCCAGTAGTTACTGTGATTGTAAACGGATGATTTTTGTAACCCTGTAGTTACTGTGATTGTAAATTGATGATTTTTTGTAACCCAGTAGTTACTGTGATTGTAAACGGATGATTTTTGTAACCCAGTAGTTACTGTGATTGTATACGGACGAGTTTTGTAACCCAGTAGTTACTGTGATTGTAAATGAATGATTTTTGTAACCCAGTACTTACTGTGATTGTAAATTGATGATTTTTTTTAACCCAGTAGTTACTGTGATTGTAAATAAATGATTTTTGTAACCCAGTACTTACTGTGATTGTAAATTGATGATTTTTTTAACCCAGTAGTTACTGTGATTGTAAATTGATGATTTTTGTAACCCTGTAATTACTGTGATTTTAAATGGA
Organism: Metridium senile; assembly: GCA_949775045.1. Classification (NCBI taxonomy): domain Eukaryota; kingdom Metazoa; phylum Cnidaria; class Anthozoa; order Actiniaria; family Metridiidae; genus Metridium; species Metridium senile. The sequence continues at coordinate 19,554,209 of OX459102.1, read as the reverse complement.
TAATTTGTGTAACCCAGTAATTACTGTGATTTTAAACTGATGATTTTTGTAACCCAGTAGTTACTGTGATTGTATACGGAAGAGTTTTGTAACCCAGTAGTTACTGTGATTGTAAATGAATGATTTTTGTAACCCAGTAATTACTGTGATTGTAAATTGATGATTTTTTGTAACCCAGTAATTACTGTGATTGTAAACGGATGATTTTTGTAACCCAGTCGTTACTGTGATTGTATACGGACGAGTTTTGTAACCCAGTAGTTACTGTGATTGTAAATGAATGATTTTTTGTAAACCAGTAGTTACTGTGATTGTAAATTGATGATTTTTTGTAACCCAGTAGTTACTGTGATTGTAAACGGATGATTTTTGTAACCCACTAGTTACTGTGATTGTAAATTGATGATTTTTTGTAACCCAGTAGTTACTGTGATTGTAAACGGATGATTTTTGTAACCCAGTAGTTACTGTGATTGTAAATTGATGATTTTTTGTAACCCAGTAGTTACTGTGATTGTAAACGGATGATTTTTGTAACCCAGTAGTTACTGTGATTGTAAATTGATGATTTTTTGTAACCCAGTAGTTACTGTGATTGTAAATGGATGATTTTTGTAACCCAGTAATTATTGTGATTGTAAATGAATAATTTTTGTAACCCAGTAATTACTGTGATTGTAAACGGATGATATTTGTAACCCAGTAATTACTGTGATTGTAAACGGATGAGTTTTGTAACCCAGTTGTTACTGTGATTGTAAATGAATGATTTTTGTAACCCAGTAATTACTGTTATTGTAAATTGATGATTTTTTGTAAACCAGTAGTTACTGTGATTGTAAACGGATGATTTTTGTAACCCAGTAGGTACTGTGATTGTAAATTGATGATTTTTTGTAACCCAGTAGTTACTGTGATTGTAAACGGATGATTTTTGTAACCCAGTAGTTACTGTGATTGTAAATTGATGATTTTTTGTAACCCAGTAGTTACTGTGATTTTAAACGGATGATGTTTGTAACCCAGTAGTTACTGTGATTGTATACGGACGAGTTTTGTAACCCAGTAGTTACTGTGATTGTAAATGAATAATTTTTGTAACCCAGTAATTACTGTGATTGTAAACGGATGATATTTGTAACCCAGTAATTACTGTGATTGTAAACGGATGATTTTTGTAACCCAGTAGTTACTGTGATTGTAAATTGATGATTTTTTGTAACCCAGTAGTTACTGTGATTTTAAACGGATGATGTTTGTAACCCAGTAGTTACTGTGATTGTATACGGACGAGTTTTGTAACCCAGTAGTTACTGTGATTGTAAATGAATGATTTTTGTAACCCAGTAATTACTGTGATTGTAAATTGATGATTTCTGGAAACCAGTAGTTACTGTGATTGTAAACGGATGAGTTTTGTAACCCAGTAGTTACTGTGATTGTAAATTGATGATTTTTTGTAACCCAGTAGTTACTGTGATTGTAAATTGATGATTTTTTGTAACCCAGTAGTTACTGTGATTGTAAACGGATGATTTTTGTAACCCAGTAGTTACTGTGATTGTAAATTGATGATTTTTTGTAACCCAGTAGTTACTGTGATTGTAAATTGATGATTTTTGTAACCCAGTAGTTACTGTGATTGTAAACGGATGAGTTTTGTAACCCAGTAGTTACTGTGATTGTAAATTGATGATTTTTTGTAACCCAGTAGTTACTGTGATTGTAAACGGATGATTTTTGTAACCCAGTAGTTACTGTGATTGTAAATTGATGATTTTTTGTAACCCAGTAGTTACTGTGATTGTAAATTGATGATTTTTTGTAACCCAGTAGTTACTGTGATTGTAAACGGATGATTTTTTGTAACCCAGTAGTTACTGTGATTGTAAACGGATGATTTTTGTAACCCAGTAGTTACTGTGATTGTAAATTGATGATTTTTTGTAACCCAGTAGTTACTGTGATTGTAAATTGATGATTTTTTGTAACCCAGTAGTTACTGTGATTGTAAACGGATGATTTTTGTAACCCAGTAGTTACTGTGATTGTAAACGGATGATTTTTGTAACCCAGTAGTTACTGTGATTGTAAATTGATGATTTTTGTAACCCAGTAATTACTGTGATTGTAAATTGATGATTTTTTGTAACCCAGTAGTTACTGTGATTGTAAATTGATGATTTTTTGTAACCCAGTAGTTACTGTGATTGTAAACGGATGATTTTTGTAACCCAGTAGTTACTGTGATTGTATACGGACGAGTTTTGTAACCCAGTAGTTACTGTGATTGTAAATGAATGATTTTTGTAACCCAGTACTTACTGTGATTGTAAATTGATGATTTTTTTTAACCCAGTAGTTACTGTGATTGTAAATAAATGATTTTTGTAACCCAGTACTTACTGTGATTGTAAATTGATGATTTTTTTAACCCAGTAGTTACTGTGATTGTAAATTGATGATTTTTGTAACCCTGTAATTACTGTGATTTTAAATGGATAATTTGTGTAACCCAGTAATTACTGTGATTTTAAACTGATGATTTTTGTAACCCAGTAGTTACTGTGATTGTATACGGAAGAGTTTTGTAACCCAGTAGTTACTGTGATTGTAAATGAATGATTTTTGTAACCCAGTAATTACTGTGATTGTAAATTGATGATTTTTTGTAACCCAGTAATTACTGTGATTGTAAACGGATGATTTTTGTAACCCAGTCGTTACTGTGATTGTATACGGACGAGTTTTGTAACCCAGTAGTTACTGTGATTGTAAATGAATGATTTTTTGTAAACCAGTAGTTACTGTGATTGTAAATTGATGATTTTTTGTAACCCAGTAGTTACTGTGATTGTAAACGGATGATTTTTGTAACCCACTAGTTACTGTGATTGTAAATTGATGATTTTTTGTAACCCAGTAGTTACTGTGATTGTAAACGGATGATTTTTGTAACCCAGTAGTTACTGTGATTGTAAATTGATGATTTTTTGTAACCCAGTAGTTACTGTGATTGTAAACGGATGATTTTTGTAACCCAGTAGTTACTGTGATTGTAAATTGATGATTTTTTGTAACCCAGTAGTTACTGTGATTGTAAATGGATGATTTTTGTAACCCAGTAATTATTGTGATTGTAAATGAATAATTTTTGTAACCCAGTAATTACTGTGATTGTAAACGGATGATATTTGTAACCCAGTAATTACTGTGATTGTAAACGGATGAGTTTTGTAACCCAGTTGTTACTGTGATTGTAAATGAATGATTTTTGTAACCCAGTAATTACTGTTATTGTAAATTGATGATTTTTTGTAAACCAGTAGTTACTGTGATTGTAAACGGATGATTTTTGTAACCCAGTAGGTACTGTGATTGTAAATTGATGATTTTTTGTAACCCAGTAGTTACTGTGATTGTAAACGGATGATTTTTGTAACCCAGTAGTTACTGTGATTGTAAATTGATGATTTTTTGTAACCCAGTAGTTACTGTGATTTTAAACGGATGATGTTTGTAACCCAGTAGTTACTGTGATTGTATACGGACGAGTTTTGTAACCCAGTAGTTACTGTGATTGTAAATGAATAATTTTTGTAACCCAGTAATTACTGTGATTGTAAACGGATGATATTTGTAACCCAGTAATTACTGTGATTGTAAACGGATGATTTTTGTAACCCAGTAGTTACTGTGATTGTAAATTGATGATTTTTTGTAACCCAGTAGTTACTGTGATTTTAAACGGATGATGTTTGTAACCCAGTAGTTACTGTGATTGTATACGGACGAGTTTTGTAACCCAGTAGTTACTGTGATTGTAAATGAATGATTTTTGTAACCCAGTAATTACTGTGATTGTAAATTGATGATTTCTGGAAACCAGTAGTTACTGTGATTGTAAACGGATGAGTTTTGTAACCCAGTAGTTACTGTGATTGTAAATTGATGATTTTTTGTAACCCAGTAGTTACTGTGATTGTAAATTGATGATTTTTTGTAACCCAGTAGTTACTGTGATTGTAAACGGATGATTTTTGTAACCCAGTAGTTACTGTGATTGTAAATTGATGATTTTTTGTAACCCAGTAGTTACTGTGATTGTAAATTGATGATTTTTGTAACCCAGTAGTTACTGTGATTGTAAACGGATGAGTTTTGTAACCCAGTAGTTACTGTGATTGTAAATTGATGATTTTTTGTAACCCAGTAGTTACTGTGATTGTAAACGGATGATTTTTGTAACCCAGTAGTTACTGTGATTGTAAATTGATGATTTTTTGTAACCCAGTAGTTACTGTGATTGTAAATTGATGATTTTTTGTAACCCAGTAGTTACTGTGATTGTAAACGGATGATTTTTTGTAACCCAGTAGTTACTGTGATTGTAAACGGATGATTTTTGTAACCCAGTAGTTACTGTGATTGTAAATTGATGATTTTTTGTAACCCAGTAGTTACTGTGATTGTAAATTGATGATTTTTTGTAACCCAGTAGTTACTGTGATTGTAAACGGATGATTTTTGTAACCCAGTAGTTACTGTGATTGTAAACGGATGATTTTTGTAACCCAGTAGTTACTGTGATTGTAAATTGATGATTTTTTTTAACCCAGTAGTTACTGTGATTGTAAACGGATGAGTTTTGTAACCCAGTAGTTACTGTGATTGTAAATTGATGATTTTTTGTAACCCAGTAGTTACTGTGATTGTAAACGGATGATTTTTGTAACCCAGTAGTTACTGTGATTGTAAATTGATGATTTTTTGTAACCCAGTAGTTACTGTGATTGTAAATTGATGATTTTTTGTAACCCAGTAGTTACTGTGATTGTAAACGGATGATTTTTGTAACCCAGTAGTTACTGTGATTGTAAATGAATGATTTTTGTAACCCAGTAATTACTGTGATTGTAAATTGATGATTTTTGTAACCCAGTAGTTACTGTGATTGTAAACGGATGATTTTTGTAACCCAGTAGTTACTGTGATTGTAAATTGATGATTTTTTGTAACCCAGTAGTTACCGTGATTGTAAACGGATGATTTTTTTAACCCAGTAATTATTGTGATTGTAAATGAATAATTTTTGTAACCCAGTAATTACTGTGATTGTAAACGGATGATATTTGTAACCCAGTAATTACTGTGATTGTAAACGGATGAGTTTTGTAACCCAGTAGTTACTGTGATTGTAAATGGATGATTTTTTGTAAACCAGTAGTTACTGTGATTGTAAACGGACGAGTTTTGTAACCTAGTAGTTAATGTGATTGTAAATGAATGATTTTTGTAACCCAGTAGTTACTGTGATTGTAAATTGCTGATTTTTTGTAACCCAGTAGTTACTGTGATTGTAAACGGATGATTTTTGTAACCCAGTAGTTACTGTGATTGTAAATTGATGATTTTTTGTAACCCAGTAGTTACTGTGATTGTAAACGGATGATTTTTGTAACCCAGTAGTTACTGTGATTGTAAATTGATGATTTTTTGTAACCCAGTAGTTACTGTGATTGTAAACGGATGATTTTTGTAACCCAGTAGTTACTGTGATTGTAAATTGATGATTTTTTGTAACCCAGTAGTTACTGTGATTGTAAATGGATGATTTTTGTAACCCAGTAATTATTGTGATTGTAAACGGATGATTTTTGTAACCCAGTAGTTACTGTGATTGTAAATTGATGATTTTTTGTAACCCAGTAGTTACCGTGATTGTAAACGGATGATTTTTTTAACCCAGTAATTATTGTGATTGTAAATGAATAATTTTTGTAACCCAGTAATTACTGTGATTGTAAACGGATGATATTTGTAACCCAGTAATTACTGTGATTGTAAACGGATGAGTTTTGTAACCCAGTAGTTACTGTGATTGTAAATGGATGATTTTTTGTAAACCAGTAGTTACTGTGATTGTAAACGGACGAGTTTTGTAACCTAGTAGTTAATGTGATTGTAAATGAATGATTTTTGTAACCCAGTAGTTACTGTGATTGTAAATTGCTGATTTTTTGTAACCCAGTAGTTACTGTGATTGTAAACGGATGATTTTTGTAACCCAGTAGTTACTGTGATTGTAAATTGATGATTTTTTGTAACCCAGTAGTTACTGTGATTGTAAACGGATGATTTTTGTAACCCAGTAGTTACTGTGATTGTAAATTGATGATTTTTTGTAACCCAGTAGTTACTGTGATTGTAAACGGATGATTTTTGTAACCCAGTAGTTACTGTGATTGTAAATTGATGATTTTTTGTAACCCAGTAGTTACTGTGATTGTAAATGGATGATTTTTGTAACCCAGTAATTATTGTGATTGTAAACGGATGATTTTTGTAACCCAGTAGTTACTGTGATTGTAAATTGATGATTTTTTGTAACCCAGTAGTTACTGTGATTGTAAATGGATGATTTTTGTAACCCAGTAATTATTGTGATTGTAAATGAATAATTTTTGTAACCCAGTAATTACTGTGATTGTAAACGGATGATATTTGTAACCCAGTAATTACTGTGATTGTAAACGGATGAGTTTTGTAACCCAGTAGTTACTGTGATTGTAAATGGATGATTTTTTGTAACCCAGTAGTTACTGTGATTGTAAACGGATGATTTTTGTAACCCAGTAGTTACTGTGATTGTAAATTGATGATTTTTTGTAACCCAGTAGTTACTGTGATTGTAAACCGATGATTTTTGTAACCCAGTAATTACTGTGATTTTAAACTGATGATTTTTGTAACCCAGTAGTTACTGTGATTGTATACGGACGAGTTTTGTAACCCAGTAGTTACTGTGATTGTAAATGAATGATTTTTTGTAACCCAGTAATTACTGTGATTGTAAACGGATGATTTTTGTAACCCAGTCGTTACTGTGATTGTATACGGACGAGTTTTGTAACCCAGTAGTTACTGTGATTGTAAATGAATGATTTTTTGTAAACCAGTAGTTACTGTGATTGTAAATTGATGATTTTTTGTAACCCAGTAGTTACTGTGATTGTAAACGGATGATTTTTGTAACCCACTAGTTACTGTGATTGTAAATTGATGATTTTTTGTAACCCAGTAGTTACTGTGATTATAAACGGATGATTTTTGTAACCCAGTAGTTACTGTGATTGTATACGGACGAGTTTTGTAACCCAGTAGTTACTGTGATTGTAAACGGATGATATTTGTAACCCAGTAATTACTGTGATTGTAAACGGATGAGTTTTGTAACCCAGTAGTTACTGTGATTGTAAATTGATGATTTTTTGTAACCCAGTAGTTACTGTGATTGTAAACGGATGATTTTTGTAACCCACTAGTTACTGTGATTGTAAATTGATGATTTTTTGTAACCCAGTAGTTACTGTGATTATAAACGGATGATTTTTGTAACCCAGTAGTTACTGTGATTGTATACGGACGAGTTTTGTAACCCAGTAGTTACTGTGATTGTAAACGGATGATATTTGTAACCCAGTAATTACTGTGATTGTAAACGGATGAGTTTTGTAACCCAGTAGTTACTGTGATTGTAAATTGATGATTTTTTGTAACCCAGTAGTTACTGTGATTGTAAACGGATGATTTTTGTAACCCAGTAGTTACTGTGATTGTAAATTGATGATTTTTTGTAACCCAGTAGTTACTGTGATTGTAAATTGATGATTTTTTTTAACCCAGTAGTTACTGTGATTGTAAACGGATGAGTTTTGTAACCCAGTAGTTACTGTGATTGTAAATGAATGATTTTTGTAACCCAGTAATTACTGTGATTGTAAATTGATGTTTTTTTGTAACCCAGTAATTACTGTGATTGTAAACAGATGATTTTTGTAACCCAGTAGTTACTGTGATTGTAAACGGATGATTTTTGTAACCCAGTAGTTACTGTGATTGTAAATTGATGATTTTTTGTAACCCAGTAGTTACTGTGATTGTAAACGGATGAGTTTTGTAACCCAGTAGTTACTGTGATTGTAAATTGATGATTTTTTGTAACCCAGTAGTTACTGTGATTGTAAACGGATGATTTTTGTAACCCAGTAGTTACTGTGATTGTAAATTGATGATTTTTTGTAACCCAGTAGTTACTGTGATTGTAAATTGATGATTTTTTGTAACCCAGTAGTTACTGTGATTGTAAACGGATGATTTTTTGTAACCCAGTAGTTACTGTGATTGTAAACGGATGATTTTTGTAACCCAGTAATTACTGTGATTGTAAATTGATGTTTTTTTGTAACCCAGTAATTACTGTGATTGTAAACAGATGATTTTTGTAACCCAGTAGTTACTGTGATTGTAAACGGATGATTTTTGTAACCCAGTAGTTACTGTGATTGTAAATTGATGATTTTTTGTAACCCAGTAGTTACTGTGATTGTAAACGGATGATTTTTGTAACCCAGTAGTTACTGTGATTGTAAATTGATGATTTTTTGTAACCCAGTAGTTACTGTGATTGTAAATTGATGATTTTTTGTAACCCAGTAGTTACTGTGATTGTAAACGGATGATTTTTGTAACCCAGTAGTTACTGTGATTGTAAATTGATGATTTTTTGTAACCCAGTAGTTACTGTGATTGTAAATTGATGATTTTTTGTAACCCAGTAGTTACTGTGATTGTAAACGGATGATTTTTGTAACCCAGTAGTTACTGTGATTGTAAATGAATGATTTTTGTAACCCAGTACTTACTGTGATTGTAAATTGATGATTTTTTTTAACCCAGTAGTTACTGTGATTGTAAATGAATGATTTTTGTAACCCAGTACTTACTGTGATTGTAAATTGATGATTTTTTTAACCCAGTAGTTACTGTGATTGTAAATTGATGATTTTTGTAACCCAGTAATTACTGTGATTTTAAATGGATAATTTGTGTAACCCAGTAATTACTGTGATTTTAAACTGATGATTTTTGTAACCCAGTAGTTACTGTGATTGTATACGGACGAGTTTTGTAACCCAGTAGTTACTGTGATTGTAAATGAATGATTTTTGTAACCCAGTAATTACTGTGATTGTAAATTGATGATTTTTTGTAACCCAGTAATTACTGTGATTGTAAACGGATGATTTTTGTAACCCAGTCGTTACTGTGATTGTATACGGACGAGTTTTGTAACCCAGTAGTTACTGTGATTGTAAATGAATGATTTTTTGTAAACCAGTAGTTACTGTGATTGTAAATTGATGATTTTTTGTAACCCAGTAGTTACTGTGATTGTAAACGGATGATTTTTGTAACCCACTAGTTACTGTGATTGTAAATTGATGATTTTTTGTAACCCAGTAGTTACTGTGATTATAAACGGATGATTTTTGTAACCCAGTAGTTACTGTGATTGTATACGGACGAGTTTTGTAACCCAGTAGTTACTGTGATTGTAAACGGATGATTTTTGTAACCCAGTAGTTACTGTGATTGTAAATTGATGATTTTTTGTAACCCAGTAGTTACTGTGATTGTAAACGGATGATTTTTGTAACCCAGTAGTTACTGTGATTGTAAATCAATGATTTTTGTAACCCAGTAATTACTGTGATTGTAAATTGATGATTTTTTGTAACCCAGTAATTACTGTGATTGTAAACGGATGATTTTTGTAACCCAGTCGTTACTGTGATTGTATACGGACGAGTTTTGTAACCCAGTAGTTACTGTGATTGTAAATGAATGATTTTTTGTAAACCAGTAGTTACTGTGATTGTAAACGGATGATTTTTGTAACCCAGTAGTTACTGTGATTGTAAATTGATGATTTTTTGTAACCCAGTAGTTACTGTGATTGTAAACGGATGATTTTTGTAACCCACTAGTTACTGTGATTGTAAATTGATGATTTTTTGTAACCCAGTAGTTACTGTGATAATAAACGGATGATTTTTGTAACCCAGTAGTTACTGTGATTGTATACGGACGAGTTTTGTAACCCAGTAGTTACTGTGATTGTAAACGGATGATTTTTGTAACCCAGTAGTTACTGTGATTGTAAATTGATGATTTTTTGTAACCCAGTAGTTACTGTGATTGTAAACGGATGATTTTTGTAACCCAGTAGTTACTGTGATTGTAAATCAATGATTTTTGTAACCCAGTAATTACTGTGATTGTAAATTGATGATTTTTTGTAACCCAGTAATTACTGTGATTGTAAACGGATGATTTTTGTAACCCAGTCGTTACTGTGATTGTATACGGACGAGTTTTGTAACCCAGTAGTTACTGTGATTGTAAATGAATGATTTTTTGTAAACCAGTAGTTACTGTGATTGTTAACGGATGATTTTTGTAACCCAGTAGTTACTGTGATTGTAAATTGATGATTTTTTGTAACCCAGTAGTTACTGTGATTGTAAATTGATGATTTTTTGTAACCCAGTAGTTACTGTGATTGTAAACGGATGATTTTTGTAACCCAGTAGTTACTGTGATTGTAAATGAATGATTTTTGTAACCCAGTAGTTACTGTGATTGTAAATTGATGATTTTTTGTAACCCAGTAGTTACTGTGATTGTAAACGGATGATTTTTGTAACCCAGTAGTTACTGTGATTGTAAATTGATGATTTTTTGTAACCCAGTAGTTACTGTGATTGTAAACGGATGATTTTTGTAACCCAGTAGTTACTGTGATTGTATACGGACGAGTTTTGTAACCCAGTAGTTACTGTGATTGTAAATGAATGATTTTTGTAACCCAGTACTTACTGTGATTGTAAATTGATGATTTTTTTTAACCCAGTAGTTACTGTGATTGTAAATGAATGATTTTTGTAACCCAGTACTTACTGTGATTGTAAATTGATGATTTTTTGTAACCCAGTAATTACTGTGATTGTAAACGGATGATTTTTGTAACCCAGTCGTTACTGTGATTGTATACGGACGAGTTTTGTAACCCAGTAGTTACTGTGATTGTAAATGAATGATTTTTTGTAAACCAGTAGTTACTGTGATTGTAAACGGATGATTTTTGTAACCCAGTAGTTACTGTGATTGTAAACGGATGATTTTTGTAACCCAGTAGTTACTGTGATTGTATACGGACGAGTTTTGTAACCCAGTAGTTACTGTGATTGTAAATGAATGATTTTTGTAACCCAGTACTTACTGTGATTGTAAATTGATGATTTTTTTTAACCCAGTAGTTACTGTGATTGTAAATGAATGATTTTTGTAACCCAGTACTTACTGTGATTGTAAATTGATGATTTTTTTAACCCAGTAGTTACTGTGATTGTAAATTGATGATTTTTGTAACCCAGTAATTACTGTGATTTTAAATGGATAATTTGTGTAACCCAGTAATTACTGTGATTTTAAACTGATGATTTTTGTAACCCAGTAGTTACTGTGATTGTATACGGACGAGTTTTGTAACCCAGTAGTTACTGTGATTGTAAATGAATGATTTTTGTAACCCAGTAATTACTGTGATTGTAAATTGATGATTTTTTGTAACCCAGTAATTACTGTGATTGTAAACGGATGATTTTTGTAACCCAGTCGTTACTGTGATTGTATACGGACGAGTTTTTTAACCCAGTAGTTACTGTGATTGTAAACGGATGATTTTTGTAACCCAGTAGTTACTGTGATTGTAAATTGATGATTTTTTGTAACCCAGTAGTTACTGTGATTGTAAATTGATGATTTTTTGTAACCCAGTAGTTACTGTGATTGTAAACGGATGATTTTTGTAACCCAGTAGTTACTGTGATTGTAAACGGATGATTTTTGTAACCCAGTAGTTACTGTGATTGTAAATTGATGATTTTTTTTAACCCAGTAGTTACTGTGATTGTAAACGGATGAGTTTTGTAACCCAGTAGTTACTGTGATTGTAAATTGATGATTTTTTGTAACCCAGTAGTTACTGTGATTGTAAACGGATGATTTTTGTAACCCAGTAGTTACTGTGATTGTAAATTGATGATTTTTTGTAACCCAGTAGTTACTGTGATTGTAAATTGATGATTTTTTGTAACCCAGTAGTTACTGTGATTGTAAACGGATGATTTTTGTAACCCAGTAGTTACTGTGATTGTAAATGAATGATTTTTGTAACCCAGTAATTACTGTGATTGTAAATTGATGATTTTTGTAACCCAGTAGTTACTGTGATTGTAAACGGATGATTTTTGTAACCCAGTAGTTACTGTGATTGTAAATTGATGATTTTTTGTAACCCAGTAGTTACCGTGATTGTAAACGGATGATTTTTTTAACCCAGTAATTATTGTGATTGTAAATGAATAATTTTTGTAACCCAGTAATTACTGTGATTGTAAACGGATGATATTTGTAACCCAGTAATTACTGTGATTGTAAACGGATGAGTTTTGTAACCCAGTAGTTACTGTGATTGTAAATGGATGATTTTTTGTAAACCAGTAGTTACTGTGATTGTAAACGGACGAGTTTTGTAACCTAGTAGTTAATGTGATTGTAAATGAATGATTTTTGTAACCCAGTAGTTACTGTGATTGTAAATTGCTGATTTTTTGTAACCCAGTAGTTACTGTGATTGTAAACGGATGATTTTTGTAACCCAGTAGTTACTGTGATTGTAAATTGATGATTTTTTGTAACCCAGTAGTTACTGTGATTGTAAACGGATGATTTTTGTAACCCAGTAGTTACTGTGATTGTAAATTGATGATTTTTTGTAACCCAGTAGTTACTGTGATTGTAAATGGATGATTTTTGTAACCCAGTAATTATTGTGATTGTAAACGGATGATTTTTGTAACCCAGTAGTTACTGTGATTGTAAATTGATGATTTTTTGTAACCCAGTAGTTACCGTGATTGTAAACGGATGATTTTTTTAACCCAGTAATTATTGTGATTGTAAATGAATAATTTTTGTAACCCAGTAATTACTGTGATTGTAAACGGATGATATTTGTAACCCAGTAATTACTGTGATTGTAAACGGATGAGTTTTGTAACCCAGTAGTTACTGTGATTGTAAATGGATGATTTTTTGTAAACCAGTAGTTACTGTGATTGTAAACGGACGAGTTTTGTAACCTAGTAGTTAATGTGATTGTAAATGAATGATTTTTGTAACCCAGTAGTTACTGTGATTGTAAATTGCTGATTTTTTGTAACCCAGTAGTTACTGTGATTGTAAACGGATGATTTTTGTAACCCAGTAGTTACTGTGATTGTAAATTGATGATTTTTTGTAACCCAGTAGTTACTGTGATTGTAAACGGATGATTTTTGTAACCCAGTAGTTACTGTGATTGTAAATTGATGATTTTTTGTAACCCAGTAGTTACTGTGATTGTAAACGGATGATTTTTGTAACCCAGTAGTTACTGTGATTGTAAATTGATGATTTTTTGTAACCCAGTAGTTACTGTGATTGTAAATGGATGATTTTTGTAACCCAGTAATTATTGTGATTGTAAACGGATGATTTTTGTAACCCAGTAGTTACTGTGATTGTAAATTGATGATTTTTTGTAACCCAGTAGTTACTGTGATTGTAAATGGATGATTTTTGTAACCCAGTAATTATTGTGATTGTAAATGAATAATTTTTGTAACCCAGTAATTACTGTGATTGTAAACGGATGATATTTGTAACCCAGTAATTACTGTGATTGTAAACGGATGAGTTTTGTAACCCAGTAGTTACTGTGATTGTAAATGGATGATTTTTTGTAACCCAGTAGTTACTGTGATTGTAAACGGATGATTTTTGTAACCCAGTAGTTACTGTGATTGTAAATTGATGATTTTTTGTAACCCAGTAGTTACTGTGATTGTAAACCGATGATTTTTGTAACCCAGTAATTACTGTGATTTTAAACTGATGATTTTTGTAACCCAGTAGTTACTGTGATTGTATACGGACGAGTTTTGTAACCCAGTAGTTACTGTGATTGTAAATGAATGATTTTTTGTAACCCAGTAATTACTGTGATTGTAAACGGATGATTTTTGTAACCCAGTCGTTACTGTGATTGTATACGGACGAGTTTTGTAACCCAGTAGTTACTGTGATTGTAAATGAATGATTTTTTGTAAACCAGTAGTTACTGTGATTGTAAATTGATGATTTTTTGTAACCCAGTAGTTACTGTGATTGTAAACGGATGATTTTTGTAACCCACTAGTTACTGTGATTGTAAATTGATGATTTTTTGTAACCCAGTAGTTACTGTGATTATAAACGGATGATTTTTGTAACCCAGTAGTTACTGTGATTGTATACGGACGAGTTTTGTAACCCAGTAGTTACTGTGATTGTAAACGGATGATATTTGTAACCCAGTAATTACTGTGATTGTAAACGGATGAGTTTTGTAACCCAGTAGTTACTGTGATTGTAAATTGATGATTTTTTGTAACCCAGTAGTTACTGTGATTGTAAACGGATGATTTTTGTAACCCACTAGTTACTGTGATTGTAAATTGATGATTTTTTGTAACCCAGTAGTTACTGTGATTATAAACGGATGATTTTTGTAACCCAGTAGTTACTGTGATTGTATACGGACGAGTTTTGTAACCCAGTAGTTACTGTGATTGTAAACGGATGATATTTGTAACCCAGTAATTACTGTGATTGTAAACGGATGAGTTTTGTAACCCAGTAGTTACTGTGATTGTAAATTGATGATTTTTTGTAACCCAGTAGTTACTGTGATTGTAAACGGATGATTTTTGTAACCCAGTAGTTACTGTGATTGTAAATTGATGATTTTTTGTAACCCAGTAGTTACTGTGATTGTAAATTGATGATTTTTTTTAACCCAGTAGTTACTGTGATTGTAAACGGATGAGTTTTGTAACCCAGTAGTTACTGTGATTGTAAATGAATGATTTTTGTAACCCAGTAATTACTGTGATTGTAAATTGATGTTTTTTTGTAACCCAGTAATTACTGTGATTGTAAACAGATGATTTTTGTAACCCAGTAGTTACTGTGATTGTAAACGGATGATTTTTGTAACCCAGTAGTTACTGTGATTGTAAATTGATGATTTTTTGTAACCCAGTAGTTACTGTGATTGTAAACGGATGAGTTTTGTAACCCAGTAGTTACTGTGATTGTAAATTGATGATTTTTTGTAACCCAGTAGTTACTGTGATTGTAAACGGATGATTTTTGTAACCCAGTAGTTACTGTGATTGTAAATTGATGATTTTTTGTAACCCAGTAGTTACTGTGATTGTAAATTGATGATTTTTTGTAACCCAGTAGTTACTGTGATTGTAAACGGATGATTTTTTGTAACCCAGTAGTTACTGTGATTGTAAACGGATGATTTTTGTAACCCAGTAGTTACTGTGATTGTAAATTGATGATTTTTTGTAACCCAGTAGTTACTGTGATTGTAAATTGATGATTTTTTGTAACCCAGTAGTTACTGTGATTGTAAACGGATGATTTTTGTAACCCAGTAGTTACTGTGATTGTAAACGGATGATTTTTGTAACCCAGTAGTTACTGTGATTGTAAATGAATGATTTTTGTAACCCAGTAATTACTGTGATTGTAAATTGATGATTTTTGTAACCCAGTAGTTACTGTGATTGTAAACGGATGATTTTTGTAACCCAGTAGTTACTGTGATTGTAAATTGATGATTTTTTGTAACCCAGTAGTTACCGTGATTGTAAACGGATGATTTTTTTAACCCAGTAATTATTGTGATTGTAAATGAATAATTTTTGTAACCCAGTAATTACTGTGATTGTAAACGGATGATATTTGTAACCCAGTAATTACTGTGATTGTAAACGGATGAGTTTTGTAACCCAGTAGTTACTGTGATTGTAAATGGATGATTTTTTGTAAACCAGTAGTTACTGTGATTGTAAACGGACGAGTTTTGTAACCTAGTAGTTAATGTGATTGTAAATGAATGATTTTTGTAACCCAGTAGTTACTGTGATTGTAAATTGCTGATTTTTTGTAACCCAGTAGTTACTGTGATTGTAAACGGATGATTTTTGTAACCCAGTAGTTACTGTGATTGTAAATTGATGATTTTTTGTAACCCAGTAGTTACTGTGATTGTAAACGGATGATTTTTGTAACCCAGTAGTTACTGTGATTGTAAATTGATGATTTTTTGTAACCCAGTAGTTACTGTGATTGTAAACGGATGATTTTTGTAACCCAGTAGTTACTGTGATTGTAAATTGATGATTTTTTGTAACCCAGTAGTTACTGTGATTGTAAATGGATGATTTTTGTAACCCAGTAATTATTGTGATTGTAAACGGATGATTTTTGTAACCCAGTAGTTACTGTGATTGTAAATTGATGATTTTTTGTAACCCAGTAGTTACCGTGATTGTAAACGGATGATTTTTTTAACCCAGTAATTATTGTGATTGTAAATGAATAATTTTTGTAACCCAGTAATTACTGTGATTGTAAACGGATGATATTTGTAACCCAGTAATTACTGTGATTGTAAACGGATGAGTTTTGTAACCCAGTAGTTACTGTGATTGTAAATGGATGATTTTTTGTAAACCAGTAGTTACTGTGATTGTAAACGGACGAGTTTTGTAACCTAGTAGTTAATGTGATTGTAAATGAATGATTTTTGTAACCCAGTAGTTACTGTGATTGTAAATTGCTGATTTTTTGTAACCCAGTAGTTACTGTGATTGTAAACGGATGATTTTTGTAACCCAGTAGTTACTGTGATTGTAAATTGATGATTTTTTGTAACCCAGTAGTTACTGTGATTGTAAACGGATGATTTTTGTAACCCAGTAGTTACTGTGATTGTAAATTGATGATTTTTTGTAACCCAGTAGTTACTGTGATTGTAAACGGATGATTTTTGTAACCCAGTAGTTACTGTGATTGTAAATTGATGATTTTTTGTAACCCAGTAGTTACTGTGATTGTAAATGGATGATTTTTGTAACCCAGTAATTATTGTGATTGTAAACGGATGATTTTTGTAACCCAGTAGTTACTGTGATTGTAAATTGATGATTTTTTGTAACCCAGTAGTTACTGTGATTGTAAATGGATGATTTTTGTAACCCAGTAATTATTGTGATTGTAAATGAATAATTTTTGTAACCCAGTAATTACTGTGATTGTAAACGGATGATATTTGTAACCCAGTAATTACTGTGATTGTAAACGGATGAGTTTTGTAACCCAGTAGTTACTGTGATTGTAAATGGATGATTTTTTGTAACCCAGTAGTTACTGTGATTGTAAACGGATGATTTTTGTAACCCAGTAGTTACTGTGATTGTAAATTGATGATTTTTTGTAACCCAGTAGTTACTGTGATTGTAAACCGATGATTTTTGTAACCCAGTAATTACTGTGATTTTAAACTGATGATTTTTGTAACCCAGTAGTTACTGTGATTGTATACGGACGAGTTTTGTAACCCAGTAGTTACTGTGATTGTAAATGAATGATTTTTTGTAACCCAGTAATTACTGTGATTGTAAACGGATGATTTTTGTAACCCAGTCGTTACTGTGATTGTATACGGACGAGTTTTGTAACCCAGTAGTTACTGTGATTGTAAATGAATGATTTTTTGTAAACCAGTAGTTACTGTGATTGTAAATTGATGATTTTTTGTAACCCAGTAGTTACTGTGATTGTAAACGGATGATTTTTGTAACCCACTAGTTACTGTGATTGTAAATTGATGATTTTTTGTAACCCAGTAGTTACTGTGATTATAAACGGATGATTTTTGTAACCCAGTAGTTACTGTGATTGTATACGGACGAGTTTTGTAACCCAGTAGTTACTGTGATTGTAAACGGATGATATTTGTAACCCAGTAATTACTGTGATTGTAAACGGATGAGTTTTGTAACCCAGTAGTTACTGTGATTGTAAATTGATGATTTTTTGTAACCCAGTAGTTACTGTGATTGTAAACGGATGATTTTTGTAACCCAGTAGTTACTGTGATTGTAAATTGATGATTTTTTGTAACCCAGTAGTTACTGTGATTGTAAATTGATGATTTTTTTTAACCCAGTAGTTACTGTGATTGTAAACGGATGAGTTTTGTAACCCAGTAGTTACTGTGATTGTAAATGAATGATTTTTGTAACCCAGTAATTACTGTGATTGTAAATTGATGTTTTTTTGTAACCCAGTAATTACTGTGATTGTAAACAGATGATTTTTGTAACCCAGTAGTTACTGTGATTGTAAACGGATGATTTTTGTAACCCAGTAGTTACTGTGATTGTAAATTGATGATTTTTTGTAACCCAGTAGTTACTGTGATTGTAAACGGATGAGTTTTGTAACCCAGTAGTTACTGTGATTGTAAATTGATGATTTTTTGTAACCCAGTAGTTACTGTGATTGTAAACGGATGATTTTTGTAACCCAGTAGTTACTGTGATTGTAAATTGATGATTTTTTGTAACCCAGTAGTTACTGTGATTGTAAATTGATGATTTTTTGTAACCCAGTAGTTACTGTGATTGTAAACGGATGATTTTTTGTAACCCAGTAGTTACTGTGATTGTAAACGGATGATTTTTGTAACCCAGTAATTACTGTGATTGTAAATTGATGTTTTTTTGTAACCCAGTAATTACTGTGATTGTAAACAGATGATTTTTGTAACCCAGTAGTTACTGTGATTGTAAACGGATGATTTTTGTAACCCAGTAGTTACTGTGATTGTAAATTGATGATTTTTTGTAACCCAGTAGTTACTGTGATTGTAAACGGATGATTTTTGTAACCCAGTAGTTACTGTGATTGTAAATTGATGATTTTTTGTAACCCAGTAGTTACTGTGATTGTAAATTGATGATTTTTTGTAACCCAGTAGTTACTGTGATTGTAAACGGATGATTTTTGTAACCCAGTAGTTACTGTGATTGTAAATTGATGATTTTTTGTAACCCAGTAGTTACTGTGATTGTAAATTGATGATTTTTTGTAACCCAGTAGTTACTGTGATTGTAAACGGATGATTTTTGTAACCCAGTAGTTACTGTGATTGTAAATGAATGATTTTTGTAACCCAGTACTTACTGTGATTGTAAATTGATGATTTTTTTTAACCCAGTAGTTACTGTGATTGTAAATGAATGATTTTTGTAACCCAGTACTTACTGTGATTGTAAATTGATGATTTTTTTAACCCAGTAGTTACTGTGATTGTAAATTGATGATTTTTGTAACCCAGTAATTACTGTGATTTTAAATGGATAATTTGTGTAACCCAGTAATTACTGTGATTTTAAACTGATGATTTTTGTAACCCAGTAGTTACTGTGATTGTATACGGACGAGTTTTGTAACCCAGTAGTTACTGTGATTGTAAATGAATGATTTTTGTAACCCAGTAATTACTGTGATTGTAAATTGATGATTTTTTGTAACCCAGTAATTACTGTGATTGTAAACGGATGATTTTTGTAACCCAGTCGTTACTGTGATTGTATACGGACGAGTTTTGTAACCCAGTAGTTACTGTGATTGTAAATGAATGATTTTTTGTAAACCAGTAGTTACTGTGATTGTAAATTGATGATTTTTTGTAACCCAGTAGTTACTGTGATTGTAAACGGATGATTTTTGTAACCCACTAGTTACTGTGATTGTAAATTGATGATTTTTTGTAACCCAGTAGTTACTGTGATTATAAACGGATGATTTTTGTAACCCAGTAGTTACTGTGATTGTATACGGACGAGTTTTGTAACCCAGTAGTTACTGTGATTGTAAACGGATGATTTTTGTAACCCAGTAGTTACTGTGATTGTAAATTGATGATTTTTTGTAACCCAGTAGTTACTGTGATTGTAAACGGATGATTTTTGTAACCCAGTAGTTACTGTGATTGTAAATCAATGATTTTTGTAACCCAGTAATTACTGTGATTGTAAATTGATGATTTTTTGTAACCCAGTAATTACTGTGATTGTAAACGGATGATTTTTGTAACCCAGTCGTTACTGTGATTGTATACGGACGAGTTTTGTAACCCAGTAGTTACTGTGATTGTAAATGAATGATTTTTTGTAAACCAGTAGTTACTGTGATTGTAAACGGATGATTTTTGTAACCCAGTAGTTACTGTGATTGTAAATTGATGATTTTTTGTAACCCAGTAGTTACTGTGATTGTAAACGGATGATTTTTGTAACCCACTAGTTACTGTGATTGTAAATTGATGATTTTTTGTAACCCAGTAGTTACTGTGATAATAAACGGATGATTTTTGTAACCCAGTAGTTACTGTGATTGTATACGGACGAGTTTTGTAACCCAGTAGTTACTGTGATTGTAAACGGATGATTTTTGTAACCCAGTAGTTACTGTGATTGTAAATTGATGATTTTTTGTAACCCAGTAGTTACTGTGATTGTAAACGGATGATTTTTGTAACCCAGTAGTTACTGTGATTGTAAATCAATGATTTTTGTAACCCAGTAATTACTGTGATTGTAAATTGATGATTTTTTGTAACCCAGTAATTACTGTGATTGTAAACGGATGATTTTTGTAACCCAGTCGTTACTGTGATTGTATACGGACGAGTTTTGTAACCCAGTAGTTACTGTGATTGTAAATGAATGATTTTTTGTAAACCAGTAGTTACTGTGATTGTTAACGGATGATTTTTGTAACCCAGTAGTTACTGTGATTGTAAATTGATGATTTTTTGTAACCCAGTAGTTACTGTGATTGTAAATTGATGATTTTTTGTAACCCAGTAGTTACTGTGATTGTAAACGGATGATTTTTGTAACCCAGTAGTTACTGTGATTGTAAATGAATGATTTTTGTAACCCAGTAGTTACTGTGATTGTAAATTGATGATTTTTTGTAACCCAGTAGTTACTGTGATTGTAAACGGATGATTTTTGTAACCCAGTAGTTACTGTGATTGTAAATTGATGATTTTTTGTAACCCAGTAGTTACTGTGATTGTAAACGGATGATTTTTGTAACCCAGTAGTTACTGTGATTGTATACGGACGAGTTTTGTAACCCAGTAGTTACTGTGATTGTAAATGAATGATTTTTGTAACCCAGTACTTACTGTGATTGTAAATTGATGATTTTTTTTAACCCAGTAGTTACTGTGATTGTAAATGAATGATTTTTGTAACCCAGTACTTACTGTGATTGTAAATTGATGATTTTTTGTAACCCAGTAATTACTGTGATTGTAAACGGATGATTTTTGTAACCCAGTCGTTACTGTGATTGTATACGGACGAGTTTTGTAACCCAGTAGTTACTGTGATTGTAAATGAATGATTTTTTGTAAACCAGTAGTTACTGTGATTGTAAACGGATGATTTTTGTAACCCAGTAGTTACTGTGATTGTAAACGGATGATTTTTGTAACCCAGTAGTTACTGTGATTGTATACGGACGAGTTTTGTAACCCAGTAGTTACTGTGATTGTAAATGAATGATTTTTGTAACCCAGTACTTACTGTGATTGTAAATTGATGATTTTTTTTAACCCAGTAGTTACTGTGATTGTAAATGAATGATTTTTGTAACCCAGTACTTACTGTGATTGTAAATTGATGATTTTTTTAACCCAGTAGTTACTGTGATTGTAAATTGATGATTTTTGTAACCCAGTAATTACTGTGATTTTAAATGGATAATTTGTGTAACCCAGTAATTACTGTGATTTTAAACTGATGATTTTTGTAACCCAGTAGTTACTGTGATTGTATACGGACGAGTTTTGTAACCCAGTAGTTACTGTGATTGTAAATGAATGATTTTTGTAACCCAGTAATTACTGTGATTGTAAATTGATGATTTTTTGTAACCCAGTAATTACTGTGATTGTAAACGGATGATTTTTGTAACCCAGTCGTTACTGTGATTGTATACGGACGAGTTTTTTAACCCAGTAGTTACTGTGATTGTAAATGAATGATTTTTGTAACCCAGTACTTACTGTGATTGTAAATTGATGATTTTTTTAACCCAGTAGTTACTGTGATTGTAAATTGATGATTTTTGTAACCCAGTAATTACTGTGATTTTAAATGGATAATTTGTGTAACCCAGTAATTACTGTGATTTTAAACTGATGATTTTTGTAACCCAGTAGTTACTGTGATTGTATACGGACGAGTTTTGTAACCCAGTAGTTACTGTGATTGTAAATGAATGATTTTTGTAACCCAGTAATTACTGTGATTGTAAATTGATGATTTTTTGTAACCCAGTAATTACTGTGATTGTAAACGGATGATTTTTGTAACCCAGTCGTTACTGTGATTGTATACGGACGAGTTTTGTAACCCAGTAGTTACTGTGATTGTAAATGAATGATTTTTTGTAAACCAGTAGTTACTGTGATTGTAAATTGATGATTTTTTGTAACCCAGTAGTTACTGTGATTGTAAACGGATGATTTTTGTAACCCACTAGTTACTGTGATTGTAAATTGATGATTTTTTGTAACCCAGTAGTTACTGTGATTATAAACGGATGATTTTTGTAACCCAGTAGTTACTGTGATTGTATACGGACGAGTTTTGTAACCCAGTAGTTACTGTGATTGTAAACGGATGATTTTTGTAACCCAGTAGTTACTGTGATTGTAAATTGATGATTTTTTGTAACCCAGTAGTTACTGTGATTGTAAACGGATGATTTTTGTAACCCAGTAGTTACTGTGATTGTAAATCAATGATTTTTGTAACCCAGTAATTACTGTGATTGTAAATTGATGATTTTTTGTAACCCAGTAATTACTGTGATTGTAAACGGATGATTTTTGTAACCCAGTCGTTACTGTGATTGTATACGGACGAGTTTTGTAACCCAGTAGTTACTGTGATTGTAAATGAATGATTTTTTGTAAACCAGTAGTTACTGTGATTGTAAACGGATGATTTTTGTAACCCAGTAGTTACTGTGATTGTAAATTGATGATTTTTTGTAACCCAGTAGTTACTGTGATTGTAAACGGATGATTTTTGTAACCCACTAGTTACTGTGATTGTAAATTGATGATTTTTTGTAACCCAGTAGTTACTGTGATTATAAACGGATGATTTTTGTAACCCAGTAGTTACTGTGATTGTATACGGACGAGTTTTGTAACCCAGTAGTTACTGTGATTGTAAACGGATGATTTTTGTAACCCAGTAGTTACTGTGATTGTAAATTGATGATTTTTTGTAACCCAGTAGTTACTGTGATTGTAAACGGATGATTTTTGTAACCCAGTAGTTACTGTGATTGTAAATCAATGATTTTTGTAACCCAGTAATTACTGTGATTGTAAATTGATGATTTTTTGTAACCCAGTAATTACTGTGATTGTAAACGGATGATTTTTGTAACCCAGTCGTTACTGTGATTGTATACGGACGAGTTTTGTAACCCAGTAGTTACTGTGATTGTAAATGAATGATTTTTTGTAAACCAGTAGTTACTGTGATTGTAAACGGATGATTTTTGTAACCCAGTAGTTACTGTGATTGTAAATTGATGATTTTTTGTAACCCAGTAGTTACTGTGATTGTAAATTGATGATTTTTTGTAACCCAGTAGTTACTGTGATTGTAAACGGATGATTTTTGTAACCCAGTAGTTACTGTGATTGTAAATGAATGATTTTTGTAACCCAGTAGTTACTGTGATTGTAAATTGATGATTTTTTGTAACCCAGTAGTTACTGTGATTGTAAACGGATGATTTTTGTAACCCAGTAGTTACTGTGATTGTAAATTGATGATTTTTTGTAACCCAGTAGTTACTGTGATTGTAAACGGATGATTTTTGTAACCCAGTAGTTACTGTGATTGTATACGGACGAGTTTTGTAACCCAGTAGTTACTGTGATTGTAAATGAATGATTTTTGTAACCCAGTACTTACTGTGATTGTAAATTGATGATTTTTTGTAACCCAGTAGTTACTGTGATTGTAAACGGATGATTTTTGTAACCCAGTAGTTACTGTGATTGTAAATTGATGATTTTTTGTAACCCAGTAGTTACTGTGATTTTAAACGGATGATGTTTGTAACCCAGTAGTTACTGTGATTGTATACGGACGAGTTTTGTAACCCAGTAGTTACTGTGATTGTAAATGAATAATTTTTGTAACCCAGTAATTACTGTGATTGTAAACGGATGATATTTGTAACCCAGTAATTACTGTGATTGTAAACGGATGATTTTTGTAACCCAGTAGTTACTGTGATTGTAAATTGATGATTTTTTGTAACCCAGTAGTTACTGTGATTTTAAACGGATGATGTTTGTAACCCAGTAGTTACTGTGATTGTATACGGACGAGTTTTGTAACCCAGTAGTTACTGTGATTGTAAATGAATGATTTTTGTAACCCAGTAATTACTGTGATTGTAAATTGATGATTTCTGGAAACCAGTAGTTACTGTGATTGTAAACGGATGAGTTTTGTAACCCAGTAGTTACTGTGATTGTAAATTGATGATTTTTTGTAACCCAGTAGTTACTGTGATTGTAAATTGATGATTTTTTGTAACCCAGTAGTTACTGTGATTGTAAACGGATGATTTTTGTAACCCAGTAGTTACTGTGATTGTAAATTGATGATTTTTTGTAACCCAGTAGTTACTGTGATTGTAAACGGATGATTTTTGTAACCCAGTAGTTACTGTGATTGTAAACGGATGATTTTTGTAACCCAGTAGTTACTGTGATTGTAAATTGATGATTTTTTGTAACCCAGTAGTTACCGTGATTGTAAACGGATGATTTTTTTAACCCAGTAGTTACTGTGATTGTAAATTGATGATTTTTTGTAACCCAGTAGTTACTGTGATTGTAAATGGATGATTTTTGTAACCCAGTAATTATTGTGATTGTAAATGAATAATTTTTGTAACCCAGTAATTACTGTGATTGTAAACGGATGATATTTGTAACCCAGTAATTACTGTGATTGTAAACGGATGAGTTTTGTAACCCAGTAGTTACTGTGATTGTAAATGGATGATTTTTTGTAAACCAGTAGTTACTGTGATTGTAAACGGACGAGTTTTGTAACCTAGTAGTTAATGTGATTGTAAATGAATGATTTTTGTAACCCAGTAGTTACTGTGATTGTAAATTGCTGATTTTTTGTAACCCAGTAGTTACTGTGATTGTAAACGGATGATTTTTGTAACCCAGTAGTTACTGTGATTGTAAATTGATGATTTTTTGTAACCCAGTAGTTACTGTGATTGTAAACGGATGATTTTTGTAACCCAGTAGTTACTGTGATTGTAAATTGATGATTTTTTGTAACCCAGTAGTTACTGTGATTGTAAACGGATGATTTTTGTATCCCAGTAGTTACTGTGATTGTAAATTGATGATTTTTTGTAACCCAGTAGTTACTGTGATTGTAAATGGATGATTTTTGTAACCCAGTAATTATTGTGATTGTAAACGGATGATTTTTGTAACCCAGTAGTTACTGTGATTGTAAATTGATGATTTTTTGTAACCCAGTAGTTACTGTGATTGTAAATGGATGATTTTTGTAACCCAGTAATTATTGTGATTGTAAATGAATAATTTTTGTAACCCAGTAATTACTGTGATTGTAAACGGATGATATTTGTAACCCAGTAATTACTGTGATTGTAAACGGATGAGTTTTGTAACCCAGTAGTTACTGTGATTGTAAATGGATGATTTTTTGTAAACCAGTAGTTACTGTGATTGTAAACGGACGAGTTTTGTAACCGAGTAGTTAATGTGATTGTAAATGAATGATTTTTGTAACCCAGTAGTTACTGTGATTGTAAACGGATGATTTTTGTAACCCAGTAGTTACTGTGATTGTAAATTGATGATTTTTTGTAACCCAGTAGTTACTGTGATTGTAAACCGATGATTTTTGTAACCCAGTAGTTACTGTGATTGTATACGGACGAGTTTTGTAACCCAGTAGTTACTGTGATTGTAAACGGATGATTTTTGTAACCCAGTAGTTAATGTGATTGTAAATTGATGATTTTTTGTAAACCAGTAGTTACTGTGATTGTAAATTGATGATTTTTTGTAACCCAGTAGTTACTGTGATTGTAAACGGATGATGTTTGTAACCCAGTAGTTACTGTGATTGTAAATTGATGATTTTTGGTAACCCAGTAGTTACTGTGATTGTAAACGGATGATTTTTGTAACCCAGTAGTTACTGTGATTGTAAATTGATGATTTTTTGTAACCCAGTAGTTACTGTGATTTTAAATGGATGATTTTTGTAACCCAGTAATTACTGTGATTGTAAATTGATGATTTTTTGTAAACCAGTAGTTACTGTGATTGTAAACGGATGATTTTTGTAACCCAGTAGTTACTGTGATTGTAAATTGATGATTTTTTGTAACCCAGTAGTTACTGTGATTGTAAATTGATGATTTTTTGTAAACCAGTAGTTACTGTGATTGTAAATTGATGATTTTTTTTAACCCAGTAGTTACTGTGATTGTAAATGAATGATTTTTGTAACCCAGTACTTACTGTGATTGTAAATTGATGATTTTTGTAACCCAGTAATTACTGTGATTTTAAATGGATAATTTGTGTAACCCAGTAATTACTGTGATTTTAAACTGATGATTTTTGTAACCCAGTAGTTACTGTGATTGTATACGGACGAGTTTTGTAACCCAGTAGTTACTGTGATTGTAAATGAATGATTTTTTGTAACCCAGTAATTACTGTGATTGTAAACGGATGATTTTTGTAACCCAGTCGTTACTGTGATTGTATACGGACGAGTTTTGTAACCCAGTAGTTACTGTGATTGTAAATGAATGATTTTTTGTAAACCAGTAGTTACTGTGATTGTAAATTGATGATTTTTTGTAACCCAGTAGTTACTGTGATTGTAAACGGATGATTTTTGTAACCCACTAGTTACTGTGATTGTAAATTGATGATTTTTTGTAACCCAGTAGTTACTGTGATTATAAACGGATGATTTTTGTAACCCAGTAGTTACTGTGATTGTATACGGACGAGTTTTGTAACCCAGTAGTTACTGTGATTGTAAACGGGTGATTTTTGTAACCCAGTAGTTACTGTGATTGTAAATTGATGATTTTTTGTAACCCAGTAGTTACTGTGATTGTAAACGGATGCTTTTTGTAACCCAGTAGTTACTGTGATTGTAAATCAATGATTTTTGTAACCCAGTAATTACTGTGATTGTAAATTGATGATTTTTTGTAACCCAGTAATTACTGTGATTGTAAACGGATGATTTTTGTAACCCAGTCGTTACTGTGATTGTATACGGACGAGTTTTGTAACCCAGTAGTTACTGTGATTGTAAATGAATGATTTTTTGTAAACCAGTAGTTACTGTGATTGTAAATTGATGATTGTTTGTAAACCAGTAGTTACTGTGATTGTAAACGGATGATTTTTGTAACCCACTAGTTACTGTGATTGTAAATTGATGATTTTTTGTAACCCAGTAGTTACTGTGATTATAAACGGATGATTTTTGTAACCCAGTAGTTACTGTGATTGTATACGGACGAGTTTTGTAACCCAGTAGTTACTGTGATTGTAAACGGATGATTTTTGTAACCCAGTAGTTACTGTGATTGTAAATTGATGATTTTTTGTAACCCAGTAGTTACTGTGATTGTAAACGGATGATTTTTGTAACCCAGTAGTTACTGTGATTGTAAATTGATGATTTTTTGTAACCCAGTAGTTACTGTGATTGTAAACGGATGATTTTTGTAACCCACTAGTTACTGTGATTGTAAATTGATGATTTTTTGTAACCCAGTAGTTACTGTGATTATAAACGGATGATTTTTGTAACCCAGTAGTTACTGTGATTGTATACGGACGAGTTTTGTAACCCAGTAGTTACTGTGATTGTAAACGGATGATTTTTGTAACCCAGTAGTTACTGTGATTGTAAATTGATGATTTTTTGTAACCCAGTAGTTACTGTGATTGTAAACGGATGATTTTTGTAACCCAGTAGTTACTGTGATTGTAAATCAATGATTTTTGTAACCCAGTAATTACTGTGATTGTAAATTGATGATTTTTTGTAACCCAGTAATTACTGTGATTGTAAACGGATGATTTTTGTAACCCAGTCGTTACTGTGATTGTATACGGACGAGTTTTGTAACCCAGTAGTTACTGTGATTGTAAATGAATGATTTTTTGTAAACCAGTAGTTACTGTGATTGTAAATTGATGATTGTTTGTAAACCAGTAGTTACTGTGATTGTAAACGGATGATTTTTGTAACCCACTAGTTACTGTGATTGTAAATTGATGACTTTTTGTAACCCAGTAGTTACTGTGATTATAAACGGATGATTTTTGTAACCCAGTAGTTACTGTGATTGTATACGGACGAGTTTTGTAACCCAGTAGTTACTGTGATTGTAAACGGGTGATTTTTGTAACCCAGTAGTTACTGTGATTGTAAATTGATGATTTTTTGTAACCCAGTAGTTACTGTGATTGTAAACGGATGCTTTTTGTAACCCAGTAGTTACTGTGATTGTAAATCAATGATTTTTGTAACCCAGTAATTACTGTGATTGTAAATTGATGATTTTTTGTAACCCAGTAATTACTGTGATTGTAAACGGATGATTTTTGTAACCCAGTCGTTACTGTGATTGTATACGGACGAGTTTTGTAACCCAGTAGTTACTGTGATTGTAAATGAATGATTTTTTGTAAACCAGTAGTTACTGTGATTGTAAATTGATGATTGTTTGTAAACCAGTAGTTACTGTGATTGTAAACGGATGATTTTTGTAACCCACTAGTTACTGTGATTGTAAATTGATGATTTTTTGTAACCCAGTAGTTACTGTGATTATAAACGGATGATTTTTGTAACCCAGTAGTTACTGTGATTGTATACGGACGAGTTTTGTAACCCAGTAGTTACTGTGATTGTAAACGGATGATTTTTGTAACCCAGTAGTTACTGTGATTGTAAATTGATGATTTTTTGTAACCCAGTAGTTACTGTGATTGTAAACGGATGATTTTTGTAACCCAGTAGTTACTGTGATTGTAAATTGATGATTTTTTGTAACCCAGTAGTTACTGTGATTGTATACGGACGAGTTTTGTAACCCAGTAGTTACTGTGATTATAAATGAATGATTTTTGTAACCCAGTACTTACTGTGATTGTAAATTGAGGATTTTTTTTAACCCAGTAGTTACTGTGATTGTAAATGAATGATTTTTGTAACCCAGTACTTACTGTGATTGTAAATTGATGATTGTTTTTAACCCAGTAGTTACTGTGATTGTAAATGAATGATTTTTGTAACCCAGTACTTACTGTGATTGTAAATTGATGATTGTTTTTAACCCAGTAGTTACTGTGATTGTAAACGGATGATTTTTGTAACCCAGTAGTTACTGTGATTGTAAATTGATGATTTTTTGTAACCCAGTAGTTACTGTGATTGTAAACGGATGATTTTTGTAACCCAGTAGTTACTGTGATTGTAAATTGATGATTTTTTGTAACCCAGTAGTTACTGTGATTGTAAACGGATAATTTTTGTAACCCAGTAGTTACTGTGATTGTATACGGACGAGTTTTGTAACCCAGTAGTTACTGTGATTGTAAACGGATGATTTTTGTAACCCAGTACTTACTGTGATTGTAAATTGATGATTTTTTTTAACCGAGTAGTTACTGTGATTGTAAATGAATGATTTTTGTAACCCAGTACTTACTGTGATTGTAAATTGATGATTTTTTTTAACCCAGTAGTTACTGTGATTGTAAATGAATGATTTTTGTAACCCAGTACTTACTGTGATTGTAAATTGATGATTGTTTTTAACGCAGTAGTTACTGTGATTGTAAATGAATGATTTTTGTAAACCAGTACTTACTGTGATTGTAAATTGATAATTGTTTTTAACCCAGTAGTTACTGTGATTATAAACGGATGATTTTTGTAACCCAGTAGTTACTGTGATTGTAAATGAATGATTTTTTGTAAACCATTAATTACTGTGATTGTAAATTGATGATTTTTTGTAACCCAGTAATTACTGTGATTGTAAACGGATGATTTTTGTAACCCAGTCGTTACTATGATTGTATACGGACGAGTTTTGTAACCCAGTAGTTACTGTGATTGTAAATGAATGATTTTTTGTAAACCAGTAGTTACTGTGATTGTAAATTGATGATTTTTTGTAACCCAGTAGTTACTGTGATTGTAAACGGATGATTTTTGTAACCCAGTAGTTACTGTGATTGTAAATGAATGATTTTTGTAACCCAGTAGTTACTGTGATTATAAACGGATGATTTTTGTAACCCAGTAGTTACTGTGATTGTAAATTGATGATTGTTTGTAACCCAGTAGTTACTGTGATTGTAAATTGATGATTTTTTGTAACCCAGTAGTTACTGTGATTGTAAACGGATGATTTTTGTAACCCAGTAGTTACTGTGATTGTAAATGAATGATTTTTGTAACCCAGTAATTACTGTGATTGTAAATGGATGATTTTTTGTAACCCAGTAATTACTGTGATTGTAAACGGATGATTTTTGTAACCCAGTCGTTACTGTGATTGTATACGGACGAGTTTTGTAACCCAGTAGTTACTGTGATTGTAAATGAATGATTTTTTGTAAACCAGTAGTTACTGTGATTGTAAATTGATGATTTTTTGTAACCCAGTCGTTACTGTGATTGTATACGGACGAGTTTTGTAACCCAGTAGTTACTGTGATTGTAAATGAATGATTTTTTGTAAACCAGTAGTTACTGTGATTGTAAATTGATGATTTTTTGTAACCCAGTAATTACTGTGATTGTAAACGGATGATTTTTGTAACCCAGTAGTTACTGTGATTGTAAATTGATGATTTTTTGTAACCCAGTAGTTACTGTGATTATAAACGGATGATTTTTGTAACCCAGTAGTTACTGTGATTGTAAATTGATAATTGTTTGTAACCCAGTAGTTACTGTGATTGTAAATTGATGATTTTTTGTAACCCAGTAGTTACTGTGATTGTAAACGGATGATTTTTGTAACCCAGTAGTTACTGTGATTGTAAATGAATGATTTTTGTAACCCAGTAATTACTGTGATTGTAAATGGATGATTTTTTGTAACCCAGTAATTACTGTGATTGTAAACGGATGATTTTTGTAACCCAGTCGTTACTGTGATTGTATACGGACGAGTTTTGTAACCCAGTAGTTACTGTGATTGTAAATGAATGATTTTTTGTAAACCAGTAGTTACTGTGATTGTAAATTGATGATTTTTTGTAACCCAGTAATTACTGTGATTGTAAACGGATGATTTTTGTAACCCAGTCGTTACTGTGATTGTATACGGACGAGTTTTGTAACCCAGTAGTTACTGTGATTGTAAATGAATGATTTTTTGTAAACCAGTAGTTACTGTGATTGTAAATTGATGATTTTTTGTAACCCAGTAGTTACTGTGATTGTAAACGGATGATTTTTGTAACCCAGTAGTTACTGTGATTGTAAACGGATGATTTTTGTAACCCAGTAGTTACTGTGATTGTAAATTGATGAATTTTTGTAACCCAGTAGTTACTGTGATTGTAAATTGATGATTTTTTGTAACCCAGTAGTTACTGTGATTGTAAACGGATGATTTTTGTAACCCAGTAGTTACTGTGATTGGAAATGAATGATTTTTGTAACCCAGTAATTACTGTGATTGTAAATTGATGATTTTTTGTAACCCAGTAATTACTGTGATTGTAAACGGATGATTTTTGTAACCCAGTCGTTACTGTGATTGTATACGGACGAGTTTTGTAACCCAGTAGTTACTGTGATTGTAAATGAATGATTTTTTGTAAACCAGTAGTTACTGTGATTGTAAATTGATGATTTTTTGTAACCCAGTAGTTACTGTGATTGTAAACGGATGATTTTTGTAACCCAGTAGTTACTGTGATTGTAAACGGATGATTTTTGTAACCCAGTAGTTACTGTGATTGTAAATTGATGAATTTTTGTAACCCAGTAGTTACTGTGATTGTAAATTGATGATTTTTTGTAACCCAGTAGTTACTGTGATTGTAAACGGATGATTTTTGTAACCCAGTACTTACTGTGATTGTAAATTGATGATTTTTTTTAACCCAGTAGTTACTGTGATTGTAAATGAATGATTTTTGTAACCCAGTACTTACTGTGATTGTAAATTGATGATTTTTTTTAACCCAGTAGTTACTGTGATTGTAAATGAATGATTTTTGTAACCCAGTACTTACTGTGATTGTAAATTGATGATTGTTTTTAACGCAGTAGTTACTGTGATTGTAAATGAATGATTTTTGTAAACCAGTACTTACTGTGATTGTAAATTGATAATTGTTTTTAACCCAGTAGTTACTGTGATTATAAACGGATGATTTTTGTAACCCAGTAGTTACTGTGATTGTAAATGAATGATTTTTTGTAAACCATTAATTACTGTGATTGTAAATTGATGATTTTTTGTAACCCAGTAATTACTGTGATTATAAACGGATGATTTTTGTAACCCAGTCGTTACTGTGATTGTATACGGACGAGTTTTGTAACCCAGTAGTTACTGTGATTGTAAATGAATGATTTTTTGTAAACCAGTAGTTACTGTGATTGTAAATTGATGATTTTTTGTAACCCAGTAGTCACTGTGATTGTAAACGGATGATTTTTGTAACCCACTAGTTACTGTGATTGTAAATTGATGATTTTTTGTAACCCAGTAATTTCTGTGATTGTAAACGGATGATTTTTGTAACCCAGTCGTTACTGTGATTGTATACGGACGAGTTTTGTAACCCAGTAGTTACTGTGATTGTAAATGAATGATTTTTTGTAAACCAGTAGTTACTGTGATTGTAAATTGATGATTTTTTGTAACCCAGTAGTTACTGTGATTGTAAACGGATGATTTTTGTAACCCAGTAGTTACTGTGATTTTAAACTGATGATTTTTGTAACCCAGTAGTTACTGTGATTGTATACGGACGAGTTTTGTAACCCAGTAGTTACTGTGATTGTAAATGAATGATTTTTTGTAAACCAGTAGTTACTGTGATTGTAAATTGATGATTTTTTGTAACCCAGTAGTTACTGTGATTGTAAACGGATGATTTTTGTAACCCAGTAGTTACTGTGATTGTAAATTGATGATTTTTTGTAACCCAGTAGTTACTGTGATTGTAAACGGATGATTTTTGTAACCCAGTAGTTACTGTGATTGTAAATTGATGATTGTTTGTAACCCAGTAGTTACTGTGATTGTAAATTGATGATTTTTTGTAACCCAGTAGTTACTGTGATTGTAAACGGATGATTTTTGTAACCCAGTAGTTACTGTGATTGTAAATGAATGATTTTTGTAACCCAGTAATTACTGTGATTGTAAATTGATGATTTTTTGTAACCCAGTAATTACTGTGATTGTAAACGGATGATTTTTGTAACCCAGTCGTTACTGTGATTGTATACGGACGAGTTTTGTAACCCAGTAGTTACTGTGATTGTAAATGAATGATTTTTTGTAAACCAGTAGTTACTGTGATTGTAAATTGATGATTTTTTTGTAACCCAGTAATTACTGTGATTGTAAACGGATGATTTTTGTAACCCAGTCGTTACTGTGATTGTATACGGACGAGTTTTGTAACCCAGTAGTTACTGTGATTGTAAATGAATGATTTTTTGTAAACCAGTAGTTACTGTGATTGTAAATTGATGATTTTTTGTAACCCAGTAGTTACTGTGATTGTAAACGGATGATTTTTGTAACCCAGTAGTTACTGTGATTGTAAACGGATGATTTTTGTAACCCAGTAGTTACTGTGATTGTAAATTGATGAATTTTTGTAACCCAGTAGTTACTGTGATTGTAAATTGATGATTTTTTGTAACCCAGTAGTTACTGTGATTGTAAACGGATGATTTTTGTAACCCAGTAGTTACTGTGATTGTAAATGAATGATTTTTGTAACCCAGTAGTTACTGTGATTGTAAACGGATGATTTTTGTAACCCAGTAGTTACTGTGATTGTAAATTGATGAATTTTTGTAACCCAGTAGTTACTGTGATTGTAAATTGATGATTTTTTGTAACCCAGTAGTTACTGTGATTGTAAACGGATGATTTTTGTAACCCAGTAGTTACTGTGATTGTAAATGAATGATTTTTGTAACCCAGTAATTACTGTGATTGTAAATTGATGATTTTTTGTAACCCAGTAATTACTGTGATTGTAAACGGATGATTTTTGTAACCCAGTCGTTACTGTGATTGTATACGGACGAGTTTTGTAACCCAGTAGTTACTGTGATTGTAAATGAATGATTTTTTGTAAACCAGTAGTTACTGTGATTGTAAATTGATGATTTTTTGTAACCCAGTAGTTACTGTGATTGTAAACGGATGATTTTTGTAACCCAGTAGTTACTGTGATTGTAAACGGATGATTTTTGTAACCCAGTAGTTACTGTGATTGTAAATTGATGAATTTTTGTAACCCAGTAGTTACTGTGATTGTAAATTGATGATTTTTTGTAACCCAGTAGTTACTGTGATTGTAAACGGATGATTTTTGTAACCCAGTAGTTACTGTGATTGTAAATGAATGATTTTTGTAACCCAGTAATTACTGTGATTGTAAATTGATGATTTCTTGTAACCCAGTAATTACTGTGATTGTAAACGGATGATTTTTGTAACCCAGTCGTTACTGTGATTGTATACGGACGAGTTTTGTAACCCAGTAGTTACTGTGATTGTAAATGAATGATTTTTTGTAAACCAGTAGTTACTGTGATTGTAAATTGATGATTTTTTGTAACCCAGTAGTTACTGTGATTGTAAACGGATGATTTTTGTAACCCAGTAGTTACTGTGATTGTAAATTGATGATTTTTTGTAACCCAGTAGTTACTGTGATTGTAAACGGATGATTTTTGTAACCCAGTAGTTACTGTGATTGTAAATTGATGATTTTTTGTAACCCAGTAGTTACTGTGATTGTAAACGGATGATTTTTGTAACCCAGTAGTTACTGTGATTGTAAATTGATGATTTTTTGTAACCCAGTAGTTACTATGATTGTAAATGAATGATTTTTTGTAAACCAGTAGTTACTG
The DNA here is from genome assembly GCA_949775045.1 of Metridium senile. NCBI lineage: Eukaryota > Metazoa > Cnidaria > Anthozoa > Actiniaria > Metridiidae > Metridium > Metridium senile. The sequence goes on along the minus strand of OX459102.1, from coordinate 19,519,050 downwards.
TGATTGTAAATTGATGATTTTTTGTAACCCAGTAGTTACTGTGATTGTAAACGGATGATTTTTGTAACCCAGTAGTTACTGTGATTGTAAATTGATGATTTTTTGTAACCCAGTAGTTACTGTGATTGTAAACGGATGATTTTTGTAACCCAGTAGTTACTGTGATTGTAAATTGATGATTTTTTGTAACCCAGTAGTTACTGTGATTGTAAATTGATGATTTTTTGTAACCCAGTAGTTACTGTGATTGTAAACGGATGATTTTTGTAACCCAGTAGTTACTGTGATTGTAAATGAATGATTTTTGTAACCCAGTAATTACTGTGATTGTAAATTGATGATTTTTTGTAACCCAGTAATTACTGTGATTGTAAACGGATGATTTTTGTAACCCAGTCGTTACTGTGATTGTATACGGACGAGTTTTGTAACCCAGTAGTTACTGTGATTGTAAATGAATGATTTTTTGTAAACCAGTAGTTACTGTGATTGTAAATTGATGATTTTTTGTAACCCAGTAGTTACTGTGATTGTAAACGGATGATTTTTGTAACCCAGTAGTTACTGTGATTGTAAATGAATGATTTTTGTAACCCAGTAATTACTGTGATTGTAAATTGATGATTTTTTGTAACCCAGTAATTACTGTGATTGTAAACGGATGATTTTTGTAACCCAGTAGTTACTGTGATTGTAAACGGATGATTTTTGTAACCCAGTAGTTACTGTGATTGTAAATTGATGAATTTTTGTAACCCAGTAGTTACTGTGATTGTAAATTGATGATTTTTTGTAACCCAGTAGTTACTGTGATTGTAAACGGATGATTTTTGTAACCCAGTAGTTACTGTGATTGTAAATGAATGATTTTTGTAACCCAGTAATTACTGTGATTGTAAATTGATGATTTTTTGTAACCCAGTAATTACTGTGATTGTAAACGGATGATTTTTGTAACCCAGTCGTTACTGTGATTGTATACGGACGAGTTTTGTAACCCAGTATTTACTATGATTGTAAATGAATGATTTTTTGTAAACCAGTAGTTACTGTGATTGTAAATTGATGATTTTTTGTAACCCAGTAGTTACTGTGATTGTAAACGGATGATTTTTGTAACCCAGTAGTTACTGTGATTGTAAATTGATGATTTTTTGTAACCCAGTAGTTACTGTGATTGTAAACGGATGATTTTTGTAACCCAGTAGTTACTGTGATTGTAAATTGATGATTTTTTGTAACCCAGTAGTTACTGTGATTGTAAATTGATGATTTTTTGTAACCCAGTAGTTACTGTGATTGTAAACGGATGATTTTTGTAACCCAGTAGTTACTGTGATTGTAAATTGATGATTTTTTGTAACCCAGTAGTTACTGTGATTGTAAATTGATGATTTTTTGTAACCCAGTAGTTACTGTGATTGTAAACGGATGATTTTTGTAACCCAGTAGTTACTGTGATTGTAAATTGATGATTTTTTGTAACCCAGTAGTTACTGTGATTGTAAACGGATGATTTTTGTAACCCAGTAGTTACTGTGATTGTAAATTGATGATTTTTTGTAACCCAGTAGTTACTGTGATTGTAAACGGATGATTTTTGTAACCCAGTAGTAACTGTGATTGTAAACGGATGATTTTTGTAACCCAGTAGTTACTGTGATTGTAAATGAATGATTTTTGTAACCCAGTAATTACTGTGATTGTAAATTGATGATTTTTTGTAACCCAGTAATTACTGTGATTGTAAACGGATGATTTTTGTAACCCAGTCGTTACTGTGATTGTATACGGACGAGTTTTGTAACCCAGTAGTTACTGTGATTGTAAATGAATGATTTTTTGTAAACCAGTAGTTACTGTGATTGTAAATTGATGATTTTTTGTAACCCAGTAGTTACTGTGATTGTAAACGGATGATTTTTGTAACCCAGTAGTTACTGTGATTGTAAACGGATGATTTTTGTAACCCAGTAGTTACTGTGATTGTAAATTGATGAATTTTTGTAACCCAGTAGTTACTGTGATTGTAAATTGATGATTTTTTGTAACCCAGTAGTTACTGTGATTGTAAACGGATGATTTTTGTAACCCAGTAGTTACTGTGATTGTAAATGAATGATTTTTGTAACCCAGTAATTACTGTGATTGTAAATTGATGATTTCTTGTAACCCAGTAATTACTGTGATTGTAAACGGATGATTTTTGTAACCCAGTCGTTACTGTGATTGTATACGGACGAGTTTTGTAACCCAGTAGTTACTGTGATTGTAAATGAATGATTTTTTGTAAACCAGTAGTTACTGTGATTGTAAATTGATGATTTTTTGTAACCCAGTAGTTACTGTGATTGTAAACGGATGATTTTTGTAACCCAGTAGTTACTGTGATTGTAAATTGATGATTTTTTGTAACCCAGTAGTTACTGTGATTGTAAACGGATGATTTTTGTAACCCAGTAATTACTGTGATTGTAAATTGATGATTTCTTGTAACCCAGTAATTACTGTGATTGTAAACGGATGATTTTTGTAACCCAGTCGTTACTGTGATTGTATACGGACGAGTTTTGTAACCCAGTAGTTACTGTGATTGTAAATGAATGATTTTTTGTAAACCAGTAGTTACTGTGATTGTAAATTGATGATTTTTTGTAACCCAGTAGTTACTGTGATTGTAAACGGATGATTTTTGTAACCCAGTAGTTACTGTGATTGTAAATTGATGATTTTTTGTAACCCAGTAGTTACTGTGATTGTAAACGGATGATTTTTGTAACCCAGTAGTTACTGTGATTGTAAATTGATGATTTTTTGTAACCCAGTAGTTACTGTGATTGTAAACGGATGATTTTTGTAACCCAGTAGTTACTGTGATTGTAAATTGATGATTTTTTGTAACCCAGTAGTTACTATGATTGTAAATGAATGATTTTTTGTAAACCAGTAGTTACTGTGATTGTAAATTGATGATTTTTTGTAACCCAGTAGTTACTGTGATTGTAAACGGATGATTTTTGTAACCCAGTAGTTACTGTGATTGTAAATTGATGATTTTTTGTAACCCAGTAGTTACTGTGATTGTAAACGGATGATTTTTGTAACCCAGTAGTTACTGTGATTGTAAATTGATGATTTTTTGTAACCCAGTAGTTACTGTGATTGTAAATTGATGATTTTGTGTAACCCAGTAGTTACTGTGATTGTAAACGGATGATTTTTGTAACCCAGTAGTTACTGTGATTGTAAATGAATGATTTTTGTAACCCAGTAATTACTGTGATTGTAAATTGATGATTTTTTGTAACCCAGTAATTACTGTGATTGTAAACGGATGATTTTTGTAACCCAGTCGTTACTGTGATTGTATACGGACGAGTTTTGTAACCCAGTAGTTACTGTGATTGTAAATGAATGATTTTTTGTAAACCAGTAGTTACTGTGATTGTAAATTGATGATTTTTTGTAACCCAGTAGTTACTGTGATTGTAAACGGATGATTTTTGTAACCCAGTAGTTACTGTGATTGTAAATGAATGATTTTTGTAACCCAGTAATTACTGTGATTGTAAATTGATGATTTTTTGTAACCCAGTAATTACTGTGATTGTAAACGGATGATTTTTGTAACCCAGTAGTTACTGTGATTGTAAACGGATGATTTTTGTAACCCAGTAGTTACTGTGATTGTAAATTGATGAATTTTTGTAACCCAGTAGTTACTGTGATTGTAAATTGATGATTTTTTGTAACCCAGTAGTTACTGTGATTGTAAACGGATGATTTTTGTAACCCAGTAGTTACTGTGATTGTAAATGAATGATTTTTGTAACCCAGTAATTACTGTGATTGTAAATTGATGATTTTTTGTAACCCAGTAATTACTGTGATTGTAAACGGATGATTTTTGTAACCCAGTCGTTACTGTGATTGTATACGGACGAGTTTTGTAACCCAGTATTTACTATGATTGTAAATGAATGATTTTTTGTAAACCAGTAGTTACTGTGATTGTAAATTGATGATTTTTTGTAACCCAGTAGTTACTGTGATTGTAAACGGATGATTTTTGTAACCCAGTAGTTACTGTGATTGTAAATTGATGATTTTTTGTAACCCAGTAGTTACTGTGATTGTAAACGGATGATTTTTGTAACCCAGTAGTTACTGTGATTGTAAATTGATGATTTTTTGTAACCCAGTAGTTACTGTGATTGTAAATTGATGATTTTTTGTAACCCAGTAGTTACTGTGATTGTAAACGGATGATTTTTGTAACCCAGTAGTTACTGTGATTGTAAATGAATGATTTTTGTAACCCAGTAATTACTGTGATTGTAAATTGATGATTTTTTGTAACCCAGTAATTACTGTGATTGTAAACGGATGATTTTTGTAACCCAGTCGTTACTGTGATTGTATACGGACGAGTTTTGTAACCCAGTAGTTACTGTGATTGTAAATGAATGATTTTTTGTAAACCAGTAGTTACTGTGATTGTAAATTGATGATTTTTTGTAACCCAGTAGTTACTGTGATTGTAAACGGATGATTTTTGTAACCCAGTAGTTACTGTGATTGTAAATTGATGATTTTTTGTAACCCAGTAGTTACTGTGATTGTAAACGGATGATTTTTGTAACCCAGTAGTTACTGTGATTGTAAATTGATGATTTTTTGTAACCCAGTAGTTACTGTGATTGTAAACGGATGATTTTTGTAACCCAGTAGTAACTGTGATTGTAAACGGATGATTTTTGTAACCCAGTAGTTACTGTGATTGTAAATGAATGATTTTTGTAACCCAGTAATTACTGTGATTGTAAATTGATGATTTTTTGTAACCCAGTAATTACTGTGATTGTAAACGGATGATTTTTGTAACCCAGTCGTTACTGTGATTGTATACGGACGAGTTTTGTAACCCAGTAGTTACTGTGATTGTAAATGAATGATTTTTTGTAAACCAGTAGTTACTGTGATTGTAAATTGATGATTTTTTGTAACCCAGTAGTTACTGTGATTGTAAACGGATGATTTTTGTAACCCAGTAGTTACTGTGATTGTAAACGGATGATTTTTGTAACCCAGTAGTTACTGTGATTGTAAATTGATGAATTTTTGTAACCCAGTAGTTACTGTGATTGTAAATTGATGATTTTTTGTAACCCAGTAGTTACTGTGATTGTAAACGGATGATTTTTGTAACCCAGTAGTTACTGTGATTGTAAATGAATGATTTTTGTAACCCAGTAATTACTGTGATTGTAAATTGATGATTTCTTGTAACCCAGTAATTACTGTGATTGTAAACGGATGATTTTTGTAACCCAGTCGTTACTGTGATTGTATACGGACGAGTTTTGTAACCCAGTAGTTACTGTGATTGTAAATGAATGATTTTTTGTAAACCAGTAGTTACTGTGATTGTAAATTGATGATTTTTTGTAACCCAGTAGTTACTGTGATTGTAAACGGATGATTTTTGTAACCCAGTAGTTACTGTGATTGTAAATTGATGATTTTTTGTAACCCAGTAGTTACTGTGATTGTAAACGGATGATTTTTGTAACCCAGTAGTTACTGTGATTGTAAATTGATGATTTTTTGTAACCCAGTAGTTACTGTGATTGTAAACGGATGATTTTTGTAACCCAGTAGTTACTGTGATTGTAAATTGATGATTTTTTGTAACCCAGTAGTTACTATGATTGTAAATGAATGATTTTTTGTAAACCAGTAGTTACTGTGATTGTAAATTGATGATTTTTTCTAACCCAGTAGTTACTGTGATTGTAAACGGATGATTTTTGTAACCCAGTAGTTACTGTGATTGTAAATTGATGATTTTTTGTAACCCAGTAGTTACTGTGATTGTAAACGGATGATTTTTGTAACCCAGTAGTTACTGTGATTGTAAATTGATGATTTTTTGTAACCCAGTAGTTACTGTGATTGTAAATTGATGATTTTTTGTAACCCAGTAGTTACTGTGATTGTAAACGGATGATTTTTGTAACCCAGTAGTTACTGTGATTGTAAATGAATGATTTTTGTAACCCAGTAATTACTGTGATTGTAAATTGATGATTTTTTGTAACCCAGTAATTACTGTGATTGTAAACGGATGATTTTTGTAACCCAGTCGTTACTGTGATTGTATACGGACGAGTTTTGTAACCCAGTAGTTACTGTGATTGTAAATGAATGATTTTTTGTAAACCAGTAGTTACTGTGATTGTAAATTGATGATTTTTTGTAACCCAGTAGTTACTGTGATTGTAAACGGATGATTTTTGTAACCCAGTAGTTACTGTGATTGTAAATGAATGATTTTTGTAACCCAGTAATTACTGTGATTGTAAATTGATGATTTTTTGTAACCCAGTAATTACTGTGATTGTAAACGGATGATTTTTGTAACCCAGTAGTTACTGTGATTGTAAACGGATGATTTTTGTAACCCAGTAGTTACTGTGATTGTAAATTGATGAATTTTTGTAACCCAGTAGTTACTGTGATTGTAAATTGATGATTTTTTGTAACCCAGTAGTTACTGTGATTGTAAACGGATGATTTTTGTAACCCAGTAGTTACTGTGATTGTAAATGAATGATTTTTGTAACCCAGTAATTACTGTGATTGTAAATTGATGATTTTTTGTAACCCAGTAATTACTGTGATTGTAAACGGATGATTTTTGTAACCCAGTCGTTACTGTGATTGTATACGGACGAGTTTTGTAACCCAGTATTTACTATGATTGTAAATGAATGATTTTTTGTAAACCAGTAGTTACTGTGATTGTAAATTGATGATTTTTTGTAACCCAGTAGTTACTGTGATTGTAAACGGATGATTTTTGTAACCCAGTAGTTACTGTGATTGTAAATTGATGATTTTTTGTAACCCAGTAGTTACTGTGATTGTAAACGGATGATTTTTGTAACCCAGTAGTTACTGTGATTGTAAATTGATGATTTTTTGTAACCCAGTAGTTACTGTGATTGTAAATTGATGATTTTTTGTAACCCAGTAGTTACTGTGATTGTAAACGGATGATTTTTGTAACCCAGTAGTTACTGTGATTGTAAATGAATGATTTTTGTAACCCAGTAATTACTGTGATTGTAAATTGATGATTTTTTGTAACCCAGTAATTACTGTGATTGTAAACGGATGATTTTTGTAACCCAGTCGTTACTGTGATTGTATACGGACGAGTTTTGTAACCCAGTAGTTACTGTGATTGTAAATGAATGATTTTTTGTAAACCAGTAGTTACTGTGATTGTAAATTGATGATTTTTTGTAACCCAGTAGTTACTGTGATTGTAAACGGATGATTTTTGTAACCCAGTAGTTACTGTGATTGTAAATTGATGATTTTTTGTAACCCAGTAGTTACTGTGATTGTAAACGGATGATTTTTGTAACCCAGTAGTTACTGTGATTGTAAATTGATGATTTTTTGTAACCCAGTAGTTACTGTGATTGTAAACGGATGATTTTTGTAACCCAGTAGTAACTGTGATTGTAAATGAATGATTTTTGTAACCCAGTAATTACTGTGATTGTAAATTGATGATTTTTTGTAACCCAGTAATTACTGTGATTGTAAACGGATGATTTTTGTAACCCAGTAGTTACTGTGATTGTAAACGGATGATTTTTGTAACCCAGTAGTTACTGTGATTGTAAATTGATGAATTTTTGTAACCCAGTAGTTACTGTGATTGTAAATGAATGATTTTTTGTAAACCAGTAGTTACTGTGATTGTAAATTGATGATTTTTTGTAAACCAGTAGTTACTGTGATTGTAAATTGATGATTTTTTGTAACCCAGTAGTTACTGTGATTGTAAACGGATGATTTTTGTAACCCAGTAGTTACTGTGATTGTAAATTGATGATTTTTTGTAACCCAGTAGTTACTGTGATTGTAAACGGATGATTTTTGTAACCCAGTAGTTACTGTGATTGTAAATTGATGATTTTTTGTAACCCAGTAGTTACTGTGATTGTAAATTGATGATTTTTTGTAACCCAGTAGTTACTGTGATTGTAAACGGATGATTTTTGTAACCCAGTAGTTACTGTGATTGTAAATGAATGATTTTTGTAACCCAGTAATTACTGTGATTGTAAATTGATGATTTTTTGTAACCCAGTAATTACTGTGATTGTAAACGGATGATTTTTGTAACCCAGTCGTTACTGTGATTGTATACGGACGAGTTTTGTAACCCAGTAGTTACTGTGATTGTAAATGAATGATTTTTTGTAAACCAGTAGTTACTGTGATTGTAAATTGATGATTTTTTGTAACCCAGTAGTTACTGTGATTGTAAACGGATGATTTTTGTAACCCAGTAGTTACTGTGATTGTAAATTGATGATTTTTTGTAACCCAGTAGTTACTGTGATTGTAAACGGATGATTTTTGTAACCCAGTAGTTACTGTGATTGTAAATTGATGATTTTTTGTAACCCAGTAGTTACTGTGATTGTAAACGGATGATTTTTGTAACCCAGTAGTAACTGTGATTGTAAATGAATGATTTTTGTAACCCAGTAATTACTGTGATTGTAAATTGATGATTTTTTGTAACCCAGTAATTACTGTGATTGTAAACGGATGATTTTTGTAACCCAGTAGTTACTGTGATTGTAAACGGATGATTTTTGTAACCCAGTAGTTACTGTGATTGTAAATTGATGAATTTTTGTAACCCAGTAGTTACTGTGATTGTAAATGAATGATTTTTTGTAAACCAGTAGTTACTGTGATTGTAAATTGATGATTTTTTGTAACCCAGTAGTTACTGTGATTGTAAACGGATGATTTTTGTAACCCAGTAGTTACTGTGATTGTAAATTGATGATTTTTTGTAACCCAGTAGTTACTGTGATTGTAAACGGATGATTTTTGTAACCCAGTAGTTACTGTGATTGTAAATTGATGATTTTTTGTAACCCAGTAGTTACTGTGATTGTAAACGGATGATTTTTGTAACCCAGTAGTTACTGTGATTGTAAATTGATGATTTTTTGTAACCCAGTAGTTACTGTGATTGTAAACGGATGATTTTTGTAACCCAGTAGTAACTGTGATTGTAAATGAATGATTTTTGTAACCCAGTAATTACTGTGATTGTAAATTGATGATTTTTTGTAACCCAGTAATTACTGTGATTGTAAACGGATGATTTTTGTAACCCAGTAGTTACTGTGATTGTAAACGGATGATTTTTGTAACTCAGTAGTTACTGTGATTGTAAATTGATGAATTTTTGTAACCCAGTAGTTACTGTGATTGTAAATTGATGATTTTTTGTAACCCAGTAGTTACTGTGATTGTAAACGAATGATTTTTTTAACCCAGTAGTTACTGTGATTGTAAATGAATGATTTTTGTAACCCAGTAATTACTGTGATTGTAAATTGATGATTTTTTGTAACCCAGTAATTACTGTGATTGTAAACGGATGATTTTTGTAACCCAGTCGTTACTGTGATTGTATACGGACGAGTTTTGTAACCCAGTAGTTACTATGATTGTAAATGAATGATTTTTTGTAAACCAGTAGTTACTGTGATTGTAAATTGATGATTTTTTGTAACCCAGTAGTTACTGTGATTGTAAACGGATGATTTTTGTAACCCAGTAGTTACTGTGATTGTAAACGGATGATTTTTGTAACCCAGTAGTTACTGTGATTGTAAACGGATGATTTTTGTAACTCAGTAGTTACTGTGATTGTAAATTGATGAATTTTTGTAACCCAGTAGTTACTGTGATTGTAAATTGATGATTTTTTGTAACCCAGTAGTTACTGTGATTGTAAACGAATGATTTTTGTAACCCAGTAGTTACTGTGATTGTAAATGAATGATTTTTGTAACCCAGTAATTACTGTGATTGTAAATTGATGATTTTTTGTAACCCAGTAATTACTGTGATTGTAAACGGATGATTTTTGTAACCCAGTCGTTACTGTGATTGTATACGGACGAGTTTTGTAACCCAGTAGTTACTATGATTGTAAATGAATGATTTTTTGTAAACCAGTAGTTACTGTGATTGTAAATTGATGATTTTTTGTAACCCAGTAGTTACTGTGATTGTAAACGGATGATTTTTGTAACCCAGTAGTTACTGTGATTGTAAATTGATGATTTTTTGTAACCCAGTAGTTACTGTGATTGTAAACGGATGATTTTTGTAACCCAGTAGTTACTGTGATTGTAAATGAATGATTTTTGTAACCCAGTAATTACTGTGATTGTAAATTGATGATTTTTTGTAACCCAGTAATTACTGTGATTGTAAACGGATGATTTTTGTAACCCAGTCGTTACTGTGATTGTATACGGACGAGTTTTGTAACCCAGTAGTTACTGTGATTGTAAATGAATGATTTTTTGTAAACCAGTAGTTACTGTGATTGTAAATTGATGATTTTTTGTAACCCAGTAGTTACTGTGATTGTAAACGGATGATTTTTGTAACCCAGTAGTTACTGTGATTGTAAATTGATGATTTTTTGTAACCCAGTAGTTACTGTGATTGTAAATGAATGATTTTTGTAACCCAGTAATTACTGTGATTGTAAATTGATGATTTTTTGTAACCCAGTAATTACTGTGATTGTAAACGGATGATTTTTGTAACCCAGTCGTTACTGTGATTGTATACGGACGAGTTTTGTAACCCAGTAGTTACTGTGATTGTAAATGAATGATTTTTTGTAAACCAGTAGTTACTGTGATTGTAAATTGATGATTTTTTGTAACCCAGTAGTTACTGTGATTGTAAACGGATGATTTTTGTAACCCAGTAGTTACTGTGATTGTAAATTGATGATTTTTTGTAACCCAGTAGTTACTGTGATTGTAAACGGATGATTTTTGTAACCCAGTAGTTACTGTGATTGTAAATTGATGATTTTTTGTAACCCAGTAGTTACTGTGATTGTAAACGGATGACTTTTGTAACCCAGTAGTTACTGTGATTGTAAATGAATGATTTTTGTAACCCAGTAATTACTGTGATTGTAAATTGATGATTTTTTGTAACCCAGTAATTACTGTGATTGTAAACGGATGATTTTTGTAACCCAGTAGTTACTGTGATTGTAAACGGATGATTTTTGTAACCCAGTAGTTACAGTGATTGTAAATTGATGAATTTTTGTAACCCAGTAGTTACTGTGATTGTAAATTGATGATTTTTTGTAACCCAGTAGTTACTGTGATTGTAAACGGATGATTTTTGTAACCCAGTAGTTACTGTGATTGTAAATTGATGATTTTTTGTAACCCAGTAGTTACTGTGATTGTAAATGAATGATTTTTGTAACCCAGTAATTACTGTGATTGTAAATTGATGATTTTTTGTAACCCAGTAATTACTGTGATTGTAAACGGATGATTTTTGTAACCCAGTCGTTACTGTGATTGTATACGGACGAGTTTTGTAACCCAGTAGTTACTGTGATTGTAAATGAATGATTTTTTGTAAACCAGTAGTTACTGTGATTGTAAATTGATGATTTTTTGTAACCCAGTAGTTACTGTGATTGTAAACGGATGATTTTTGTAACCCAGTAGTTACTGTGATTGTAAATTGATGATTTTTTGTAACCCAGTAGTTACTGTGATTGTAAACGGATGATTTTTGTAACCCAGTAGTTACTGTGATTGTAAATTGATGATTTTTTGTAACCCAGTAGTTACTGTGATTGTAAACGGATGACTTTTGTAACCCAGTAGTTACTGTGATTGTAAATGAATGATTTTTGTAACCCAGTAATTACTGTGATTGTAAATTGATGATTTTTTGTAACCCAGTAATTACTGTGATTGTAAACGGATGATTTTTGTAACCCAGTAGTTACTGTGATTGTAAACGGATGATTTTTGTAACCCAGTAGTTACTGTGATTGTAAATGAATGATTTTTTGTAAACCAGTAGTTACTGTGATTGTAAATTGATGATTTTTTGTAACCCAGTAGTTACTGTGATTGTAAACGGATGATTTTTGTAACCCAGTAGTTACTGTGATTGTAAATTGATGATTTTTTGTAACCCAGTAGTTACTGTGATTGTAAACGGATGATTTTTGTAACCCAGTAGTTACTGTGATTGTAAATTGATGATTTTTTGTAACCCAGTAGTTACTGTGATTGTAAACGGATGACTTTTGTAACCCAGTAGTTACTGTGATTGTAAATGAATGATTTTTGTAACCCAGTAATTACTGTGATTGTAAATTGATGATTTTTTGTAACCCAGTAATTACTGTGATTGTAAACGGATGATTTTTGTAACCCAGTAGTTACTGTGATTGTAAACGGATGATTTTTGTAACCCAGTAGTTACAGTGATTGTAAATTGATGAATTTTTGTAACCCAGTAGTTACTGTGATTGTAAATTGATGATTTTTTGTAACCCAGTAGTTACTGTGATTGTAAACGGATGATTTTTGTAACCCAGTAGTTACTGTGATTGTAAATGAATGATTTTTGTAACCCAGTAATTACTGTGATTGTAAATTGATGATTTTTTGTAACCCAGTAATTACTGTGATTGTAAACGGATGATTTTTGTAACCCAGTCGTTACTGTGATTGTATACGGACGAGTTTTGTAACCCAGTAGTTACTATGATTGTAAATGAATGATTTTTGTAACCCAGTAGTTACTGTGATTGTAAATTGATGATTTTTTGTAACCCAGTAGTTACTGTGATTGTAAACGGATGATTTTTGTAACCCAGTAGTTACTGTGATTGTAAATTGATGATTTTTTGTAACCCAGTAGTTACTGTGATTGTAAACGGATGACTTTTGTAACCCAGTAGTTACTGTGATTGTAAATGAATGATTTTTGTAACCCAGTAATTACTGTGATTGTAAATTGATGATTTTTTGTAACCCAGTAATTACTGTGATTGTAAACGGATGATTTTTGTAACCCAGTAGTTACTGTGATTGTAAACGGATGATTTTTGTAACCCAGTAGTTACAGTGATTGTAAATTGATGAATTTTTGTAACCCAGTAGTTACTGTGATTGTAAATTGATGATTTTTTGTAACCCAGTAGTTACTGTGATTGTAAACGGATGATTTTTGTAACCCAGTAGTTACTGTGATTGTAAATGAATGATTTTTGTAACCCAGTAATTACTGTGATTGTAAATTGATGATTTTTTGTAACCCAGTAGTTACTGTGATTGTAAACGGATGATTTTTGTAACCCAGTAGTTACTGTGATTGTAAATTGATGATTTTTTGTAACCCAGTAGTTACTGTGATTGTAAACGGATGACTTTTGTAACCCAGTAGTTACTGTGATTGTAAATGAATGATTTTTGTAACCCAGTAATTACTGTGATTGTAAATTGATGATTTTTTGTAACCCAGTAATTACTGTGATTGTAAACGGATGATTTTTGTAACCCAGTAGTTACTGTGATTGTAAACGGATGATTTTTGTAACCCAGTAGTTACAGTGATTGTAAATTGATGAATTTTTGTAACCCAGTAGTTACTGTGATTGTAAATTGATGATTTTTTGTAACCCAGTAGTTACTGTGATTGTAAACGGATGATTTTTGTAACCCAGTAGTTACTGTGATTGTAAATTGATGATTTTTTGTAACCCAGTAGTTACTGTGATTGTAAATGAATGATTTTTGTAACCCAGTAATTACTGTGATTGTAAATTGATGATTTTTTGTAACCCAGTAATTACTGTGATTGTAAACGGATGATTTTTGTAACCCAGTCGTTACTGTGATTGTATACGGACGAGTTTTGTAACCCAGTAGTTACTGTGATTGTAAATGAATGATTTTTTGTAAACCAGTAGTTACTGTGATTGTAAATTGATGATTTTTTGTAACCCAGTAGTTACTGTGATTGTAAACGGATGATTTTTGTAACCCAGTAGTTACTGTGATTGTAAATTGATGATTTTTTGTAACCCAGTAGTTACTGTGATTGTAAACGGATGATTTTTGTAACCCAGTAGTTACTGTGATTGTAAATTGATGATTTTTTGTAACCCAGTAGTTACTGTGATTGTAAACGGATGACTTTTGTAACCCAGTAGTTACTGTGATTGTAAATGAATGATTTTTGTAACCCAGTAATTACTGTGATTGTAAATTGATGATTTTTTGTAACCCAGTAATTACTGTGATTGTAAACGGATGATTTTTGTAACCCAGTAGTTACTGTGATTGTAAACGGATGATTTTTGTAACCCAGTAGTTACTGTGATTGTAAATGAATGATTTTTTGTAAACCAGTAGTTACTGTGATTGTAAATTGATGATTTTTTGTAACCCAGTAGTTACTGTGATTGTAAACGGATGATTTTTGTAACCCAGTAGTTACTGTGATTGTAAATTGATGATTTTTTGTAACCCAGTAGTTACTGTGATTGTAAACGGATGATTTTTGTAACCCAGTAGTTACTGTGATTGTAAATTGATGATTTTTTGTAACCCAGTAGTTACTGTGATTGTAAACGGATGACTTTTGTAACCCAGTAGTTACTGTGATTGTAAATGAATGATTTTTGTAACCCAGTAATTACTGTGATTGTAAATTGATGATTTTTTGTAACCCAGTAATTACTGTGATTGTAAACGGATGATTTTTGTAACCCAGTAGTTACTGTGATTGTAAACGGATGATTTTTGTAACCCAGTAGTTACAGTGATTGTAAATTGATGAATTTTTGTAACCCAGTAGTTACTGTGATTGTAAATTGATGATTTTTTGTAACCCAGTAGTTACTGTGATTGTAAACGGATGATTTTTGTAACCCAGTAGTTACTGTGATTGTAAATGAATGATTTTTGTAACCCAGTAATTACTGTGATTGTAAATTGATGATTTTTTGTAACCCAGTAATTACTGTGATTGTAAACGGATGATTTTTGTAACCCAGTCGTTACTGTGATTGTATACGGACGAGTTTTGTAACCCAGTAGTTACTATGATTGTAAATGAATGATTTTTGTAACCCAGTAGTTACTGTGATTGTAAATTGATGATTTTTTGTAACCCAGTAGTTACTGTGATTGTAAACGGATGATTTTTGTAACCCAGTAGTTACTGTGATTGTAAATTGATGATTTTTTGTAACCCAGTAGTTACTGTGATTGTAAACGGATGACTTTTGTAACCCAGTAGTTACTGTGATTGTAAATGAATGATTTTTGTAACCCAGTAATTACTGTGATTGTAAATTGATGATTTTTTGTAACCCAGTAATTACTGTGATTGTAAACGGATGATTTTTGTAACCCAGTAGTTACTGTGATTGTAAACGGATGATTTTTGTAACCCAGTAGTTACAGTGATTGTAAATTGATGAATTTTTGTAACCCAGTAGTTACTGTGATTGTAAATTGATGATTTTTTGTAACCCAGTAGTTACTGTGATTGTAAACGGATGATTTTTGTAACCCAGTAGTTACTGTGATTGTAAATGAATGATTTTTGTAACCCAGTAATTACTGTGATTGTAAATTGATGATTTTTTGTAACCCAGTAATTACTGTGATTGTAAACGGATGATTTTTGTAACCCAGTCGTTACTGTGATTGTATACGGACGAGTTTTGTAACCCAGTAGTTACTATGATTGTAAATGAATGATTTTTTGTAAACCAGTAGTTACTGTGATTGTAAATTGATGATTTTTTGTAACCCAGTAGTTACTGTGATTGTAAACGGATGATGTTTGTAACCCAGTAGTTACTGTGATTGTAAATTGATGATTTTTTGTAACCCAGTAGTTACTGTGATTGTAAACGGATGATTTTTGTAACCCAGTAGTTACTGTGATTGTAAATTGATGATTTTTTGTAACCCAGTAGTTACTGTGATTGTAAACGGATGACTTTTGTAACCCAGTAGTTACTGTGATTGTAAATGAATGATTTTTGTAACCCAGTAATTACTGTGATTGTAAATTGATGATTTTTTGTAACCCAGTAATTACTGTGATTGTAAACGGATGATTTTTGTAACCCAGTAGTTACTGTGATTGTAAACGGATGATTTTTGTAACCCAGTAGTTACAGTGATTGTAAATTGATGAATTTTTGTAACCCAGTAGTTACTGTGATTGTAAATTGATGATTTTTTGTAACCCAGTAGTTACTGTGATTGTAAACGGATGATTTTTGTAACCCAGTAGTTACTGTGATTGTAAATGAATGATTTTTGTAAACCAGTAATTACTGTGATTGTAAATTGATGATTTTTTGTAACCCAGTAGTTACTGTGATTGTAAACGGATGATGTTTGTAACCCAGTAGTTACTGTGATTGTAAATTGATGATTTTTTGTAACCCAGTAGTTACTGTGATTGTAAATTGATGATTTTTTGTAACCCAGTAGTTACTGTGATTGTAAACGGATGATTTTTGTAACCCAGTAGTTACTGTGAATTTAAATGAATGATTTTTGTAACCCAGTAGTTACTGTGATTGTAAATTGATGATTTTTTGTAACCCAGTAGTTACTGTGATTGTAAACGGATGATTTTTGTAACCCAGTAGTTACTGTGATTGTAAATTGATGATTTTTTGTAACCCAGTAGTTACTGTGATTGTAAACGGATGATTTTTGTAACCCAGTAGTTACTGTGATTGTAAACGGATGATTTTTGTAACCCAGTAGTTACTGTGATTGTAAATGAATGATTTTTGTAACCCAGTAATTACTGTGATTGTAAATTGATGATTTTTTGTAACCCAGTAATTACTGTGATTGTAAACGGATGATTTTTGTAACCCAGTCGTTACTGTGATTGTATACGGACGAGTTTTGTAACCCAGTAGTTACTGTGATTGTAAATGAATGATTTTTTGTAAACCAGTAGTTACTGTGATTGTAAATTGATGATTTTTTGTAACCCAGTAGTTACTGTGATTGTAAACGGATGATTTTTGTAACCCAGTAGTTACTGTGATTGTAAATTGATGATTTTTTGTAACCCAGTAGTTACTGTGATTGTAAATGAATGATTTTTGTAACCCAGTAATTACTGTGATTGTAAATTGATGATTTTTTGTAACCCAGTAATTACTGTGATTGTAAACGGATGATTTTTGTAACCCAGTCGTTACTGTGATTGTATACGGACGAGTTTTGTAACCCAGTAGTTACTGTGATTGTAAATGAATGATTTTTTGTAAACCAGTAGTTACTGTGATTGTAAATTGATGATTTTTTGTAACCCAGTAGTTACTGTGATTGTAAACGGATGATTTTTGTAACCCAGTAGTTACTGTGATTGTAAATTGATGATTTTTTGTAACCCAGTAGTTACTGTGATTGTAAACGGATGATTTTTGTAACCCAGTAGTTACTGTGATTGTAAATGAATGATTTTTGTAACCCAGTAATTACTGTGATTGTAAATTGATGATTTTTTGTAACCCAGTAATTACTGTGATTGTAAACGGATGATTTTTGTAACCCAGTAGTTACTGTGATTGTAAACGGATGATTTTTGTAACCCAGTAGTTACTGTGATTGTAAATTGATGAATTTTTGTAACCCAGTAGTTACTGTGATTGTAAATTGATGATTTTTTGTAACCCAGTAGTTACTGTGATTGTAAACGGATGATTTTTGTAACCCAGTAGTTACTGTGATTGTAAATGAATGATTTTTGTAACCCAGTAATTACTGTGATTGTAAATTGATGATTTTTTGTAACCCAGTAATTACTGTGATTGTAAACGGAGGATTTTTGTAACCCAGTCGTTACTGTGATTGTATACGGACGAGTTTTGTAACCCAGTAGTTACTATGATTGTAAATGAATGATTTTTTGTAAACCAGTAGTTACTGTGATTGTAAATTGATGATTTTTTGTAACCCAGTAGTTACTGTGATTGTAAACGGATGATGTTTGTAACCCAGTAGTTACTGTGATTGTAAATTGATGATTTTTTGTAACCCAGTAGTTACTGTGATTGTAAATTGATGATTTTTTGTAACCCAGTAGTTACTGTGATTGTAAACGGATGATTTTTGTAACCCAGTAGTTACTGTGAATTTAAATGAATGATTTTTGTAACCCAGTAGTTACTGTGATTGTAAATTGATGATTTTTTGTAACCCAGTAGTTACTGTGATTGTAAACGGATGATTTTTGTAACCCAGTAGTTACTGTGATTGTAAATTGATGATTTTTTGTAACCCAGTAGTTACTGTGATTGTAAACGGATGATTTTTGTAACCCAGTAGTTACTGTGATTGTAAATGAATGATTTTTGTAACCCAGTAATTACTGTGATTGTAAATTGATGATTTTTTGTAACCCAGTAATTACTGTGATTGTAAACGGATGATTTTTGTAACCCAGTAGTTACTGTGATTGTAAACGGATGATTTTTGTAACCCAGTAGTTACTGTGATTGTAAATTGATGAATTTTTGTAACCCAGTAGTTACTGTGATTGTAAATTGATGATTTTTTGTAACCCAGTAGTTACTGTGATTGTAAACGGATGATTTTTGTAACCCAGTAGTTACTGTGATTGTAAATGAATGATTTTTGTAACCCAGTAATTACTGTGATTGTAAATTGATGATTTTTTGTAACCCAGTAATTACTGTGATTGTAAACGGATGATTTTTGTAACCCAGTCGTTACTGTGATTGTATACGGACGAGTTTTGTAACCCAGTAGTTACTATGATTGTAAATGAATGATTTTTTGTAAACCAGTAGTTACTGTGATTGTAAATTGATGATTTTTTGTAACCCAGTAGTTACTGTGATTGTAAACGGATGATGTTTGTAACCCAGTAGTTACTGTGATTGTAAATTGATGATTTTTTGTAACCCAGTAGTTACTGTGATTGTAAACGGATGATTTTTGTAACCCAGTAGTTACTGTGATTGTAAATGAATGATTTTTGTAACCCAGTAATTACTGTGATTGTAAATTGATGATTTTTTGTAACCCAGTAGTTACTGTGATTGTAAACGGATGATTTTTGTAACCCAGTAGTTACTGTGATTGTAAATTGATGATTTTTTGTAACCCAGTAGTTACTGTGATTGTAAATGAATGATTTTTGTAACCCAGTAATTACTGTGATTGTAAATTGATGATTTTTTGTAACCCAGTAATTACTGTGATTGTAAACGGATGATTTTTGTAACCCAGTCGTTACTGTGATTGTATACGGACGAGTTTTGTAACCCAGTAGTTACTGTGATTGTAAATGAATGATTTTTTGTAAACCAGTAGTTACTGTGATTGTAAATTGATGATTTTTTGTAACCCAGTAGTTACTGTGATTGTAAACGGATGATTTTTGTAACCCAGTAGTTACTGTGATTGTAAATTGATGATTTTTTGTAACCCAGTAGTTACTGTGATTGTAAACGGATGATTTTTGTAACCCAGTAGTTACTGTGATTGTAAATTGATGATTTTTTGTAACCCAGTAGTTACTGTGATTGTAAACGGATGATTTTTGTAACCCAGTAGTTACTGTGATTGTAAATGAATGATTTTTGTAACCCAGTAATTACTGTGATTGTAAATTGATGATTTTTTGTAACCCAGTAATTACTGTGATTGTAAACGGATGATTTTTGTAACCCAGTAGTTACTGTGATTGTAAACGGATGATTTTTGTAACCCAGTAGTTACTGTGATTGTAAATTGATGAATTTTTGTAACCCAGTAGTTACTGTGATTGTAAATTGATGATTTTTTGTAACCCAGTAGTTACTGTGATTGTAAACGGATGATTTTTGTAACCCAGTAGTTACTGTGATTGTAAATGAATGATTTTTGTAACCCAGTAATTACTGTGATTGTAAATTGATGATTTTTTGTAACCCAGTAATTACTGTGATTGTAAACGGATGATTTTTGTAACCCAGTCGTTACTGTGATTGTATACGGACGAGTTTTGTAACCCAGTAGTTACTATGATTGTAAATGAATGATTTTTGTAACCCAGTAGTTACTGTGATTGTAAATTGATGATTTTTTGTAACCCAGTAGTTACTGTGATTGTAAACGGATGATTTTTGTAACCCAGTAGTTACTGTGATTGTAAATTGATGATTTTTTGTAACCCAGTAGTTACTGTGATTGTAAACGGATGATTTTTGTAACCCAGTAGTTACTGTGATTGTAAATGAATGATTTTTGTAACCCAGTAATTACTGTGATTGTAAATTGATGATTTTTTGTAACCCAGTAATTACTGTGATTGTAAACGGATGATTTTTGTAACCCAGTAGTTACTGTGATTGTAAACGGATGATTTTTGTAACCCAGTAGTTACTGTGATTGTAAATTGATGAATTTTTGTAACCCAGTAGTTACTGTGATTGTAAATTGATGATTTTTTGTAACCCAGTAGTTACTGTGATTGTAAACGGATGATTTTTGTAACCCAGTAGTTACTGTGATTGTAAATGAATGATTTTTGTAACCCAGTAATTACTGTGATTGTAAATTGATGATTTTTTGTAACCCAGTAATTACTGTGATTGTAAACGGATGATTTTTGTAACCCAGTCGTTACTGTGATTGTATACGGACGAGTTTTGTAACCCAGTAGTTACTATGATTGTAAATGAATGATTTTTTGTAAACCAGTAGTTACTGTGATTGTAAATTGATGATTTTTTGTAACCCAGTAGTTACTGTGATTGTAAACGGATGATGTTTGTAACCCAGTAGTTACTGTGATTGTAAATTGATGATTTTTTGTAACCCAGTAGTTACTGTGATTGTAAACGGATGATTTTTGTAACCCAGTAGTTACTGTGATTGTAAATGAATGATTTTTGTAACCCAGTAATTACTGTGATTGTAAATTGATGATTTTTTGTAACCCAGTAGTTACTGTGATTGTAAACGGATGATTTTTGTAACCCAGTAGTTACTGTGATTGTAAATTGATGATTTTTTGTAACCCAGTAGTTACTGTGATTGTAAATGAATGATTTTTGTAACCCAGTAATTACTGTGATTGTAAATTGATGATTTTTTGTAACCCAGTAATTACTGTGATTGTAAACGGATGATTTTTGTAACCCAGTCGTTACTGTGATTGTATACGGACGAGTTTTGTAACCCAGTAGTTACTGTGATTGTAAATGAATGATTTTTTGTAAACCAGTAGTTACTGTGATTGTAAATTGATGATTTTTTGTAACCCAGTAGTTACTGTGATTGTAAACGGATGATTTTTGTAACCCAGTAGTTACTGTGATTGTAAATTGATGATTTTTTGTAACCCAGTAGTTACTGTGATTGTAAACGGATGATTTTTGTAACCCAGTAGTTACTGTGATTGTAAATTGATGATTTTTTGTAACCCAGTAGTTACTGTGATTGTAAACGGATGATTTTTGTAACCCAGTAGTTACTGTGATTGTAAATGAATGATTTTTGTAACCCAGTAATTACTGTGATTGTAAATTGATGATTTTTTGTAACCCAGTAATTACTGTGATTGTAAACGGATGATTTTTGTAACCCAGTAGTTACTGTGATTGTAAACGGATGATTTTTGTAACCCAGTAGTTACTGTGATTGTAAATTGATGAATTTTTGTAACCCAGTAGTTACTGTGATTGTAAATTGATGATTTTTTGTAACCCAGTAGTTACTGTGATTGTAAACGGATGATTTTTGTAACCCAGTAGTTACTGTGATTGTAAATGAATGATTTTTGTAACCCAGTAATTACTGTGATTGTAAATTGATGATTTTTTGTAACCCAGTAATTACTGTGATTGTAAACGGATGATTTTTGTAACCCAGTCGTTACTGTGATTGTATACGGACGAGTTTTGTAACCCAGTAGTTACTATGATTGTAAATGAATGATTTTTTGTAAACCAGTAGTTACTGTGATTGTAAATTGATGATTTTTTGTAACCCAGTAGTTACTGTGATTGTAAACGGATGATGTTTGTAACCCAGTAGTTACTGTGATTGTAAATTGATGATTTTTTGTAACCCAGTAGTTACTGTGATTGTAAACGGATGATTTTTGTAACCCAGTAGTTACTGTGATTGTAAATTGATGATTTTTTGTAACCCAGTAGTTACTGTGATTGTAAATTGATGATTTTTTGTAACCCAGTAGTTACTGTGATTGTAAACGGATGATTTTTGTAACCCAGTAGTTACTGTGAATTTAAATGAATGATTTTTGTAACCCAGTAGTTACTGTGATTGTAAATTGATGATTTTTTGTAACCCAGTAGTTACTGTGATTGTAAACGGATGATTTTTGTAACCCAGTAGTTACTGTGATTGTAAATTGATGATTTTTTGTAACCCAGTAGTTACTGTGATTGTAAACGGATGATTTTTGTAACCCAGTAGTTACTGTGATTGTAAATGAATGATTTTTGTAACCCAGTAATTACTGTGATTGTAAATTGATGATTTTTTGTAACCCAGTAATTACTGTGATTGTAAACGGATGATTTTTGTAACCCAGTAGTTACTGTGATTGTAAACGGATGATTTTTGTAACCCAGTAGTTACTGTGATTGTAAACG
Organism: Metridium senile; assembly: GCA_949775045.1. Lineage (NCBI taxonomy): Eukaryota > Metazoa > Cnidaria > Anthozoa > Actiniaria > Metridiidae > Metridium > Metridium senile. The sequence goes on along the minus strand of OX459102.1, from coordinate 19,496,462 downwards.
GATGATTTTTGTAACCCAGTAGTTACTGTGATTGTAAATGAATGATTTTTGTAACCCAGTAATTACTGTGATTGTAAATTGATGATTTTTTGTAACCCAGTAATTACTGTGATTGTAAACGGATGATTTTTGTAACCCAGTCGTTACTGTGATTGTATACGGACGAGTTTTGTAACCCAGTAGTTACTATGATTGTAAATGAATGATTTTTTGTAAACCAGTAGTTACTGTGATTGTAAATTGATGATTTTTTGTAACCCAGTAGTTACTGTGATTGTAAACGGATGATGTTTGTAACCCAGTAGTTACTGTGATTGTAAATTGATGATTTTTTGTAACCCAGTAGTTACTGTGATTGTAAACGGATGATTTTTGTAACCCAGTAGTTACTGTGATTGTAAATTGATGATTTTTTGTAACCCAGTAGTTACTGTGATTGTAAATTGATGATTTTTTGTAACCCAGTAGTTACTGTGATTGTAAACGGATGATTTTTGTAACCCAGTAGTTACTGTGAATTTAAATGAATGATTTTTGTAACCCAGTAGTTACTGTGATTGTAAATGAATGATTTTTGTAACCCAGTAATTACTGTGATTGTAAATTGATGATTTTTTGTAACCCAGTAATTACTGTGATTGTAAACGGATGATTTTTGTAACCCAGTCGTTACTGTGATTGTATACGGACGAGTTTTGTAACCCAGTAGTTACTGTGATTGTAAATGAATGATTTTTTGTAAACCAGTAGTTACTGTGATTGTAAATTCATGATTTTTTGTAACCCAGTAGTTACTGTGATTGTAAACGGATGATTTTTGTAACCCAGTAGTTACTGTGATTGTAAATTGATGATTTTTTGTAACCCAGTAGTTACTGTGATTGTAAACGGATGATTTTTGTAACCCAGTAGTTACTGTGATTGTAAATGAATGATTTTTGTAACCCAGTAATTACTGTGATTGTAAATTGATGATTTTTTGTAACCCAGTAATTACTGTGATTGTAAACGGATGATTTTTGTAACCCAGTCGTTACTGTGATTGTATACGGACGAGTTTTCTAACCCAGTAGTTACTGTGATTGTAAATTGATGATTTTTTGTAACCCAGTAGTTACTGTGATTGTAAACGGATGATTTTTGTAACCCAGTAGTTACTGTGATTGTAAATTGATGATTTTTTGTAACCCAGTAGTTACTGTGATTGTAAATTGATGATTTTTTGTAACCCAGTAGTTACTGTGATTGTAAACGGATGATTTTTGTAACCCAGTAGTTACTGTGATTGTAAATGAATGATTTTTGTAACCCAGTAATTACTGTGATTGTAAATTGATGATTTTTTGTAACCCAGTAATTACTGTGATTGTAAACGGATGATTTTTGTAACCCAGTCGTTACTGTGATTGTATACGGACGAGTTTTGTAACCCAGTAGTTACTGTGATTGTAAATGAATGATTTTTTGTAAACCAGTAGTTACTGTGATTGTAAATTGATGATTTTTTGTAACCCAGTAATTACTGTGATTGTAAACGGATGATTTTTGTAACCCAGTCGTTACTGTGATTGTATACGGACGAGTTTTCTAACCCAGTAGTTACTGTGATTGTAAATGAATGATTTTTTGTAAACCAGTAGTTACTGTGATTGTAAATTGATGATTTTTTGTAACCCAGTAGTTACTGTGATTGTAAACGGATGATTTTTGTAACCCAGTAGTTACTGTGATTGTAAATTGATGATTTTTTGTAACCCAGTAGTTACTGTGATTGTAAACGGATGATTTTTGTAACCCAGTAGTTACTGTGATTGTAAATGAATGATTTTTGTAACCCAGTAATTACTGTGATTGTAAATTGATGATTTTTTGTAACCCAGTAATTACTGTGATTGTAAACGGATGATTTTTGTAACCCAGTCGTTATTGTGATTGTATATGGACGAGTTTTGTAACCCAGTAGTTACTGTGATTGTAAATGAATGATTTTTTGTAAACCAGTAGTTACTGTGATTGTAAATTGATGATTTTTTGTAACCCAGTAGTTACTGTGATTGTAAATTGATGATTTTTGTAACCCAGTAATTACTGTGATTGGAAATGGATAATTTGTGTAACCCAGTAATTACTGTGATTGTAAACGGATGATTTTTGTAACCCAGTAGTTACTGTGATTGTAAACGGATGATTTTTGTAACCCAGTAGTTACTGTGATTGTAAATTGATGAATTTTTGTAACCCAGTAGTTACTGTGATTGTAAATTGATGATTTTTTGTAACCCAGTAGTTACTGTGATTGTAAACGGATGATTTTTGTAACCCAGTCGTTACTGTGATTGTATACGGACGAGTTTTGTAACCCAGTAGTTACTATGATTGTAAATGAATGATTTTTTGTAAACCAGTAGTTACTGTGATTGTAAATTGATGATTTTTTGTAACCCAGTAGTTACTGTGATTGTAAACGGATGATTTTTGTAACCCAGTAGTTACTGTGATTGTAAATTGATGATTTTTTGTAACCCAGTAGTTACTGTGATTGTAAACGGATGATTTTTGTAACCCAGTAGTTACTGTGATTGTAAATTGATGATTTTTTGTAACCCAGTAGTTACTGTGATTGTAAATTGATGATTTTTTGTAACCCAGTAATTACTGTGATTGTAAATTGATGATTTTTTGTAACCCAGTAATTACTGTGATTGTAAACGGATGATTTTTGTAACCCAGTCGTTACTGTGATTGTATACGGACGAGTTTTGTAACCCAGTAGTTACTGTGATTGTAAATGAATGATTTTTTTAAACCAGTAGTTACTGTGATTGTAAATTCATGATTTTTTGTAACCCAGTAGTTACTGTGATTGTAAACGGATGATTTTTGTAACCCAGTAGTTACTGTGATTGTAAATTGATGATTTTTTGTAACCCAGTAGTTACTGTGATTGTAAACGGATGATTTTTGTAACCCAGTAGTTACTGGGATTGTAAATTGATGATTTTTTGTAACCCAGTAGTTACTGTGATTGTAAATTGATGATTTTTTGTAACCCAGTAGTTACTGTGATTGTAAACGGATGATTTTTGTAACCCAGTCGTTACTGTGATTGTATACGGACGAGTTTAGTAACCCAGTAGTTACTGTGATTGTAAATGAATGATTTTTTGTAAACCAGTAGTTACTGTGATTGTAAATTGATGATTTTTTGTAACCCAGTAGTTACTGTGATTGTAAACGGATGATTTTTGTAACCCAGTAGTTACTGTGATTGTAAATTGATGATTTTTTGTAACCCAGTAGTTACTGTGATTGTAAACGGATGATTTTTGTAACCCAGTAGTTACTGTGATTGTAAATGAATGATTTTTGTAACCCAGTAATTACTGTGATTGTAAATTGATGATTTTTTGTAACCCAGTAATTACTGTGATTGTAAACGGATGATTTTTGTAACCCAGTCGTTATTGTGATTGTAAACGGATGATTTTTGTAACCCAGTCGTTACTGTGATTGTATACGGACGAGTTTTGTAACCCAGTAGTTACTGTGATTGTAAATGAATGATTTTTTTAAACCAGTAGTTACTGTGATTGTAAATTCATGATTTTTTGTAACCCAGTAGTTACTGTGATTGTAAACGGATGATTTTTGTAACCCAGTAGTTACTGTGATTGTAAATTGATGATTTTTTGTAACCCAGTAGTTACTGTGATTGTAAACGGATGATTTTTGTAACCCAGTAGTTACTGTGATTGTAAATTGATGATTTTTTGTAACCCAGTAGTTACTGTGATTGTAAATTGATGATTTTTTGTAACCCAGTAGTTACTGTGATTGTAAACGGATGATTTTTTTAACCCAGTAGTTACTGTGATTGTAAATGAATGATTTTTGTAACCCAGTAATTACAGTGATTGTAAATTGATGATTTTTTGTAACCCAGTAATTACTGTGATTGTAAACGGATGATTTTTGTAACCCAGTCGTTACTGTGATTGTATACGGACGAGTTTTGTAACCCAGTAGTTACTGTGATTGTAAATGAATGATTTTTTGTAACCCAGTAATTACTGTGATTGTAAACGGATGATTTTTGTAACCCAGTCGTTATTGTAATTGTATACGGACGAGTTTTGTAACCCAGTAGTTACTGTGATTGTAAATGAATGATTTTTTGTAAACCAGTAGTTACTGTGATTGTAAATTGATGATTTTTTGTAACCCAGTAGTTACTGTGATTGTAAATTGATGATTTTTTGTAACCCAGTAATTACTGTGATTGTAAACGGATGTTTTTTGTAACCCAGTAGTTACTGTGATTGTAAACGGATGATTTTTGTAACCCAGTAGTTACTGTGATTGTAAATTGATGAATTTTTGTAACCCAGTAGTTACTGTGATTGTAAATTGATGATTTTTTGTAACCCAGTAGTTACTGTGATTGTAAACGGATGATTTTTGTAACCCAGTAGTTACTGTGATTGTAAATTGATGAATTTTTGTAACCCAGTAGTTACTGTGATTGTAAACGGATGATTTTTGTAACCCAGTAGTTACTGTGATTGTAAATGAATGATTTTTGTAACCCAGTAATTACTGTGATTGTAAATTGATGATTTTTTGTAACCCAGTAATTACTGTGATTGTAAACGGATGATTTTTGTAACCCAGTCGTTACTGTGATTGTATACGGACGAGTTTTGTAACCCAGTAGTTACTGTGATTGTAAATGAATGATTTTTTGTAAACCAGTAGTTACTGTGATTGTAAATTGATGATTTTTTGTAACCCAGTAGTTACTGTGATTGTAAATTGATGATTTTTGTAACCCAGTAATTACTGTGATTGGAAATGGATAATTTGTGTAACCCAGTAATTACTGTGATTGTAAACGGATGATTTTTGTAACCCAGTAGTTACTGTGATTGTAAACGGATGATTTTTGTAACCCAGTAGTTACTGTGATTGTAAATTGATGAATTTTTGTAACCCAGTAGTTACTGTGATTGTAAATTGATGATTTTTTGTAACCCAGTAGTTACTGTGATTGTAAACGGATGATTTTTGTAACCCAGTCGTTACTGTGATTGTATACGGACGAGTTTTGTAACCCAGTAGTTACTATGATTGTAAATGAATGATTTTTTGTAACCCAGTAGTTACTGTGATTGTAAATTGATGATTTTTTGTAACCCAGTAGTTACTGTGATTGTAAACGGATGATTTTTGTAACCCAGTAGTTACTGTGATTGTAAATGAATGATTTTTGTAACCCAGTAATTACTGTGATTGTAAATTGATGATTTTTTGTAACCCAGTAATTACTGTGATTGTAAACGGATGATTTCTGTAACCCAGTCGTTACTGTGATTGTATACGGACGAGTTTTGTAACCCAGTAGTTACTGTGATTGTAAATGAATGATTTTTTGTAAACCAGTAGTTACTGTGATTGTAAATTGATGATTTTTTGTAACCCAGTAATTACTGTGATTGTAAACGGATGATTTTTGTAACCCAGTCGTTACTGTGATTGTATACGGACGAGTTTTGTAACCCAGTAGTTACTGTGATTGTAAATGAATGATTTTTTGTAAACCAGTAGTTACTGTGATTGTAAATTGATGATTTTTTGTAACCCAGTAGTTACTGTGATTGTAAACGGATGATTTTTGTAACCCAGTAGTTACTGTGATTGTAAATTGATGATTTTTTGTAACCCAGTAGTTACTGTGATTGTAAACGGATGATTTTTGTAACCCAGTCGTTATTGTGATTGTATACGGACGAGTTTTGTAACCCAGTAGTTACTGTGATTGTAAATGAATGATTTTTTGTAAACCAGTAGTTACTGTGATTGTAAACGGATGATTTTTGTAACCCAGTAGTTACTGTGATTGTAAATTGATGATTTTTTGTAACCCAGTAGTTACTGTGATTGTAAACGGATGATTTTTGTAACCCAGTCGTTACTGTGATTGTATACGGACGAGTTTTGTAACCCAGTAGTTACTATGATTGTAAATGAATGATTTTTTGTAAACCAGTAGTTACTGTGAATGTAAATTGATGATTTTTTGTAACCCAGTAGTTACTGTGATTGTAAACGGATGATTTTTGTAACCCAGTAGTTACTGTGATTGTAAATTGATGATTTTTTGTAACCCAGTAGTTACTGTGATTGTAAACGGATGATTTTTGTAACCCAGTAGTTACTGTGATTGTAAATTGATGATTTTTTGTAACCCAGTAGTTACTGTGATTGTAAATTGATGATTTTTTGTAACCCAGTAATTACTGTGATTGTAAATTGATGATTTTTTGTAACCCAGTAATTACTGTGATTGTAAACGGATGATTTTTGTAACCCAGTCGTTACTGTGATTGTATACGGACGAGTTTTGTAACCCAGTAGTTACTGTGATTGTAAATGAATGATTTTTTGTAAACCAGTAGTTACTGTGAATGTAAATTGATGATTTTTTGTAACCCAGTAGTTACTGTGATTGTAAACGGATGATTTTTGTAACCCAGTAGTTACTGTGATTGTAAATTGATGATTTTTTGTAACCCAGTAGTTACTGTGATTGTAAACGGATGATTTTTGTAACCCAGTAGTTACTGTGATTGTAAATTGATGATTTTTTGTAACCCAGTAGTTACTGTGATTGTAAATTGATGATTTTTTGTAACCCAGTAATTACTGTGATTGTAAATTGATGATTTTTTGTAACCCAGTAATTACTGTGATTGTAAACGGATGATTTTTGTAACCCAGTCGTTACTGTGATTGTATACGGACGAGTTTTGTAACCCAGTAGTTACTGTGATTGTAAATGAATGATTTTTTTAAACCAGTAGTTACTGTGATTGTAAATTCATGATTTTTTGTAACCCAGTAGTTACTGTGATTGTAAACGGATGATTTTTGTAACCCAGTAGTTACTGTGATTGTAAATTGATGATTTTTTGTAACCCAGTAGTTACTGTGATTGTAAACGGATGATTTTTGTAACCCAGTAGTTACTGTGATTGTAAATTGATGATTTTTTGTAACCCAGTAGTTACTGTGATTGTAAATTGATGATTTTTTGTAACCCAGTAGTTACTGTGATTGTAAACGGATGATTTTTTTAACCCAGTAGTTACTGTGATTGTACATGAATGATTTTTGTAACCCAGTAATTACTGTGATTGTAAATTGATGATTTTTTGTAACCCAGTAATTACTGTGATTGTAAACGGATGATTTTTGTAACCCAGTCGTTACTGTGATTGTATACGGACGAGTTTTGTAACCCAGTAGTTACTGTGATTGTAAATGAATGATTTTTTGTAAACCAGTAGTTACTGTGATTGTAAATTGATGATTTTTTGTAACCCAGTAATTACTGTGATTGTAAACGGATGATTTTTGTAACCCAGTCGTTATTGTAATTGTATACGGACGAGTTTTGTAACCCAGTAGTTACTGTGATTGTAAATGAATGATTTTTTGTAAACCAGTAGTTACTGTGATTGTAAATTGATGATTTTTTGTAACCCAGTAGTTACTGTGATTGTAAATTGATGATTTTTTGTAACCCAGTAATTACTGTGATTGTAAACGGATGATTTTTGTAACCCAGTCGTTACTGTGATTGTATACGGACGAGTTTTGTAACCCAGTAGTTACTGTGATTGTAAATGAATGATTTTTTGTAAACCAGTAGTTACTGTGATTGTAAATTGATGATTTTTTGTAACCCAGTAGTTACTGTGATTGTAAACGGATGATTTTTGTAACCCAGTAGTTACTGTGATTGTAAATTGATGATTTTTTGTAACCCAGTAGTTACTGTGATTGTAAACGGATGATTTTTGTAACCCAGTAGTTACTGTGAATTTAAATGAATGATTTTTGTAACCCAGTAGTTACTGTGATTGTAAATGAATGATTTTTGTAACCCAGTAATTACTGTGATTGTAAATTGATGATTTTTTGTAACCCAGTAATTACTGTGATTGTAAACGGATGATTTTTGTAACCCAGTCGTTACTGTGATTGTATACGGACGAGTTTTGTAACCCAGTAGTTACTGTGATTGTAAATTGATGATTTTTTGTAACCCAGTAGTTACTGTGATTGTAAATTGATGATTTTTTGTAACCCAGTAGTTACTGTGATTGTAAACGGATGATTTTTGTAACCCAGTAGTTACTGTGATTGTAAATTGATGATTTTTTGTAACCCAGTAGTTACTGTGATTGTAAACGGATGATTTTTGTAACCCAGTCGTTATTGTGATTGTATACGGACGAGTTTTGTAACCCAGTAGTTACTGTGATTGTAAATGAATGATTTTTTGTAAACCAGTAGTTACTGTGATTGTAAACGGATGATTTTTGTAACCCAGTAGTTACTGTGATTGTAAATTGATGATTTTTTGTAACCCAGTAGTTACTGTGATTGTAAACGGATGATTTTTGTAACCCAGTCGTTACTGTGATTGTATACGGACGAGTTTTGTAACCCAGTAGTTACTATGATTGTAAATGAATGATTTTTTGTAAACCAGTAGTTACTGTGAATGTAAATTGATGATTTTTTGTAACCCAGTAGTTACTGTGATTGTAAACGGATGATTTTTGTAACCCAGTAGTTACTGTGATTGTAAATTGATGATTTTTTGTAACCCAGTAGTTACTGTGATTGTAAACGGATGATTTTTGTAACCCAGTAGTTACTGTGATTGTAAATTGATGATTTTTTGTAACCCAGTAGTTACTGTGATTGTAAATTGATGATTTTTTGTAACCCAGTAATTACTGTGATTGTAAATTGATGATTTTTTGTAACCCAGTAATTACTGTGATTGTAAACGGATGATTTTTGTAACCCAGTCGTTACTGTGATTGTATACGGACGAGTTTTGTAACCCAGTAGTTACTGTGATTGTAAATGAATGATTTTTTGTAAACCAGTAGTTACTGTGAATGTAAATTGATGATTTTTTGTAACCCAGTAGTTACTGTGATTGTAAACGGATGATTTTTGTAACCCAGTAGTTACTGTGATTGTAAATTGATGATTTTTTGTAACCCAGTAGTTACTGTGATTGTAAACGGATGATTTTTGTAACCCAGTAGTTACTGTGATTGTAAATTGATGATTTTTTGTAACCCAGTAGTTACTGTGATTGTAAATTGATGATTTTTTGTAACCCAGTAATTACTGTGATTGTAAATTGATGATTTTTTGTAACCCAGTAATTACTGTGATTGTAAACGGATGATTTTTGTAACCCAGTCGTTACTGTGATTGTATACGGACGAGTTTTGTAACCCAGTAGTTACTGTGATTGTAAATGAATGATTTTTTTAAACCAGTAGTTACTGTGATTGTAAATTCATGATTTTTTGTAACCCAGTAGTTACTGTGATTGTAAACGGATGATTTTTGTAACCCAGTAGTTACTGTGATTGTAAATTGATGATTTTTTGTAACCCAGTAGTTACTGTGATTGTAAACGGATGATTTTTGTAACCCAGTAGTTACTGTGATTGTAAATTGATGATTTTTTGTAACCCAGTAGTTACTGTGATTGTAAATTGATGATTTTTTGTAACCCAGTAGTTACTGTGATTGTAAACGGATGATTTTTTTAACCCAGTAGTTACTGTGATTGTACATGAATGATTTTTGTAACCCAGTAATTACTGTGATTGTAAATTGATGATTTTTTGTAACCCAGTAATTACTGTGATTGTAAACGGATGATTTTTGTAACCCAGTCGTTACTGTGATTGTATACGGACGAGTTTTGTAACCCAGTAGTTACTGTGATTGTAAATGAATGATTTTTTGTAAACCAGTAGTTACTGTGATTGTAAATTGATGATTTTTTGTAACCCAGTAATTACTGTGATTGTAAACGGATGATTTTTGTAACCCAGTCGTTATTGTAATTGTATACGGACGAGTTTTGTAACCCAGTAGTTACTGTGATTGTAAATGAATGATTTTTTGTAAACCAGTAGTTACTGTGATTGTAAATTGATGATTTTTTGTAACCCAGTAGTTACTGTGATTGTAAATTGATGATTTTTTGTAACCCAGTAATTACTGTGATTGTAAACGGATGATTTTTGTAACCCAGTCGTTACTGTGATTGTATACGGACGAGTTTTGTAACCCAGTAGTTACTGTGATTGTAAATGAATGATTTTTTGTAAACCAGTAGTTACTGTGATTGTAAATTGATGATTTTTTGTAACCCAGTAGTTACTGTGATTGTAAACGGATGATTTTTGTAACCCAGTAGTTACTGTGATTGTAAATTGATGATTTTTTGTAACCCAGTAGTTACTGTGATTGTAAACGGATGATTTTTGTAACCCAGTAGTTACTGTGAATTTAAATGAATGATTTTTGTAACCCAGTAGTTACTGTGATTGTAAATGAATGATTTTTGTAACCCAGTAATTACTGTGATTGTAAATTGATGATTTTTTGTAACCCAGTAATTACTGTGATTGTAAACGGATGATTTTTGTAACCCAGTCGTTACTGTGATTGTATACGGACGAGTTTTGTAACCCAGTAGTTACTGTGATTGTAAATTGATGATTTTTTGTAACCCAGTAGTTACTGTGATTGTAAATTGATGATTTTTTGTAACCCAGTAGTTACTGTGATTGTAAACGGATGATTTTTGTAACCCAGTAGTTACTGTGATTGTAAATGAATGATTTTTGTAACCCAGTAATTACTGTGATTGTAAATTGATGATTTTTTGTAACCCAGTAATTACTGTGATTGTAAACGGATGATTTTTGTAACCCAGTCGTTACTGTGATTGTATACGGACGAGTTTTGTAACCCAGTAGTTACTGTGATTGTAAATGAATGATTTTTTGTAAACCAGTAGTTACTGTGATTGTAAATTGATGATTTTTTGTAACCCAGTAATTACTGTGATTGTAAACGGATGATTTTTGTAACCCAGTCGTTACTGTGATTGTATACGGACGAGTTTTGTAACCCAGTAGTTACTGTGATTGTAAATGAATGATTTTTTGTAAACCAGTAGTTACTGTGATTGTAAATTGATGATTTTTTGTAACCCAGTAGTTACTGTGATTGTAAACGGATGATTTTTGTAACCCAGTAGTTACTGTGATTGTAAATTGATGATTTTTTGTAACCCAGTAGTTACTGTGATTGTAAACGGATGATTTTTGTAACCCAGTAGTTACTGTGATTGTAAATGAATGATTTTTGTAACCCAGTAATTACTGTGATTGTAAATTGATGATTTTTTGTAACCCAGTAATTACTGTGATTGTAAACGGATGATTTTTGTAACCCAGTCGTTATTGTGATTGTATACGGACGAGTTTTGTAACCCAGTAGTTACTGTGATTGTAAATGAATGATTTTTTGTAAACCAGTAGTTACTGTGATTGTAAATTGATGATTTTTTGTAACCCAGTAGTTACTGTGATTGTAAATTGATGATTTTTGTAACCCAGTAATTACTGTGATTGGAAATGGATAATTTGTGTAACCCAGTAATTACTGTGATTGTAAACGGATGATTTTTGTAACCCAGTAGTTACTGTGATTGTAAACGGATGATTTTTGTAACCCAGTAGTTACTGTGATTGTAAATTGATGAATTTTTGTAACCCAGTAGTTACTGTGATTGTAAATTGATGATTTTTTGTAACCCAGTAGTTACTGTGATTGTAAACGGATGATTTTTGTAACCCAGTCGTTACTGTGATTGTATACGGACGAGTTTTGTAACCCAGTAGTTACTATGATTGTAAATGAATGATTTTTTGTAACCCAGTAGTTACTGTGATTGTAAATTGATGATTTTTTGTAACCCAGTAGTTACTGTGATTGTAAACGGATGATTTTTGTAACCCAGTAGTTACTGTGATTGTAAATGAATGATTTTTGTAACCCAGTATTTACTGTGATTGTAAATTGATGATTTTTTGTAACCCAGTAATTACTGTGATTGTAAACGGATGATTTTTGTAACCCAGTCGTTACTGTGATTGTATACGGACGAGTTTTGTAACCCAGTAGTTACTGTGATTGTAAATGAATGATTTTTTGTAAACCAGTAGTTACTGTGATTGTAAATTGATGATTTTTTGTAACCCAGTAATTACTGTGATTGTAAACGGATGATTTTTGTAACCCAGTCGTTACTGTGATTGTATACGGACGAGTTTTGTAACCCAGTAGTTACTGTGATTGTAAATGAATGATTTTTTGTAAACCAGTAGTTACTGTGATTGTAAATTGATGATTTTTTGTAACCCAGTAGTTACTGTGATTGTAAACGGATGATTTTTGTAACCCAGTAGTTACTGTGATTGTAAATTGATGATTTTTTGTAACCCAGTAGTTACTGTGATTGTAAACGGATGATTTTTGTAACCCAGTAGTTACTGTGATTGTAAATGAATGATTTTTGTAACCCAGTAATTACTGTGATTGTAAATTGATGATTTTTTGTAACCCAGTAATTACTGTGATTGTAAACGGATGATTTTTGTAACCCAGTCGTTATTGTGATTGTATACGGACGAGTTTTGTAACCCAGTAGTTACTGTGATTGTAAATGAATGATTTTTGTAAACCAGTAGTTACTGTGATTGTAAATTGATGATTTTTGTAACCCAGTAATTACTGTGATTGGAAATGGATAATTTGTGTAACCCAGTAATTACTGTGATTGTAAACGGATGATTTTTGTAACCCAGTAGTTACTGTGATTGTAAACGGATGATTTTTGTAACCCAGTAGTTACTGTGATTGTAAATTGATGATTTTTTGTAACCCAGTAGTTACTGTGATTGTAAACGGATGATTTTTGTAACCCAGTAGTTACTGTGATTGTAAATGAATGATTTTTGTAACCCAGTAATTACTGTGATTGTAAATTGATGATTTTTTGTAACCCAGTAATTACTGTGATTGTAAACGGATGATTTTTGTAACCCAGTCGTTACTGTGATTGTATACGGACGAGTTTTGTAACCCAGTAGTTACTGTGATTGTAAATGAATGATTTTTTGTAAACCAGTAGTTACTGTGATTGTAAATTGATGATTTTTTGTAACCCAGTAATTACTGTGATTGTAAACGGATGATTTTTGTAACCCAGTCGTTACTGTGATTGTATACGGACGAGTTTTGTAACCCAGTAGTTACTGTGATTGTAAATGAATGATTTTTTGTAAACCAGTAGTTACTGTGATTGTAAATTGATGATTTTTTGTAACCCAGTAGTTACTGTGATTGTAAACGGATGATTTTTGTAACCCAGTAGTTACTGTGATTGTAAATTGATGATTTTTTGTAACCCAGTAGTTACTGTGATTGTAAACGGATGATTTTTGTAACCCAGTAGTTACTGTGATTGTAAATGAATGATTTTTGTAACCCAGTAATTACTGTGATTGTAAATTGATGATTTTTTGTAACCCAGTAATTACTGTGATTGTAAACGGATGATTTTTGTAACCCAGTCGTTATTGTGATTGTATACGGACGAGTTTTGTAACCCAGTAGTTACTGTGATTGTAAATGAATGATTTTTTGTAAACCAGTAGTTACTGTGATTGTAAATTGATGATTTTTTGTAACCCAGTAGTTACTGTGATTGTAAATTGATGATTTTTGTAACCCAGTAATTACTGTGATTGGAAATGGATAATTTGTGTAACCCAGTAATTACTGTGATTGTAAACGGATGATTTTTGTAACCCAGTAGTTACTGTGATTGTAAACGGATGATTTTTGTAACCCAGTAGTTACTGTGATTGTAAATGAATGATTTTTGTAACCCAGTAATTACTGTGATTGTAAATTGATGATTTTTTGTAACCCAGTAATTACTGTGATTGTAAACGGATGATTTTTGTAACCCAGTCGTTACTGTGATTGTATACGGACGAGTTTTGTAACCCAGTAGTTACTGTGATTGTAAATGAATGATTTTTTGTAAACCAGTAGTTACTGTGATTGTAAATTGATGATTTTTTGTAACCCAGTAATTACTGTGATTGTAAACGGATGATTTTTGTAACCCAGTCGTTACTGTGATTGTATACGGACGAGTTTTGTAACCCAGTAGTTACTGTGATTGTAAATGAATGATTTTTTGTAACCCAGTAGTTACTGTGATTGTAAACGGATGATTTTTGTAACCCAGTAGTTACTGTGATTGTAAATTGATGATTTTTTGTAACCCAGTAGTTACTGTGATTGTAAATTGATGATTTTTTGTAACCCAGTAATTACTGTGATTGTAAATTGATGATTTTTTGTAACCCAGTAATTACTGTGATTGTAAACGGATGATTTTTGTAACCCAGTCGTTACTGTGATTGTATACGGACGAGTTTTGTAACCCAGTAGTTACTGTGATTGTAAATGAATGATTTTTTTAAACCAGTAGTTACTGTGATTGTAAATTCATGATTTTTTGTAACCCAGTAGTTACTGTGATTGTAAACGGATGATTTTTGTAACCCAGTAGTTACTGTGATTGTAAATTGATGATTTTTTGTAACCCAGTAGTTACTGTGATTGTAAACGGATGATTTTTGTAACCCAGTAGTTACTGTGATTGTAAATTGATGATTTTTTGTAACCCAGTAGTTACTGTGATTGTAAATTGATGATTTTTTGTAACCCAGTAGTTACTGTGATTGTAAACGGATGATTTTTTTAACCCAGTAGTTACTGTGATTGTACATGAATGATTTTTGTAACCCAGTAATTACTGTGATTGTAAATTGATGATTTTTTGTAACCCAGTAATTACTGTGATTGTAAACGGATGATTTTTGTAACCCAGTCGTTACTGTGATTGTATACGGACGAGTTTTGTAACCCAGTAGTTACTGTGATTGTAAATGAATGATTTTTTGTAAACCAGTAGTTACTGTGATTGTAAATTGATGATTTTTTGTAACCCAGTAATTACTGTGATTGTAAACGGATGATTTTTGTAACCCAGTCGTTATTGTAATTGTATACGGACGAGTTTTGTAACCCAGTAGTTACTGTGATTGTAAATGAATGATTTTTTGTAAACCAGTAGTTACTGTGATTGTAAATTGATGATTTTTTGTAACCCAGTAGTTACTGTGATTGTAAATTGATGATTTTTTGTAACCCAGTAATTACTGTGATTGTAAACGGATGATTTTTGTAACCCAGTCGTTACTGTGATTGTATACGGACGAGTTTTGTAACCCAGTAGTTACTGTGATTGTAAATGAATGATTTTTTGTAAACCAGTAGTTACTGTGATTGTAAATTGATGATTTTTTGTAACCCAGTAGTTACTGTGATTGTAAACGGATGATTTTTGTAACCCAGTAGTTACTGTGATTGTAAATTGATGATTTTTTGTAACCCAGTAGTTACTGTGATTGTAAACGGATGATTTTTGTAACCCAGTAGTTACTGTGAATTTAAATGAATGATTTTTGTAACCCAGTAGTTACTGTGATTGTAAATGAATGATTTTTGTAACCCAGTAATTACTGTGATTGTAAATTGATGATTTTTTGTAACCCAGTAATTACTGTGATTGTAAACGGATGATTTTTGTAACCCAGTCGTTACTGTGATTGTATACGGACGAGTTTTGTAACCCAGTAGTTACTGTGATTGTAAATTGATGATTTTTTGTAACCCAGTAGTTACTGTGATTGTAAATTGATGATTTTTTGTAACCCAGTAGTTACTGTGATTGTAAACGGATGATTTTTGTAACCCAGTAGTTACTGTGATTGTAAATGAATGATTTTTGTAACCCAGTAATTACTGTGATTGTAAATTGATGATTTTTTGTAACCCAGTAATTACTGTGATTGTAAACGGATGATTTTTGTAACCCAGTCGTTACTGTGATTGTATACGGACGAGTTTTGTAACCCAGTAGTTACTGTGATTGTAAATGAATGATTTTTTGTAAACCAGTAGTTACTGTGATTGTAAATTGATGATTTTTTGTAACCCAGTAATTACTGTGATTGTAAACGGATGATTTTTGTAACCCAGTCGTTACTGTGATTGTATACGGACGAGTTTTGTAACCCAGTAGTTACTGTGATTGTAAATGAATGATTTTTTGTAAACCAGTAGTTACTGTGATTGTAAATTGATGATTTTTTGTAACCCAGTAGTTACTGTGATTGTAAATTGATGATTTTTTGTAACCCAGTAATTACTGTGATTGTAAATTGATGATTTTTTGTAACCCAGTAATTACTGTGATTGTAAACGGATGATTTTTGTAACCCAGTCGTTACTGTGATTGTATACGGACGAGTTTTGTAACCCAGTAGTTACTGTGATTGTAAATGAATGATTTTTTTAAACCAGTAGTTACTGTGATTGTAAATTCATGATTTTTTGTAACCCAGTAGTTACTGTGATTGTAAACGGATGATTTTTGTAACCCAGTAGTTACTGTGATTGTAAATTGATGATTTTTTGTAACCCAGTAGTTACTGTGATTGTAAACGGATGATTTTTGTAACCCAGTAGTTACTGTGATTGTAAATTGATGATTTTTTGTAACCCAGTAGTTACTGTGATTGTAAATTGATGATTTTTTGTAACCCAGTAGTTACTGTGATTGTAAACGGATGATTTTTTTAACCCAGTAGTTACTGTGATTGTACATGAATGATTTTTGTAACCCAGTAATTACTGTGATTGTAAATTGATGATTTTTTGTAACCCAGTAATTACTGTGATTGTAAACGGATGATTTTTGTAACCCAGTCGTTACTGTGATTGTATACGGACGAGTTTTGTAACCCAGTAGTTACTGTGATTGTAAATGAATGATTTTTTGTAAACCAGTAGTTACTGTGATTGTAAATTGATGATTTTTTGTAACCCAGTAATTACTGTGATTGTAAACGGATGATTTTTGTAACCCAGTCGTTATTGTAATTGTATACGGACGAGTTTTGTAACCCAGTAGTTACTGTGATTGTAAATGAATGATTTTTTGTAAACCAGTAGTTACTGTGATTGTAAATTGATGATTTTTTGTAACCCAGTAGTTACTGTGATTGTAAATTGATGATTTTTTGTAACCCAGTAATTACTGTGATTGTAAACGGATGATTTTTGTAACCCAGTCGTTACTGTGATTGTATACGGACGAGTTTTGTAACCCAGTAGTTACTGTGATTGTAAATGAATGATTTTTTGTAAACCAGTAGTTACTGTGATTGTAAATTGATGATTTTTTGTAACCCAGTAGTTACTGTGATTGTAAACGGATGATTTTTGTAACCCAGTAGTTACTGTGATTGTAAATTGATGATTTTTTGTAACCCAGTAGTTACTGTGATTGTAAACGGATGATTTTTGTAACCCAGTAGTTACTGTGAATTTAAATGAATGATTTTTGTAACCCAGTAGTTACTGTGATTGTAAATGAATGATTTTTGTAACCCAGTAATTACTGTGATTGTAAATTGATGATTTTTTGTAACCCAGTAATTACTGTGATTGTAAACGGATGATTTTTGTAACCCAGTCGTTACTGTGATTGTATACGGACGAGTTTT
This sequence comes from Metridium senile, assembly GCA_949775045.1. Lineage (NCBI taxonomy): Eukaryota > Metazoa > Cnidaria > Anthozoa > Actiniaria > Metridiidae > Metridium > Metridium senile. Next base: position 19,478,853 of record OX459102.1, on the reverse strand, counting down.
GTAACCCAGTAGTTACTGTGATTGTAAATTGATGATTTTTTGTAACCCAGTAGTTACTGTGATTGTAAATTGATGATTTTTTGTAACCCAGTAGTTACTGTGATTGTAAACGGATGATTTTTGTAACCCAGTAGTTACTGTGATTGTAAATGAATGATTTTTGTAACCCAGTAATTACTGTGATTGTAAATTGATGATTTTTTGTAACCCAGTAATTACTGTGATTGTAAACGGATGATTTTTGTAACCCAGTCGTTACTGTGATTGTATACGGACGAGTTTTGTAACCCAGTAGTTACTGTGATTGTAAATGAATGATTTTTTGTAAACCAGTAGTTACTGTGATTGTAAATTGATGATTTTTTGTAACCCAGTAATTACTGTGATTGTAAACGGATGATTTTTGTAACCCAGTCGTTACTGTGATTGTATACGGACGAGTTTTGTAACCCAGTAGTTACTGTGATTGTAAATGAATGATTTTTTGTAAACCAGTAGTTACTGTGATTGTAAATTGATGATTTTTTGTAACCCAGTAGTTACTGTGATTGTAAACGGATGATTTTTGTAACCCAGTAGTTACTGTGATTGTAAACGGATGATTTTTGTAACCCAGTAGTTACTGTGATTGTAAATGAATGATTTTTGTAACCCAGTAATTACTGTGATTGTAAATTGATGATTTTTTGTAACCCAGTAATTACTGTGATTGTAAACGGATGATTTTTGTAACCCAGTCGTTACTGTGATTGTATACGGACGAGTTTTGTAACCCAGTAGTTACTGTGATTGTAAATGAATGATTTTTTGTAAACCAGTAGTTACTGTGATTGTAAATTGATGATTTTTTGTAACCCAGTAATTACTGTGATTGTAAACGGATGATTTTTGTAACCCAGTCGTTACTGTGATTGTATACGGACGAGTTTTGTAACCCAGTAGTTACTGTGATTGTAAATGAATGATTTTTTGTAAACCAGTAGTTACTGTGATTGTAAATTGATGATTTTTTGTAACCCAGTAGTTACTGTGATTGTAAACGGATGATTTTTGTAACCCAGTAGTTACTGTGATTGTAAATTGATGATTTTTTGTAACCCAGTAGTTACTGTGATTGTAAACGGATGATTTTTGTAACCCAGTAGTTACTGTGATTGTAAATGAATGATTTTTGTAACCCAGTAATTACTGTGATTGTAAATTGATGATTTTTTGTAACCCAGTAATTACTGTGATTGTAAACGGATGATTTTTGTAACCCAGTCGTTATTGTGATTGTATACGGACGAGTTTTGTAACCCAGTAGTTACTGTGATTGTAAATGAATGATTTTTTGTAAACCAGTAGTTACTGTGATTGTAAATTGATGATTTTTTGTAACCCAGTAGTTACTGTGATTGTAAATTGATGATTTTTGTAACCCAGTAATTACTGTGATTGGAAATGAATAATTTGTGTAACCCAGTAATTACTGTGATTGTAAACGGATGATTTTTGTAACCCAGTAGTTACTGTGATTGTAAACGGATGATTTTTGTAACCCAGTAGTTACTGTGATTGTAAATTGATGAATTTTTGTAACCCAGTAGTTACTGTGATTGTAAATTGATGATTTTTTGTAACCCAGTAGTTACTGTGATTGTAAACGGATGATTTTTGTAACCCAGTCGTTACTGTGATTGTATACGGACGAGTTTTGTAACCCAGTAGTTACTATGATTGTAAATGAATGATTTTTTGTAACCCAGTAGTTACTGTGATTGTAAATTGATGATTTTTTGTAACCCAGTAGTTACTGTGATTGTAAACGGATGATTTTTGTAACCCAGTAGTTACTGTGATTGTAAATGAATGATTTTTGTAACCCAGTATTTACTGTGATTGTAAATTGATGATTTTTTGTAACCCAGTAATTACTGTGATTGTAAACGGATGATTTTTGTAACCCAGTCGTTACTGTGATTGTATACGGACGAGTTTTGTAACCCAGTAGTTACTGTGATTGTAAATGAATGATTTTTTGTAAACCAGTAGTTACTGTGATTGTAAATTGATGATTTTTTGTAACCCAGTAATTACTGTGATTGTAAACGGATGATTTTTGTAACCCAGTCGTTACTGTGATTGTATACGGACGAGTTTTGTAACCCAGTAGTTACTGTGATTGTAAATGAATGATTTTTTGTAAACCAGTAGTTACTGTGATTGTAAATTGATGATTTTTTGTAACCCAGTAGTTACTGTGATTGTAAACGGATGATTTTTGTAACCCAGTAGTTACTGTGATTGTAAATTGATGATTTTTTGTAACCCAGTAGTTACTGTGATTGTAAACGGATGATTTTTGTAACCCAGTAGTTACTGTGATTGTAAATGAATGATTTTTGTAACCCAGTAATTACTGTGATTGTAAATTGATGATTTTTTGTAACCCAGTAATTACTGTGATTGTAAACGGATGATTTTTGTAACCCAGTCGTTATTGTGATTGTATACGGACGAGTTTTGTAACCCAGTAGTTACTGTGATTGTAAATGAATGATTTTTTGTAAACCAGTAGTTACTGTGATTGTAAATTGATGATTTTTGTAACCCAGTAATTACTGTGATTGGAAATGGATAATTTGTGTAACCCAGTAATTACTGTGATTGTAAACGGATGATTTTTGTAACCCAGTAGTTACTGTGATTGTAAACGGATGATTTTTGTAACCCAGTAGTTACTGTGATTGTAAATTGATGATTTTTTGTAACCCAGTAGTTACTGTGATTGTAAACGGATGATTTTTGTAACCCAGTAGTTACTGTGATTGTAAATGAATGATTTTTGTAACCCAGTAATTACTGTGATTGTAAATTGATGATTTTTTGTAACCCAGTAATTACTGTGATTGTAAACGGATGATTTTTGTAACCCAGTCGTTACTGTGATTGTATACGGACGAGTTTTGTAACCCAGTAGTTACTGTGATTGTAAATGAATGATTTTTTGTAAACCAGTAGTTACTGTGATTGTAAATTGATGATTTTTTGTAACCCAGTAATTACTGTGATTGTAAACGGATGATTTTTGTAACCCAGTCGTTACTGTGATTGTATACGGACGAGTTTTGTAACCCAGTAGTTACTGTGATTGTAAATGAATGATTTTTTGTAAACCAGTAGTTACTGTGATTGTAAATTGATGATTTTTTGTAACCCAGTAGTTACTGTGATTGTAAACGGATGATTTTTGTAACCCAGTAGTTACTGTGATTGTAAATTGATGATTTTTTGTAACCCAGTAGTTACTGTGATTGTAAACGGATGATTTTTGTAACCCAGTAGTTACTGTGATTGTAAATGAATGATTTTTGTAACCCAGTAATTACTGTGATTGTAAATTGATGATTTTTTGTAACCCAGTAATTACTGTGATTGTAAACGGATGATTTTTGTAACCCAGTCGTTATTGTGATTGTATACGGACGAGTTTTGTAACCCAGTAGTTACTGTGATTGTAAATGAATGATTTTTTGTAAACCAGTAGTTACTGTGATTGTAAATTGATGATTTTTTGTAACCCAGTAGTTACTGTGATTGTAAATTGATGATTTTTGTAACCCAGTAATTACTGTGATTGGAAATGGATAATTTGTGTAACCCAGTAATTACTGTGATTGTAAACGGATGATTTTTGTAACCCAGTAGTTACTGTGATTGTAAACGGATGATTTTTGTAACCCAGTAGTTACTGTGATTGTAAATGAATGATTTTTGTAACCCAGTAATTACTGTGATTGTAAATTGATGATTTTTTGTAACCCAGTAATTACTGTGATTGTAAACGGATGATTTTTGTAACCCAGTCGTTACTGTGATTGTATACGGACGAGTTTTGTAACCCAGTAGTTACTGTGATTGTAAATGAATGATTTTTTGTAAACCAGTAGTTACTGTGATTGTAAATTGATGATTTTTTGTAACCCAGTAATTACTGTGATTGTAAACGGATGATTTTTGTAACCCAGTCGTTACTGTGATTGTATACGGACGAGTTTTGTAACCCAGTAGTTACTGTGATTGTAAATGAATGATTTTTTGTAAACCAGTAGTTACTGTGATTGTAAATTGATGATTTTTTGTAACCCAGTAGTTACTGTGATTGTAAACGGATGATTTTTGTAACCCAGTAGTTACTGTGATTGTAAATTGATGATTTTTTGTAACCCAGTAGTTACTGTGATTGTAAACGGATGATTTTTGTAACCCAGTAGTTACTGTGATTGTAAATGAATGATTTTTGTAACCCAGTAATTACTGTGATTGTAAATTGATGATTTTTTGTAACCCAGTAATTACTGTGATTGTAAACGGATGATTTTTGTAACCCAGTCGTTATTGTGATTGTATACGGACGAGTTTTGTAACCCAGTAGTTACTGTGATTGTAAATGAATGATTTTTTGTAAACCAGTAGTTACTGTGATTGTAAATTGATGATTTTTTGTAACCCAGTAGTTACTGTGATTGTAAATTGATGATTTTTGTAACCCAGTAATTACTGTGATTGGAAATGGATAATTTGTGTAACCCAGTAATTATTGTGATTGTAAACGGATGATTTTTGTAACCCAGTAGTTACTGTGATTGTAAACGGATGATTTTTGTAACCCAGTAGTTACTGTGATTGTAAATTGATGAATTTTTGTAACCCAGTAGTTACTGTGATTGTAAATTGATGATTTTTTGTAACCCAGTAGTTACTGTGATTGTAAACGGATGATTTTTGTAACCCAGTAGTTACTGTGATTGTAAATTGATGATTTTTTGTAACCCAGTAGTTACTGTGATTGTAAACGGATGATTTTTGTAACCCAGTAGTTACTGTGATTGTAAATGAATGATTTTTGTAACCCAGTAATTACTGTGATTGTAAATTGATGATTTTTTGTAACCCAGTAATTACTGTGATTGTAAACGGATGATTTTTGTAACCCAGTCGTTATTGTGATTGTATACGGACGAGTTTTGTAACCCAGTAGTTACTGTGATTGTAAATGAATGATTTTTTGTAAACCAGTAGTTACTGTGATTGTAAATTGATGATTTTTTGTAACCCAGTAGTTACTGTGATTGTAAATTGATGATTTTTGTAACCCAGTAATTACTGTGATTGGAAATGGATAATTTGTGTAACCCAGTAATTATTGTGATTGTAAACGGATGATTTTTGTAACCCAGTAGTTACTGTGATTGTAAACGGATGATTTTTGTAACCCAGTAGTTACTGTGATTGTAAATTGATGAATTTTTGTAACCCAGTAGTTACTGTGATTGTAAATTGATGATTTTTTGTAACCCAGTAGTTACTGTGATTGTAAACGGATGATTTTTGTAACCCAGTCGTTACTGTGATTGTATACGGACGAGTTTTGTAACCCAGTAGTTACTATGATTGTAAATGAATGATTTTTTGTAAACCAGTAGTTACTGTGAATGTAAATTGATGATTTTTTGTAACCCAGTAGTTACTGTGATTGTAAACGGATGATTTTTGTAACCCAGTAGTTACTGTGATTGTAAATTGATGATTTTTTGTAACCCAGTAGTTACTGTGATTGTAAACGGATGATTTTTGTAACCCAGTAGTTACTGTGATTGTAAATTGATGATTTTTTGTAACCCAGTAGTTACTGTGATTGTAAATTGATGATTTTTTGTAACCCAGTAATTACTGTGATTGTAAATTGATGATTTTTTGTAACCCAGTAATTACTGTGATTGTAAACGGATGATTTTTGTAACCCAGTCGTTACTGTGATTGTATACGGACGAGTTTTGTAACCCAGTAGTTACTGTGATTGTAAATGAATGATTTTTTTAAACCAGTAGTTACTGTGATTGTAAATTCATGATTTTTTGTAACCCAGTAGTTACTGTGATTGTAAACGGATGATTTTTGTAACCCAGTAGTTACTGTGATTGTAAATTGATGATTTTTTGTAACCCAGTAGTTACTGTGATTGTAAACGGATGATTTTTGTAACCCAGTAGTTACTGTGATTGTAAATTGATGATTTTTTGTAACCCAGTAGTTACTGTGATTGTAAATTGATGATTTTTTGTAACCCAGTAGTTACTGTGATTGTAAACGGATGATTTTTTTAACCCAGTAGTTACTGTGATTGTAAATGAATGATTTTTGTAACCCAGTAATTACTGTGATTGTAAATTGATGATTTTTTGTAACCCAGTAATTACTGTGATTGTAAACGGATGATTTTTGTAACCCAGTCGTTACTGTGATTGTATACGGACGAGTTTTGTAACCCAGTAGTTACTGTGATTGTAAATGAATGATTTTTTGTAAACCAGTAGTTACTGTGATTGTAAATTGATGATTTTTTGTAACCCAGTAAATACTGTGATTGTAAACGGATGATTTTTGTAACCCAGTCGTTATTGTAATTGTATACGGACGAGTTTTGTAACCCAGTAGTTACTGTGATTGTAAATGAAAGATTTTTTGTAAACCAGTAGTTACTGTGATTGTAAATTGATGATTTTTTGTAACCCAGTAGTTACTGTGATTGTAAATTGATGATTTTTTGTAACCCAGTAATTACTGTGATTGTAAACGGATGATTTTTGTAACCCAGTCGTTACTGTGATTGTATACGGACGAGTTTTGTAACCCAGTAGTTACTGTGATTGTAAATGAATGATTTTTTGTAAACCAGTAGTTACTGTGATTGTAAATTGATGATTTTTTGTAACCCAGTAGTTACTGTGATTGTAAACGGATGATTTTTGTAACCCAGTAGTTACTGTGATTGTAAATTGATGATTTTTTGTAACCCAGTAGTTACTGTGATTGTAAACGGATGATTTTTGTAACCCAGTAGTTACTGTGATTGTAAATTGATGATTTTTTGTAACCCAGTAGTTACTGTGATTGTAAATTGATGATTTTTTGTAACCCAGTAATTACTGTGATTGTAAACGGATGATTTTTGTAACCCAGTCGTTACTGTGATTGTATACGGACGAGTTTTGTAACCCAGTAGTTACTGTGATTGTAAATGAATGATTTTTTGTAAACCAGTAGTTACTGTGATTGTAAATTGATGATTTTTTGTAACCCAGTAGTTACTGTGATTGTAAACGGATGATTTTTGTAACCCAGTAGTTACTGTGATTGTAAACGGATGATTTTTGTAACCCAGTAGTTACTGTGATTGTAAATTGATGATTTTTTGTAACCCAGTAGTTACTGTGATTGTAAACGGATGATTTTTGTAACCCAGTAGTTACTGTGATTGTAAATGAATGATTTTTGTAACCCAGTAATTACTGTGATTGTAAATTGATGATTTTTTGTAACCCAGTAATTACTGTGATTGTAAACGGATGATTTTTGTAACCCAGTCGTTATTGTGATTGTATACGGACGAGTTTTGTAACCCAGTAGTTACTGTGATTGTAAATGAATGATTTTTTGTAAACCAGTAGTTACTGTGATTGTAAATTGATGATTTTTTGTAACCCAGTAGTTACTGTGATTGTAAATTGATGATTTTTGTAACCCAGTAATTACTGTGATTGGAAATGGATAATTTGTGTAACCCAGTAATTACTGTGATTGTAAACGGATGTTTTTTGTAACCCAGTAGTTACTGTGATTGTAAACGGATGATTTTTGTAACCCAGTAGTTACTGTGATTGTAAATTGATGAATTTTTGTAACCCAGTAGTTACTGTGATTGTAAATTGATGATTTTTTGTAACCCAGTAGTTACTGTGATTGTAAACGGATGATTTTTGTAACCCAGTCGTTACTGTGATTGTATACGGACGAGTTTTGTAACCCAGTAGTTACTATGATTGTAAATGAATGATTTTTTGTAAACCAGTAGTTACTGTGATTGTAAATTGATGATTTTTTGTAACCCAGTAGTTACTGTGATTGTAAACGGATGATTTTTATAACCCAGTAGTTACTGTGATTGTAAATTGATGATTTTTTGTAACCCAGTAGTTACTGTGATTGTAAACGGATGATTTTTGTAACCCAGTAGTTACTGTGATTGTAAATTGATGATTTTTTGTAACCCAGTAGTTACTGTGATTGTAAATTGATGATTTTTTGTAACCCAGTAGTTACTGTGATTGTAAACGGATGATTTTTGTAACCCAGTAGTTACTGTGATTGTAAATGAATGATTTTTGTAACCCAGTAGTTACTGTGATTGTAAATGAATGATTTTTGTAACCCAGTAATTACTGTGATTGTAAATTGATGATTTTTTGTAACCCAGTAATTACTGTGATTGTAAACGGATGATTTTTGTAACCCAGTCGTTACTGTGATTGTATACGGACGAGTTTTGTAACCCAGTAGTTGCTGTGATTGTAAATGAATGATTTTTTTAAACCAGTAGTTACTGTGATTGTAAATTCATGATTTTTTGTAACCCAGTAGTTACTGTGATTGTAAACGGATGATTTTTGTAACCCAGTAGTTACTGTGATTGTAAATTGATGATTTTTTGTAACCCAGTAGTTACTGTGATTGTAAACGGATGATTTTTGTAACCCAGTAGTTACTGTGATTGTAAATTGATGATTTTTTGTAACCCAGTAGTTACTGTGATTGTAAATTGATGATTTTTTGTAACCCAGTAGTTACTGTGATTGTAAACGGATGATTTTTTTAACCCAGTAGTTACTGTGATTGTAAATGAATGATTTTTGTAACCCAGTAATTACTGTGATTGTAAATTGATGATTTTTTGTAACCCAGTAATTACTGTGATTGTAAACGGATGATTTTTGTAACCCAGTCGTTACTGTGATTGTATACGGACGAGTTTTGTAACCCAGTAGTTACTGTGATTGTAAATGAATGATTTTTTGTAAACCAGTAGTTACTGTGATTGTAAATTGATGATTTTTTGTAACCCAGTAATTACTGTGATTGTAAACGGATGATTTTTGTAACCCAGTCGTTACTGTGATTGTATACGGACGAGTTTTGTAACCCAGTAGTTACTGTGATTGTAAATGAATGATTTTTTGTAAACCAGTAGTTACTGTGATTGTAAATTGATGATTTTTTGTAACCCAGTAGTTACTGTGATTGTAAACGGATGATTTTTGTAACCCAGTAGTTACTGTGATTGTAAATTGATGATTTTTTGTAACCCAGTAGTTACTGTGATTGTAAACGGATGATTTTTGTAACCCAGTAGTTACTGTGATTGTAAATGAATGATTTTTGTAACCCAGTAATTACTGTGATTGTAAATTGATGATTTTTTGTAACCCAGTAATTACTGTGATTGTAAACGGATGATCTTTGTAACCCAGTAGTTACTGTGATTGTAAATTGATGATTTTTTGTAACCCAGTAGTTACTGTGATTGTAAACGGATGATTTTTGTAACCCAGTAGTTACTGTGATTGTAAATGAATGATTTTTGTAACCCAGTAATTACTGTGATTGTAAATTGATGATTTTTTGGTAACCCAGTAATTACTGTGATTGTAAACGGATGATTTTTGTAACCCAGTCGTTATTGTGATTGTATACGGACGAGTTTTGTAACCCAGTAGTTACTGTGATTGTAAATGAATGATTTTTTGTAACCCAGTAGTTACTGTGATTGTAAATTGATGATTTTTTGTAACCCAGTAGTTACTGTGATTGTAAACGGATGATTTTTGTAACCCAGTAGTTACTGTGATTGTAAATTGATGATTTTTTGTAACCCAGTAGTTACTGTGATTGTAAATTGATGATTTTTTGTAACCCAGTAGTTACTGTGATTGTAAACGGATGATTTTTGTAACCCAGTAGTTACTGTGATTGTAAATGAATGATTTTTGTAACCCAGTAATTACTGTGATTGTAAATTGATGATTTTTTGTAACCCAGTAATTACTGTGATTGTAAACGGATGATTTTTGTAACCCAGTAGTTACTGTGATTGTAAATGGATGATTTTTTGTAACCCAGTAGTTACTGTGATTGTAAACGGATGATTTTTGTAACCCAGTAGTTACTGTGATTGTAAATTGATGATTTTTTGTAACCCAGTAATTACTGTGATTGTAAATTGATGATTTTTTGGTAACCCAGTAATTACTGTGATTGTAAACGGATGATTTTTGTAACCCAGTCGTTATTGTGATTGTATACGGACGAGTTTTGTAACCCAGTAGTTACTGTGATTGTAAATGAATGATTTTTTGTAACCCAGTAGTTACTGTGATTGTAAATTGATGATTTTTTGTAACCCAGTAGTTACTGTGATTGTAAACGGATGATTTTTGTAACCCAGTAGTTACTGTGATTGTAAATTGATGATTTTTTGTAACCCAGTAGTTACTGTGATTGTAAATTGATGATTTTTTGTAACCCAGTAGTTACTGTGATTGTAAACGGATGATTTTTGTAACCCAGTAGTTACTGTGATTGTAAATGAATGATTTTTGTAACCCAGTAATTACTGTGATTGTAAATTGATGATTTTTTGTAACCCAGTAATTACTGTGATTGTAAACGGATGATTTTTGTAACCCAGTAGTTACTGTGATTGTAAATGGATGATTTTTGTAACCCAGTAGTTAATTTGATTGAAACGAATGATTTTTGTAACCCAGTAGTTACTGTGATTGTAAATGGATGATTTTTGTAACCCAGTAATTACTGTGATTGTAAACGGATGATTTTTGTAACCCAGTAGTTACTGTGATTGTAAATGGATGATTTTTGTACACCAGTAGTTACTGTGATTGTGAATGTATGAATTTGGTAACCCAGTAATTACTGTGATTGTAAACGGACGAGTTTTGTAACATAGTAGTTACTGTGTTTGTAAACGGATGTTTTTTGTAACCCAGTAGTTACTGTGATTGTAAATGAATGATTTTTGTAACCCAGTAGTTACTGTGATTGTAAACGGATGATCTTTGTAACCCAGTAGTTACTGTGATTAAAAATGGATGATTTTTTGTAACCCAGTAGTTACTGTGATTGTAAATGAATGATTTTTTGTAACCCAGTAGTTACTGTGATTGTAAATTGATGATTTTTTGTAACCCAGTAGTTACTGTGATTGTAAATTGATGATTTTTTGTAACCCAGTAGTTACTGTGATTGTAAACGGATGATTTTTGTAACCCAGTAGTTACTGTGATTGTAAATGAATGATTTTTGTAACCCAGTAATTACTGTGATTGTAAATTGATGATTTTTTGTAACCCAGTAATTACTGTGATTGTAAACGGATGATTTTTGTAACCCAGTAGTTACTGTGATTGTAAATGGATGATTTTTGTAACCCAGTAGTTAATTTGATTGAAACGAATGATTTTTGTAACCCAGTAGTTACTGTGATTGTAAATGGATGATTTTTGTAACCCAGTAATTACTGTGATTGTAAACGGATGATTTTTGTAACCCAGTAGTTACTGTGATTGTAAATGGATGATTTTTGTAAACCAGTAGTTACTGTGATTGTGAATGTATGAATTTGGTAACCCAGTAATTACTGTGATTGTAAACGGACGAGTTTTGTAACATAGTAGTTACTGTGTTTGTAAACGGATGTTTTTTGTAACCCAGTAGTTACTGTGATTGTAAATTGATGATTTTTTGTAACCCAGTAGTTACTGTGATTGTAAACGGATAATTTTTGTAACCCAGTAGTTACTGTGATTGTATACGGACGAGTTTTGTAACCCAGTAGTTACTGTGATTGTAAATGAATGATTTTTTGTAACCCAGTAGTTACTGTGATTGTAAATTGATGATTTTTTGTAACCCAGTAGTTACTGTGATTGTAAACGGATGATTTTTGTAACCCAGTAGTTACTGTGATTGTAAATTGATGATTTTTTGTAACCCAGTAGTTACTGTGATTGTAAATTGATGATTTTTTGTAACCCAGTAGTTACTGTGATTGTAAACGGATGATTTTTGTAACCCAGTAGTTACTGTGATTGTAAATGAATGATTTTTGTAACCCAGTAATTACTGTGATTGTAAATTGATGATTTTTTGTAACCCAGTAATTACTGTGATTGTAAACGGATGATTTTTGTAACCCAGTAGTTACTGTGATTGTAAATGGATGATTTTTGTAACCCAGTAGTTAATTTGATTGAAACGAATGATTTTTGTAACCCAGTAGTTACTGTGATTGTAAATGGATGATTTTTGTAACCCAGTAATTACTGTGATTGTAAACGGATGATTTTTGTAACCCAGTAGTTACTGTGATTGTAAATGGATGATTTTTGTAAACCAGTAGTTACTGTGATTGTGAATGTATGAATTTGGTAACCCAGTAATTACTGTGATTGTAAACGGACGAGTTTTGTAACATAGTAGTTACTGTGTTTGTAAACGGATGTTTTTTGTAACCCAGTAGTTACTGTGATTGTAAATGAATGATTTTTGTAACCCAGTAGTTACTGTGATTGTAAACGGATGATCTTTGTAACCCAGTAGTTACTGTGATTGTAAATGGATGATTTTTGTAAACCAGTAGTTACTGTGATTGTGAATGTATGAATTTGGTAACCCAGTAATTACTGTGATTGTAAACGGACGAGTTTTGTAACATAGTAGTTACTGTGTTTGTAAACGGATGTTTTTTGTAACCCAGTAGTTACTGTGATTGTAAATTGATGATTTTTTGTAACCCAGTAGTTACTGTGATTGTAAACGGATAATTTTTGTAACCCAGTAGTTACTGTGATTGTATACGGACGAGTTTTGTAACCCAGTAGTTACTGTGATTGTAAATGAATGATTTTTTGTAACCCAGTAGTTACTGTGATTGTAAATTGATGATTTTTTGTAACCCAGTAGTTACTGTGATTGTAAACGGATGATTTTTGTAACCCAGTAGTTACTGTGATTGTAAATTGATGATTTTTTGTAACCCAGTAGTTACTGTGATTGTAAATTGATGATTTTTTGTAACCCAGTAGTTACTGTGATTGTAAACGGATGATTTTTGTAACCCAGTAGTTACTGTGATTGTAAATGAATGATTTTTGTAACCCAGTAATTACTGTGATTGTAAATTGATGATTTTTTGTAACCCAGTAATTACTGTGATTGTAAACGGATGATTTTTGTAACCCAGTAGTTACTGTGATTGTAAATGGATGATTTTTGTAACCCAGTAGTTAATTTGATTGAAACGAATGATTTTTGTAACCCAGTAGTTACTGTGATTGTAAATGGATGATTTTTGTAACCCAGTAATTACTGTGATTGTAAACGGATGATTTTTGTAACCCAGTAGTTACTGTGATTGTAAATGGATGATTTTTGTAAACCAGTAGTTACTGTGATTGTGAATGTATGAATTTGGTAACCCAGTAATTACTGTGATTGTAAACGGACGAGTTTTGTAACATAGTAGTTACTGTGTTTGTAAACGGATGTTTTTTGTAACCCAGTAGTTACTGTGATTGTAAATGAATGATTTTTGTAACCCAGTAGTTACTGTGATTGTAAACGGATGATCTTTGTAACCCAGTAGTTACTGTGATTAAAAATGGATGATTTTTTGTAACCCAGTAGTTACTGTGATTGTAAACGGATGATCTTTGTAACCCAGTAGTTACTGTGATTGTAAATGGATGAGTTTTGTAACCCAGTAGTTACTGGATTGTAAATGGATGATTTTTTGTAACCCAGTAGTTACTGTGATTGTAAACGAATGATTTTTGTATCCCAGTAGTTACTGTGATTGTAAACGGATGAGTTTTGTAACCAACTAGCTACTGTGATTGTAAACGGATGAGTTTTGTAACCCAGTAATTACTGTGATTGTAAACGGATGATTTTTGTAACCCAGTAGTTACTGTGATTGTAAATGGATGATTTTTGTAACCCAGTAATTACTGTGATTGTAAACGGATGATTTTTGTAACCCAGTAGTTACTGTGATTGTAAATGGATGATTTTTGTAAACCAGTAGTTACTGTGATTGTGAATGTATGAATTTGGTAACCCAGTAATTACTGTGATTGTAAACGGACGAGTTTTGTAACATAGTAGTTACTGTGTTTGTAAACGGATGTTTTTTGTAACCCAGTAGTTACTGTGATTGTAAATGAATGATTTTTGTAACCCAGTAGTTACTGTGATTGTAAACGGATGATCTTTGTAACCCAGTAGTTACTGTGATTAAAAATGGATGATTTTTTGTAACCCAGTAGTTACTGTGATTGTAAACGGATGATCTTTGTAACCCAGTAGTTACTGTGATTGTAAATGGATGAGTTTTGTAACCCAGTAGTTACTGGATTGTAAATGGATGATTTTTTGTAACCCAGTAGTTACTGTGATTGTAAACGAATGATTTTTGTATCCCAGTAGTTACTGTGATTGTAAACGGATGAGTTTTGTAACCAACTAGCTACTGTGATTGTAAACGGATGAGTTTTGTAACCCAGTAATTACTGTGATTGTAAACGGATGATTTTTGTAACCCAGTAGTTACTGTGATTGTAAATGGATGATTTTTGTAAACCAGTAGTTACTGTGATTGTGAATGTATGAATTTGGTAACCCAGTAATTACTGTGATTGTAAACGGACGAGTTTTGTAACCCAGTAGTTACTGTGATTGTAAACGGATGATCTCTGAAACCCAGTAGTTACTGTGATTAAAAATGGATGATTTTTTGTAACCCAGTAGTTACTGTGATTGTAAACGGATGAGTTTTGTAACCAACTAGCTACTGTGATTGTAAACGGATGAGTTTTGTAACCCAGTAATTACTGTGATTGTAAACAGACGAGTTTTGTAACCCAGTAGTTACTGTGATTGTAAATGAATGATTTTTGTAACCCAGTAGTTAATTTGATTGTAAACGAATGATTTTTGTAACCCAGTAGTTACTGTGATTGTAAATGGATGATTTTTGTAACCCAGTAATTACTGTGATTGTAAATGGATAATTTTTGTAACCCAGTAATTACTGTGATTGTAAACGAATGATTTTTGTAACCCAGTAGTTACTGTGATTGTAAATGGATGATTTTTGTAAACCAGTCGTTACTGTGATTGTATACGGACGAGTTTTGTAACCCAGTAGTTACTGTGATTGTAAATGAATGATTTTTTGTAACCCAGTAATTACTGTGATTGTAAACGGATGATTTTTGTAACCCAGTAGTTACTGTGATTGTAAATGGATGATTTTTGTAAACCAGTAGTTACTGTGATTGTGAATGTATGAATTTGGTAACCCAGTAATTACTGTGATTGTAAACGGACGAGTTTTGTAACATAGTAGTTACTGTGTTTGTAAACGGATGTTTTTTGTAACCCAGTAGTTACTGTGATTGTAAATGAATGATTTTTGTAACCCAGTAGTAACTGTGATTGTAAACGGATGATCTTTGTAACCCAGTAGTTACTGTGATTAAAAATGGATGATTTTTTGTAACCCAGTAGTTACTGTGATTGTAAACGGATGATCTTTGTAACCCAGTAGTTACTGTGATTGTAAATGGATGAGTTTTGTAACCCAGTAGTTACTGGATTGTAAATGGATGATTTTTTGTAACCCAGTAGTTACTGTGATTGTAAACGAATGATTTTTGTATCCCAGTAGTTACTGTGATTGTAAACGGATGAGTTTTTTAACCAACTAGCTACTGTGATTGTAAACGGATGAGTTTTGTAACCCAGTAATTACTGTGATTGTAAACGGATGATTTTTGTAACCCAGTAGTTACTGTGATTGTAAATGGATGATTTTTGTAAACCAGTAGTTACTGTGATTGTGAATGTATGAATTTGGTAACCCAGTAATTACTGTGATTGTAAAAGGACGAGTTTTGTAACCCAGTAGTTACTGTGATTGTAAACGGATGATCTCTGTAACCCAGTAGTTACTGTGATTAAAAATGGATGATTTTTTGTAACCCAGTAGTTACTGTGATTGTAAAGGGATGAGTTTTGTAACCAACTAGCTACTGTGATTGTAAACGGATGAGTTTTGTAACCCAGTAATTACTGTGATTGTAAACAGACGAGTTTTGTAACCCAGTAGTTACTGTGATTGTAAATGAATGATTTTTGTAACCCAGTAGTTAATTTGATTGTAAACGAATGATTTTTGTAACCCAGTAGTTACTGTGATTGTAAATGGATGATTTTTGTAACCCAGTAATTACTGTGATTGTAAATGGATAATTTTTGTAACCCAGTAATTACTGTGATTGTAAACGGATGATTTTTGTAACCCAGTAGTTACTGTGATTGCAAACGGATGATTTTTGTAACCCAGTAGTTACTGTGATTGTAAATGGATGATTTTTGTAACCCAGTAGTTAATTTGATTGAAACGAATGATTTTTGTAACCCAGTAGTTACTGTGATTGTAAATGGATGATTTTTGTAACCCAGTAATTACTGTGATTGTAAACGGATGATTTTTGTAACCCAGTAGTTACTGTGATTGTAAATGGATGATTTTTGTAAACCAGTAGTTACTGTGATTGTGAATGTATGAATTTGGTAACCCAGTAATTACTGTGATTGTAAACGGACGAGTTTTGTAACATAGTAGTTACTGTGTTTGTAAACGGATGTTTTTTGTAACCCAGTAGTTACTGTGATTGTAAATGAATGATTTTTGTAACCCAGTAGTTACTGTGATTGTAAACGGATGATCTTTGTAACCCAGTAGTTACTGTGATTAAAAATGGATGATTTTTTGTAACCCAGTAGTTACTGTGATTGTAAACGGATGATCTTTGTAACCCAGTAGTTACTGTGATTGTAAATGGATGAGTTTTGTAACCCAGTAGTTACTGGATTGTAAATGGATGATTTTTTGTAACCCAGTAGTTACTGTGATTGTAAACGAATGATTTTTGTATCCCAGTAGTTACTGTGATTGTAAACGGATGAGTTTTGTAACCAACTAGCTACTGTGATTGTAAACGGATGAGTTTTGTAACCCAGTAATTACTGTGATTGTAAACGGATGATTTTTGTAACCCAGTAGTTACTGTGATTGTAAATGGATGATTTTTGTAACCCAGTAATTACTGTGATTGTAAACGGATGATTTTTGTAACCCAGTAGTTACTGTGATTGTAAATGGATGATTTTTGTAAACCAGTAGTTACTGTGATTGTGAATGTATGAATTTGGTAACCCAGTAATTACTGTGATTGTAAACGGATGATTTTTGTAACCCAGTAGTTACTGTGATTGTAAATGGATGATTTTTGTAAACCAGTAGTTACTGTGATTGTGAATGTATGAATTTGGTAACCCAGTAATTACTGTGATTGTAAACGGACGAGTTTTGTAACCCAGTAGTTACTGTGATTGTAAACGGATGATCTCTGAAACCCAGTAGTTACTGTGATTAAAAATGGATGATTTTTTGTAACCCAGTAGTTACTGTGATTGTAAACGGATGAGTTTTGTAACCAACTAGCTACTGTGATTGTAAACGGATGAGTTTTGTAACCCAGTAATTACTGTGATTGTAAACAGACGAGTTTTGTAACCCAGTAGTTACTGTGATTGTAAATGAATGATTTTTGTAACCCAGTAGTTAATTTGATTGTAAACGAATGATTTTTGTAACCCAGTAGTTACTGTGATTGTAAATGGATGATTTTTGTAACCCAGTAATTACTGTGATTGTAAATGGATAATTTTTGTAACCCAGTAATTACTGTGATTGTAAACGAATGATTTTTGTAACCCAGTAGTTACTGTGATTGTAAATGGATGATTTTTGTAAACCAGTCGTTACTGTGATTGTATACGGACGCGTTTTGTAACCCAGTAGTTACTGTGATTGTAAATGAATGATTTTTTGTAACCCAGTAATTACTGTGATTGTAAACGGATGATTTTTGTAACCCAGTAGTTACTGTGATTGTAAATGGATGATTTTTGTAAACCAGTAGTTACTGTGATTGTGAATGTATGAATTTGGTAACCCAGTAATTACTGTGATTGTAAACGGACGAGTTTTGTAACATAGTAGTTACTGTGTTTGTAAACGGATGTTTTTTGTAACCCAGTAGTTACTGTGATTGTAAATGAATGATTTTTGTAACCCAGTAGTAACTGTGATTGTAAACGGATGATCTTTGTAACCCAGTAGTTACTGTGATTAAAAATGGATGATTTTTTGTAACCCAGTAGTTACTGTGATTGTAAACGGATGATCTTTGTAACCCAGTAGTTACTGTGATTGTAAATGGATGAGTTTTGTAACCCAGTAGTTACTGGATTGTAAATGGATGATTTTTTGTAACCCAGTAGTTACTGTGATTGTAAACGAATGATTTTTGTATCCCAGTAGTTACTGTGATTGTAAACGGATGAGTTTTTTAACCAACTAGCTACTGTGATTGTAAACGGATGAGTTTTGTAACCCAGTAATTACTGTGATTGTAAACGGATGATTTTTGTAACCCAGTAGTTACTGTGATTGTAAATGGATGATTTTTGTAAACCAGTAGTTACTGTGATTGTGAATGTATGAATTTGGTAACCCAGTAATTACTGTGATTGTAAACGGACGAGTTTTGTAACCCAGTAGTTACTGTGATTGTAAACGGATGATCTCTGTAACCCAGTAGTTACTGTGATTAAAAATGGATGATTTTTTGTAACCCAGTAGTTACTGTGATTGTAAAGGGATGAGTTTTGTAACCAACTAGCTACTGTGATTGTAAACGGATGAGTTTTGTAACCCAGTAATTACTGTGATTGTAAACAGACGAGTTTTGTAACCCAGTAGTTACTGTGATTGTAAATGAATGATTTTTGTAACCCAGTAGTTAATTTGATTGTAAACGAATGATTTTTGTAACCCAGTAGTTACTGTGATTGTAAATGGATGATTTTTGTAACCCAGTAATTACTGTGATTGTAAATGGATAATTTTTGTAACCCAGTAATTACTGTGATTGTAAACGAATGATTTTTGTAACCCAGTAGTTACTGTGATTGTAAATGGATGATTTTTGTAAACCAGTCGTTACTGTGATTGTATACGGACGAGTTTTGTAACCCAGTAGTTACTGTGATTGTAAATGAATGATTTTTTGTAAACCAGTAGTTACTGTGATTGTAAAGTCATGATTTTTTGTAACCCAGTAGTTACTGTGATTGTAAACGGATGATTTTTGTAACCCAGTAGTTACTGTGATTGCAAACGGATGATTTTTGTAACCCAGTAGTTACTGTGATTGTAAATGGATGATTTTTGTAACCCAGTAGTTAATTTGATTGAAACGAATGATTTTTGTAACCCAGTAGTTACTGTGATTGTAAATGGATGATTTTTGTAACCCAGTAATTACTGTGATTGTAAACGGATGATTTTTGTAACCCAGTAGTTACTGTGATTGTAAATGGATGATTTTTGTAAACCAGTAGTTACTGTGATTGTGAATGTATGAATTTGGTAACCCAGTAATTACTGTGATTGTAAACGGACGAGTTTTGTAACATAGTAGTTACTGTGTTTGTAAACGGATGTTTTTTGTAACCCAGTAGTTACTGTGATTGTAAATGAATGATTTTTGTAACCCAGTAGTTACTGTGATTGTAAACGGATGATCTTTGTAACCCAGTAGTTACTGTGATTAAAAATGGATGATTTTTTGTAACCCAGTAGTTACTGTGATTGTAAACGGATGATCTTTGTAACCCAGTAGTTACTGTGATTGTAAATGGATGAGTTTTGTAACCCAGTAGTTACTGGATTGTAAATGGATGATTTTTTGTAACCCAGTAGTTACTGTGATTGTAAACGAATGATTTTTGTAACCCAGTAGTTACTGTGATTGTAAATGGTTTTTTTTTGTAACCCAGTAATTACTGTGATTGTAAATGGATAATTTTTGTAACCCAGTAATTACTGTGATTGTAAACGAATGATTTTTGTAACCCAGTAGTTACTGTGATTGTAAATGGATGATTTTTGTAAACCAGTCGTTACTGTGATTGTATACGGACGAGTTTTGTAACCCAGTAGTTACTGTGATTGTAAATGAATGATTTTTTGTAAACCAGTAGTTACTGTGATTGTAAAGTCATGATTTTTTGTAACCCAGTAGTTACTGTGATTGTAAACGGATGATTTTTGTAACCCAGTAGTTACTGTGATTGCAAACGGATGATTTTTGTAACCCAGTAGTTACTGTGATTGTAAATGGATGATTTTTGTAACCCAGTAGTTAATTTGATTGAAACGAATGATTTTTGTAACCCAGTAGTTACTGTGATTGTAAATGGATGATTTTTGTAACCCAGTAATTACTGTGATTGTAAACGGATGATTTTTGTAACCCAGTAGTTACTGTGATTGTAAATGGATGATTTTTGTAAACCAGTAGTTACTGTGATTGTGAATGTATGAATTTGGTAACCCAGTAATTACTGTGATTGTAAACGGACGAGTTTTGTAACATAGTAGTTACTGTGTTTGTAAACGGATGTTTTTTGTAACCCAGTAGTTACTGTGATTGTAAATGAATGATTTTTGTAACCCAGTAGTTACTGTGATTGTAAACGGATGATCTTTGTAACCCAGTAGTTACTGTGATTAAAAATGGATGATTTTTTGTAACCCAGTAGTTACTGTGATTGTAAACGGATGATCTTTGTAACCCAGTAGTTACTGTGATTGTAAATGGATGAGTTTTGTAACCCAGTAGTTACTGGATTGTAAATGGATGATTTTTTGTAACCCAGTAGTTACTGTGATTGTAAACGAATGATTTTTGTATCCCAGTAGTTACTGTGATTGTAAACGGATGAGTTTTGTAACCAACTAGCTACTGTGATTGTAAACGGATGAGTTTTGTAACCCAGTAATTACTGTGATTGTAAACGGATGATTTTTGTAACCCAGTAGTTACTGTGATTGTAAATGGATAATTTTTGTAACCCAGTAATTACTGTGATTGTAAACGAATGATTTTTGTAACCCAGTAGTTACTGTGATTGTAAATGGATGATTTTTGTAAACCAGTCGTTACTGTGATTGTATACGGACGAGTTTTGTAACCCAGTAGTTACTGTGATTGTAAATGAATGATTTTTTGTAAACCAGTAGTTACTGTGATTGTAAAGTCATGATTTTTTGTAACCCAGTAGTTACTGTGATTGTAAACGGATGATTTTTGTAACCCAGTAGTTACTGTGATTGCAAACGGATGATTTTTGTAACCCAGTAGTTACTGTGATTGTAAATGAATGATTTTTGTAACCCAGTAATTACTGTGATTGTAAACGGATGATTTTTGTAACCCAGTAGTTACTGTGATTGTAAATGGATGATTTTTGTAAACCAGTAGTTACTGTGATTGTGAATGTATGAATTTGGTAACCCAGTAATTACTGTGATTGTAAACGGACGAGTTTTGTAACATAGTAGTTACTGTGTTTGTAAACGGATGTTTTTTGTAACCCAGTAGTTACTGTGATTGTAAATTGATGATTTTTGTAACCCAGTAATTACTGTGATTGTAAACGGATAATTTTTGTAACCCAGTAATTACTGTGATTGTAAACGGATGATTTTTGTAACCCAGTAGTTACTGTGATTGTAAATGGATGATTTTTGTAAACCAGTAGTTACTGTGATTGTGAATGTATGAACTTGGTAACCCAGTAATTACTGTGATTGTAAACGGACGAGTTTTGTAACCCAGTAGTTACTGTGATTGTAAATGAATGATTTTTATAACCCAGTAGTTAATTTGATTGTAAACGAATGATTTTTGTAACCCAGTAATTACTGTGATTGTAAATGGATAATTTTTGTAACCCAGTAATTACTGTGATTGTAAACGGATGATTTTTGTAACCCAGTAGTTACTGTGATTGTAAATGGATGATTTTTGTAAACCAGTAGTTACTGTGATTGTGAATGTATGAATTTGGTAACCCAGTAATTACTGTGATTGTAAACGGACGAGTTTTGTAACATAGTAGTTACTGTGTTTGTAAACGAATGTTTTTTGTAACCCAGTAGTTACTGTGATTGTCAACGGATGATCTTTGTAACCCAGTAGTTACTGTGATTGTAAATGGATGGTTTTTTGTAACCCAGTAGTTACTGTGATTGTAAATGGATGATTTTTGTAACCCAGTAGTTAGTGTGATTGTAAACGGATGATTTTTGTAACCCAGTAGTTACTGTGGTTGTATACGGACGAGTTTTGTAACCCAGTAGTTAATTTGATTGTAAACGGATGATTTTTGTAACCCAGTAGTTACTGTGATTGTATACGGACGAGTTTTGTAACCCAGTAGTTAATTTGATTGTAAACGAATGATTTTTGTAACCCAGTAGTTACTGTGATTGTAAATGGATCATTTTTGTAACCCAGTAATTACTGTGATTGTAAATGGATAATTTTTGTAACCCAATAATTACTGTGATTGTAAACGGATGATTTTTGTAACCCAGTAGTTACTGTGATTGTAAATGGATGATTTTTGTAAACCAGTAGTTACTGTGATTGTAAATGGATGATTTTTGTAACATAGTAGTTACTGTGTTTGTAAACGGATGTTTTTTGTAACCCAGTAGTTACTGTGATTGTAAATGGATGATTTTTGTAAACCAGTAGTTACTGTGATTGTGAATGTATGAATTTGCTAACCCAGTAATTACTGTGATTGTAAACGGACGAGTTTTGTAACCCAGTAGTTACTGTGATTGTAAATGGATGATTTTTGTAACCCAGTAGTTACTGTGATTGTAAATGGATGGTTTTTTGTAACCCAGTAGTTACTGTGATTGTAAATGAATGATTTTTGTAACCCAGTACTTACTGTGATTGTAAATGAATGATTTTTGTAACCCAGTAGTTACTGTGATTGTAAATGGATGATTTTTGTAACCCAGTAGTTAGTGTGATTGTAAACGGATGATTTTTGTAACCCAGTAGTTACTGTGATTGTAAATGGATAATTTTTGTAACCCAATAATTACTGTGATTGTAAACGGATGATTTTTGTAACCCAGTAGTTACTGTGATTGTAAATGGATGATTTTTGTAAACCAGTAGTTACTGTGATTGTAAATGGATGATTTTTGTAACATAGTAGTTACTGTGTTTGTAAACGGATGTTTTTTGTAACCCAGTAGTTACTGTGATTGTAAATGGATGATTTTTGTAAACCAGTAGTTACTGTGATTGTGAATGTATGAATTTGCTAACCCAGTAATTACTGTGATTGTAAACGGACGAGTTTTGTAACCCAGTAGTTACTGTGATTGCAAATGAAAGATTTTTGTAACCCAGTAGTTAATTTGATTGTAAACGAATGATTTTTGTAACCCAGTAGTTACTGTGATTGTAAATGGATGATTTTTGTAACCCAGTAATTACTGTGATTGTAAATGGATAATTTTTGTAACCCAGTAATTACTGTGATTGTAAACGGATGATTTTTGTAAACCAGTAGTTACTGTGATTGTGAATGTATGAATTTGGTAACCCAGTAATTACTGTGATTGTAAACGGACGAATTTTGTAACATAGTAGTTACTGTGTTTGTAAACGGATGTTTTTTGTAACCCAGTAGTTACTGTGATTGTAAATGAATGATTTTTGTAACCCAGTAGTTACTGTGATTGTCAACGGATGATCTTTGTAACCCAGTAGTTACTGTGATTAAAAATGCATGATTTTTTGTAACCCAGTAGTTACTGTGATTGTAAACGGATGATCTTTGTAACCCAGTAGTTACTGTGATTGTAAATGGATGGTTTTTTGTAACCCAGTAGTTACTGTGATTGTAAATGAATGATTTTTGTAACCCAGTACTTACTGTGATTGTAAATGAATGATTTTTGTAACCCAGTAGTTACTGTGATTGTAAATGGATGATTTTTGTAACCCAGTAGTTAGTGTGATTGTAAACGGATGATTTTTGTAACCCAGTAGTTACTGTGATTGTATACGGACGAGTTTTGTAACCCAGTAGTTAATTTGATTGTAAACGAAGGATTTTTGTAACCCAGTAGTTACTGTGATTGTAAATGGATAATTTTTGTAACCCAGTAATTACTGTGATTGAAATGGATAATTTTTGTAACCCAATAATTACTGTGATTGTAAACGGATGATTTTTGTAACCCAGTAGTTACTGTGATTGTAAATGGATGATTTTTTTAAACCAGTAGTTACTGTGATTTTAAATGGATGATTTTTGTAACATAGTAGTTACTGTGTTTGTAAACGGATGTTTTTTGTAACCCAGTAGTTACTGTGATTGTAAATGGATGATTTTTGTAAACCAGTAGTTACTGTGATTGTGAATGTATGAATTTGCTAACCCAGTAATTACTGTGATTGTAAACGGACGAGTTTTGTAACCCAGTAGTTACTGTGATTGTAAATGAAAGATTTTTGTAACCCAGTAGTTAATTTGATTGTAAACGAATGATTTTTGTAACCCAGTAGTTACTGTGATTGTAAATGGATGATTTTTGTAACCCAGTAATTACTGTGATTGTAAATGGATAATTTTTGTAACCCAGTAATTACTGTGATTGTAAACGGATGATTTTTGTAAACCAGTAGTTACTGTGATTGTGAATGTATGAATTTGGTAACCCAGTAATTACTGTGATTGTAAACGGACGAATTTTGTAACATAGTAGTTACTGTGTTTGTAAACGGATGTTTTTTGTAACCCAGTAGTTACTGTGATTGTAAATGAATGATTTTTGTAACCCAGTAGTTACTGTGATTGTAAACGGATGATCTTTGTAACCCAGTAGTTACTGTGATTAAAAATGCATGATTTTTTGTAACCCAGTAGTTACTGTGATTGTAAACGGATGATCTTTGTAACCCAGTAGTTACTGTGATTGTAAATGGATGGTTTTTTGTAACCCAGTAGTTACTGTGATTGTAAATGAATGATTTTTGTAACCCAGTACTTACTGTGATTGTAAATGAATGATTTTTGTAACCCAGTAGTTACTGTGATTGTAAATGGATGATTTTTGTAACCCAGTAGTTAGTGTGATTGTAAACGGATGATTTTTGTAACCCAGTAGTTACTGTGATTGTATACGGACGAGTTTTGTAACCCAGTAGTTAATTTGATTGTAAACGAATGATTTTTGTAACCCAGTAGTTACTGTGATTGTAAATGGATAATTTTTGTAACCCAGTAATTACTGTGATTGTAAATGGATAATTTTTGTAACCCAATAATTACTGTGATTGTAAACGGATGATTTTTGTAACCCAGTAGTTACTGTGATTGTAAATGGATGATTTTTGTAAACCAGTAGTTACTGTGATTGTAAATGGATGATTTTTGTAACATAGTAGTTACTGTGTTTGTAAACGGATGTTTTTTGTAACCCAGTAGTTACGGTGATTGTAAATGGATGATTTTTGTAAACCAGTAGTTACTGTGATTGTGAATGTATGAATTTGGTAACCCAGTAATTACTGTGATTGTAAACGGACGAGTTTTGTAACATAGTAGTTACTGTGTTTGTAAACGGATGTTTTTTGTAACCCAGTAGTTACTGTGATTGTAAATTGATGATTTTTGTAACCCAGTAATTACTGTGATTGTAAACGGATAATTTTTGTAACCCAGTAATTACTGTGATTGTAAACGGATGATTTTTGTAACCCAGTAGTTACTGTGATTGTAAATGGATGATTTTTGTAAACCAGTAGTTACTGTGATTGTGAATGTATGAACTTGGTAACCCAGTAATTACTGTGATTGTAAACGGACGAGTTTTGTAACCCAGTAGTTACTGTGATTGTAAATGAATGATTTTTATAACCCAGTAGTTAATTTGATTGTAAACGAATGATTTTTGTAACCCAGTAATTACTGTGATTGTAAATGGATAATTTTTGTAACCCAGTAATTACTGTGATTGTAAACGGATGATTTTTGTAACCCAGTAGTTACTGTGATTGTAAATGGATGATTTTTGTAAACCAGTAGTTACTGTGATTGTGAATGTATGAATTTGGTAACCCAGTAATTACTGTGATTGTAAACGGACGAGTTTTGTAACATAGTAGTTACTGTGTTTGTAAACGAATGTTTTTTGTAACCCAGTAGTTACTGTGATTGTCAACGGATGATCTTTGTAACCCAGTAGTTACTGTGATTGTAAATGGATGGTTTTTTGTAACCCAGTAGTTACTGTGATTGTAAATGGATGATTTTTGTAACCCAGTAGTTAGTGTGATTGTAAACGGATGATTTTTGTAACCCAGTAGTTACTGTGGTTGTATACGGACGAGTTTTGTAACCCAGTAGTTAATTTGATTGTAAACGGATGATTTTTGTAACCCAGTAGTTACTGTGATTGTATACGGACGAGTTTTGTAACCCAGTAGTTAATTTGATTGTAAACGAATGATTTTTGTAACCCAGTAGTTACTGTGATTGTAAATGGATCATTTTTGTAACCCAGTAATTACTGTGATTGTAAATGGATAATTTTTGTAACCCAATAATTACTGTGATTGTAAACGGATGATTTTTGTAACCCAGTAGTTACTGTGATTGTAAATGGATGATTTTTGTAAACCAGTAGTTACTGTGATTGTAAATGGATGATTTTTGTAACATAGTAGTTACTGTGTTTGTAAACGGATGTTTTTTGTAACCCAGTAGTTACTGTGATTGTAAATGGATGATTTTTGTAAACCAGTAGTTACTGTGATTGTGAATGTATGAATTTGCTAACCCAGTAATTACTGTGATTGTAAACGGACGAGTTTTGTAACCCAGTAGTTACAGTGATTGTAAATGAAAGATTTTTGTAACCCAGTAGTTAATTTGATTGTAAACGAATGATTTTTGTAACCCAGTAGTTACTGTGATTGTAAATGGATGATTTTTGTAACCCAGTAGTTACTGTGATTGTAAATGGATGGTTTTTTGTAACCCAGTAGTTACTGTGATTGTAAATGAATGATTTTTGTAACCCAGTACTTACTGTGATTGTAAATGAATGATTTTTGTAACCCAGTAGTTACTGTGATTGTAAATGGATGATTTTTGTAACCCAGTAGTTAGTGTGATTGTAAACGGATGATTTTTGTAACCCAGTAGTTACTGTGATTGTAAATGGATAATTTTTGTAACCCAATAATTACTGTGATTGTAAACGGATGATTTTTGTAACCCAGTAGTTACTGTGATTGTAAATGGATGATTTTTGTAAACCAGTAGTTACTGTGATTGTAAATGGATGATTTTTGTAACATAGTAGTTACTGTGTTTGTAAACGGATGTTTTTTGTAACCCAGTAGTTACTGTGATTGTAAATGGATGATTTTTGTAAACCAGTAGTTACTGTGATTGTGAATGTATGAATTTGCTAACCCAGTAATTACTGTGATTGTAAACGGACGAGTTTTGTAACCCAGTAGTTACTGTGATTGCAAATGAAAGATTTTTGTAACCCAGTAGTTAATTTGATTGTAAACGAATGATTTTTGTAACCCAGTAGTTACTGTGATTGTAAATGGATGATTTTTGTAACCCAGTAATTACTGTGATTGTAAATGGATAATTTTTGTAACCCAGTAATTACTGTGATTGTAAACGGATGATTTTTGTAAACCAGTAGTTACTGTGATTGTGAATGTATGAATTTGGTAACCCAGTAATTACTGTGATTGTAAACGGACGAATTTTGTAACATAGTAGTTGCTGTGTTTGTAAACGGATGTTTTTTGTAACCCAGTAGTTACTGTGATTGTAAATGAATGATTTTTGTAACCCAGTAGTTACTGTGATTGTCAACGGATGATCTTTGTAACCCAGTAGTTACTGTGATTAAAAATGCATGATTTTTTGTAACCCAGTAGTTACTGTGATTGTAAACGGATGATCTTTGTAACCCAGTAGTTACTGTGATTGTAAATGGATGGTTTTTTGTAACCCAGTAGTTACTGTGATTGTAAATGAATGATTTTTGTAACCCAGTACTTACTGTGATTGTAAATGAATGATTTTTGTAACCCAGTAGTTACTGTGATTGTAAATGGATGATTTTTGTAACCCAGTAGTTAGTGTGATTGTAAACGGATGATTTTTGTAACCCAGTAGTTACTGTGATTGTATACGGACGAGTTTTGTAACCCAGTAGTTAATTTGATTGTAAACGAATGATTTTTGTAACCCAGTAGTTACTGTGATTGTAAATGGATAATTTTTGTAACCCAGTAATTACTGTGATTGAAATGGATAATTTTTGTAACCCAATAATTACTGTGATTGTAAACGGATGATTTTTGTAACCCAGTAGTTACTGTGATTGTAAATGGATGATTTTTGTAAACCAGTAGTTACTGTGATTTTAAATGGATGATTTTTGTAACATAGTAGTTACTGTGTTTGTAAACGGATGTTTTTTGTAACCCAGTAGTTACTGTGATTGTAAATGGATGATTTTTGTAAACCAGTAGTTACTGTGATTGTGAATGTATGAATTTGCTAACCCAGTAATTACTGTGATTGTAAACGGACGAGTTTTGTAACCCAGTAGTTACTGTGATTGTAAATGAAAGATTTTTGTAACCCAGTAGTTAATTTGATTGTAAACGAATGATTTTTGTAACCCAGTAGTTACTGTGATTGTAAATGGATGATTTTTGTAACCCAGTAATTACTGTGATTGTAAATGGATAATTTTTGTAACCCAGTAATTACTGTGATTGTAAACGGATGATTTTTGTAAACCAGTAGTTACTGTGATTGTGAATGTATGAATTTGGTAACCCAGTAATTACTGTGATTGTAAACGGACGAATTTTGTAACATAGTAGTTACTGTGTTTGTAAACGGATGTTTTTTGTAACCCAGTAGTTACTGTGATTGTAAATGAATGATTTTTGTAACCCAGTAGTTACTGTGATTGTAAACGGATGATCTTTGTAACCCAGTAGTTACTGTGATTAAAAATGCATGATTTTTTGTAACCCAGTAGTTACTGTGATTGTAAACGGATGATCTTTGTAACCCAGTAGTTACTGTGATTGTAAATGGATGGTTTTTTGTAACCCAGTAGTTACTGTGATTGTAAATGAATGATTTTTGTAACCCAGTACTTACTGTGATTGTAAATGAATGATTTTTGTAACCCAGTAGTTACTGTGATTGTAAATGGATGATTTTTGTAACCCAGTAGTTAGTGTGATTGTAAACGGATGATTTTTGTAACCCAGTAGTTACTGTGATTGTATACGGACGAGTTTTGTAACCCAGTAGTTAATTTGATTGTAAACGAATGATTTTTGTAACCCAGTAGTTACTGTGATTGTAAATGGATAATTTTTGTAACCCAGTAATTACTGTGATTGTAAATGGATAATTTTTGTAACCCAATAATTACTGTGATTGTAAACGGATGATTTTTGTAACCCAGTAGTTACTGTGATTGTAAATGGATGATTTTTGTAAACCAGTAGTTACTGTGATTGTAAATGGATGATTTTTGTAACATAGTAGTTACTGTGTTTGTAAACGGATGTTTTTTGTAACCCAGTAGTTACGGTGATTGTAAATGGATGATTTTTGTAAACCAGTAGTTACTGTGATTGTGAATGTATGAATTTGGTAACCCAGTAATTACTGTGATTGTAAACGGACGACTTTTGTAACCCAGTAGTTACTGTGATTGTAAATGAATGATTTTTGTAACCCAGTAGTTAATTTGATTGTAAACGAATGATTTTTGTAACCCAGTAGTTACTGTGATTGTAAATGGATGATTTTTGTAACCCAGTAATTACTGTGATTGTAAATGGATAATTTTTGTAACCCAGTAATTACTGTGATTGTAAACGGATGATTTTTGTAAACCAGTAGTTACTGTGATTGTGAATGTATGAATTTGGTAACCCAGTAATTACTGTGATTGTAAACGGACGAATTTTGTAACATAGTAGTTACTGTGTTGGTAAACGGATGTTTTTTGTAACCCAGTAGTTACTGTGATTGTAAATGAATGATTTTTGTAACCCAGTAGTTACTGTGATTGTAAACGGATGATCTTTGTAACCCAGTAGTTACTGTGATTAAAAATGCATGATTTTTTGTAACCCAGTAGTTACTGTGATTGTAAACGGATGATCTTTGTAACCCAGTAGTTACTGTGATTGTAAATGGATGGTTTTTTGTAACCCAGTAGTTACTGTGATTGTAAATGAATGATTTTTGTAACCCAGTACTTACTGTGATTGTAAATGACTGATTTTTGTAACCCAGTAGTTACTGTGATTGTAAATGGATGATTTTTGTAACCCAGTAGTTAGTGTGATTGTAAACGGATGATTTTTGTAACCCAGTAGTTACTGTGATTGTATACGGACGAGTTTTGTAACCCAGTAGTTAATTTGATTGTAAACGGATGATTTTTGTAACCCAGTAGTTACTGTGATTGTATACGGACGAGTTTGGTAACCCAGTAGTTAATTTGATTGTAAACGGATGATTTTTGTAACCCAGTAGTTACTGTGATTGTATACGGACGAGTTTGGTAACCCAGTAGTTAATTTGATTGTAAACGAATGATTTTTGTAACCCAGTAGTTACTGTGATTGTAAATGGATAATTTTTGTAACCCAGTAATTACTGTGATTGTAAATGGATAATTTTTGTAACCCAATAATTACTGTGATTGTAAACGGATGATTTTTGTAACCCAGTAGTTACTGTGATTGTAAATGGATAATTTTTGTAACCCAGTAATTACTGTGATTGAAATGGATAATTTTTGTAACCCAATAATTACTGTGATTGTAAACGGATGATTTTTGTAACCCAGTAGTTACTGTGATTGTAAATGGATGATTTTTGTAAACCAGTAGTTACTGTGATTTTAAATGGATGATTTTTGTAACATAGTAGTTACTGTGTTTGTAAACGGATGTTTTTTGTAACCCAGTAGTTACTGTGATTGTAAATGGATGATTTTTGTAAACCAGTAGTTACTGTGATTGTGAATGTATGAATTTGCTAACCCAGTAATTACTGTGATTGTAAACGGACGAGTTTTGTAACCCAGTAGTTACTGTGATTGTAAATGAAAGATTTTTGTAACCCAGTAGTTAATTTGATTGTAAACGAATGATTTTTGTAACCCAGTAGTTACTGTGATTGTAAATGGATGATTTTTGTAACCCAGTAATTACTGTGATTGTAAATGGATAATTTTTGTAACCCAGTAATTACTGTGATTGTAAACGGATGATTTTTGTAAACCAGTAGTTACTGTGATTGTGAATGTATGAATTTGGTAACCCAGTAATTACTGTGATTGTAAACGGACGAATTTTGTAACATAGTAGTTACTGTGTTTGTAAACGGATGTTTTTTGTAACCCAGTAGTTACTGTGATTGTAAATGAATGATTTTTGTAACCCAGTAGTTACTGTGATTGTAAACGGATGATCTTTGTAACCCAGTAGTTACTGTGATTAAAAATGCATGATTTTTTGTAACCCAGTAGTTACTGTGATTGTAAACGGATGATCTTTGTAACCCAGTAGTTACTGTGATTGTAAATGGATGGTTTTTTGTAACCCAGTAGTTACTGTGATTGTAAATGAATGATTTTTGTAACCCAGTACTTACTGTGATTGTAAATGAATGATTTTTGTAACCCAGTAGTTACTGTGATTGTAAATGGATGATTTTTGTAACCCAGTAGTTAGTGTGATTGTAAACGGATGATTTTTGTAACCCAGTAGTTACTGTGATTGTATACGGACGAGTTTTGTAACCCAGTAGTTAATTTGATTGTAAACGAATGATTTTTGTAACCCAGTAGTTACTGTGATTGTAAATGGATAATTTTTGTAACCCAGTAATTACTGTGATTGTAAATGGATAATTTTTGTAACCCAATAATTACTGTGATTGTAAACGGATGATTTTTGTAACCCAGTAGTTACTGTGATTGTAAATGGATGATTTTTGTAAACCAGTAGTTACTGTGATTGTAAATGGATGATTTTTGTAACATAGTAGTTACTGTGTTTGTAAACGGATGATTTTTGTAAACCAGTAGTTACTGTGATTGTGAATGTATGAATTTGGTAACCCAGTAATTACTGTGATTGTAAACGGACGAATTTTGTAACATAGTAGTTGCTGTGTTTGTAAACGGATGTTTTTTGTAACCCAGTAGTTACTGTGATTGTAAATGAATGATTTTTGTAACCCAGTAGTTACTGTGATTGTCAACGGATGATCTTTGTAACCCAGTAGTTACTGTGATTAAAAATGCATGATTTTTTGTAACCCAGTAGTTACTGTGATTGTAAACGGATGATCTTTGTAACCCAGTAGTTACTGTGATTGTAAATGGATGGTTTTTTGTAACCCAGTAGTTACTGTGATTGTAAATGAATGATTTTTGTAACCCAGTACTTACTGTGATTGTAAATGAATGATTTTTGTAACCCAGTAGTTACTGTGATTGTAAATGGATGATTTTTGTAACCCAGTAGTTAGTGTGATTGTAAACGGATGATTTTTGTAACCCAGTAGTTACTGTGATTGTATACGGACGAGTTTTGTAACCCAGTAGTTAATTTGATTGTAAACGAATGATTTTTGTAACCCAGTAGTTACTGTGATTGTAAATGGATAATTTTTGTAACCCAGTAATTACTGTGATTGAAATGGATAATTTTTGTAACCCAATAATTACTGTGATTGTAAACGGATGATTTTTGTAACCCAGTAGTTACTGTGATTGTAAATGGATGATTTTTGTAAACCAGTAGTTACTGTGATTTTAAATGGATGATTTTTGTAACATAGTAGTTACTGTGTTTGTAAACGGATGTTTTTTGTAACCCAGTAGTTACTGTGATTGTAAATGGATGATTTTTGTAAACCAGTAGTTACTGTGATTGTGAATGTATGAATTTGCTAACCCAGTAATTACTGTGATTGTAAACGGACGAGTTTTGTAACCCAGTAGTTACTGTGATTGTAAATGAAAGATTTTTGTAACCCAGTAGTTAATTTGATTGTAAACGAATGATTTTTGTAACCCAGTAGTTACTGTGATTGTAAATGGATGATTTTTGTAACCCAGTAATTACTGTGATTGTAAATGGATAATTTTTGTAACCCAGTAATTACTGTGATTGTAAACGGATGATTTTTGTAAACCAGTAGTTACTGTGATTGTGAATGTATGAATTTGGTAACCCAGTAATTACTGTGATTGTAAACGGACGAATTTTGTAACATAGTAGTTACTGTGTTTGTAAACGGATGTTTTTTGTAACCCAGTAGTTACTGTGATTGTAAATGAATGATTTTTGTAACCCAGTAGTTACTGTGATTGTAAACGGATGATCTTTGTAACCCAGTAGTTACTGTGATTAAAAATGCATGATTTTTTGTAACCCAGTAGTTACTGTGATTGTAAACGGATGATCTTTGTAACCCAGTAGTTACTGTGATTGTAAATGGATGGTTTTTTGTAACCCAGTAGTTACTGTGATTGTAAATGAATGATTTTTGTAACCCAGTACTTACTGTGATTGTAAATGAATGATTTTTGTAACCCAGTAGTTACTGTGATTGTAAATGGATGATTTTTGTAACCCAGTAGTTAGTGTGATTGTAAACGGATGATTTTTGTAACCCAGTAGTTACTGTGATTGTATACGGACGAGTTTTGTAACCCAGTAGTTAATTTGATTGTAAACGAATGATTTTTGTAACCCAGTAGTTACTGTGATTGTAAATGGATAATTTTTGTAACCCAGTAATTACTGTGATTGTAAATGGATAATTTTTGTAACCCAATAATTACTGTGATTGTAAACGGATGATTTTTGTAACCCAGTAGTTACTGTGATTGTAAATGGATGATTTTTGTAAACCAGTAGTTACTGTGATTGTAAATGGATGATTTTTGTAACATAGTAGTTACTGTGTTTGTAAACGGATGTTTTTTGTAACCCAGTAGTTACGGTGATTGTAAATGGATGATTTTTGTAAACCAGTAGTTACTGTGATTGTGAATGTATGAATTTGGTAACCCAGTAATTACTGTGATTGTAAACGGACGACTTTTGTAACCCAGTAGTTACTGTGATTGTAAATGAATGATTTTTGTAACCCAGTAGTTAATTTGATTGTAAACGAATGATTTTTGTAACCCAGTAGTTACTGTGATTGTAAATGGATGATTTTTGTAACCCAGTAATTACTGTGATTGTAAATGGATAATTTTTGTAACCCAGTAATTACTGTGATTGTAAACGGATGATTTTTGTAAACCAGTAGTTACTGTGATTGTGAATGTATGAATTTGGTAACCCAGTAATTACTGTGATTGTAAACGGACGAATTTTGTAACATAGTAGTTACTGTGTTGGTAAACGGATGTTTTTTGTAACCCAGTAGTTACTGTGATTGTAAATGAATGATTTTTGTAACCCAGTAGTTACTGTGATTGTAAACGGATGATCTTTGTAACCCAGTAGTTACTGTGATTAAAAATGCATGATTTTTTGTAACCCAGTAGTTACTGTGATTGTAAACGGATGATCTTTGTAACCCAGTAGTTACTGTGATTGTAAATGGATGGTTTTTTGTAACCCAGTAGTTACTGTGATTGTAAATGAATGATTTTTGTAACCCAGTACTTACTGTGATTGTAAATGACTGATTTTTGTAACCCAGTAGTTACTGTGATTGTAAATGGATGATTTTTGTAACCCAGTAGTTAGTGTGATTGTAAACGGATGATTTTTGTAACCCAGTAGTTACTGTGATTGTATACGGACGAGTTTTGTAACCCAGTAGTTAATTTGATTGTAAACGGATGATTTTTGTAACCCAGTAGTTACTGTGATTGTATACGGACGAGTTTGGTAACCCAGTAGTTAATTTGATTGTAAACGGATGATTTTTGTAACCCAGTAGTTACTGTGATTGTATACGGACGAGTTTGGTAACCCAGTAGTTAATTTGATTGTAAACGAATGATTTTTGTAACCCAGTAGTTACTGTGATTGTAAATGGATAATTTTTGTAACCCAGTAATTACTGTGATTGTAAATGGATAATTTTTGTAACCCAATAATTACTGTGATTGTAAACGGATGATTTTTGTAACCCAGTAGTTACTGTGATTGTAAATGGATAATTTTTGTAACCCAGTAATTACTGTGATTGAAATGGATAATTTTTGTAACCCAATAATTACTGTGATTGTAAACGGATGATTTTTGTAACCCAGTAGTTACTGTGATTGTAAATGGATGATTTTTGTAAACCAGTAGTTACTGTGATTTTAAATGGATGATTTTTGTAACATAGTAGTTACTGTGTTTGTAAACGGATGTTTTTTGTAACCCAGTAGTTACTGTGATTGTAAATGGATGATTTTTGTAAACCAGTAGTTACTGTGATTGTGAATGTATGAATTTGCTAACCCAGTAATTACTGTGATTGTAAACGGACGAGTTTTGTAACCCAGTAGTTACTGTGATTGTAAATGAAAGATTTTTGTAACCCAGTAGTTAATTTGATTGTAAACGAATGATTTTTGTAACCCAGTAGTTACTGTGATTGTAAATGGATGATTTTTGTAACCCAGTAATTACTGTGATTGTAAATGGATAATTTTTGTAACCCAGTAATTACTGTGATTGTAAACGGATGATTTTTGTAAACCAGTAGTTACTGTGATTGTGAATGTATGAATTTGGTAACCCAGTAATTACTGTGATTGTAAACGGACGAATTTTGTAACATAGTAGTTACTGTGTTTGTAAACGGATGTTTTTTGTAACCCAGTAGTTACTGTGATTGTAAATGAATGATTTTTGTAACCCAGTAGTTACTGTGATTGTAAACGGATGATCTTTGTAACCCAGTAGTTACTGTGATTAAAAATGCATGATTTTTTGTAACCCAGTAGTTACTGTGATTGTAAACGGATGATCTTTGTAACCCAGTAGTTACTGTGATTGTAAATGGATGGTTTTTTGTAACCCAGTAGTTACTGTGATTGTAAATGAATGATTTTTGTAACCCAGTACTTACTGTGATTGTAAATGAATGATTTTTGTAACCCAGTAGTTACTGTGATTGTAAATGGATGATTTTTGTAACCCAGTAGTTAGTGTGATTGTAAACGGATGATTTTTGTAACCCAGTAGTTACTGTGATTGTATACGGACGAGTTTTGTAACCCAGTAGTTAATTTGATTGTAAACGAATGATTTTTGTAACCCAGTAGTTACTGTGATTGTAAATGGATAATTTTTGTAACCCAGTAATTACTGTGATTGTAAATGGATAATTTTTGTAACCCAATAATTACTGTGATTGTAAACGGATGATTTTTGTAACCCAGTAGTTACTGTGATTGTAAATGGATGATTTTTGTAAACCAGTAGTTACTGTGATTGTAAATGGATGATTTTTGTAACATAGTAGTTACTGTGTTTGTAAACGGATGTTTTTTGTAACCCAGTAGTTACGGTGATTGTAAATGGATGATTTTTGTAAACCAGTAGTTACTGTGATTGTGAATGTATGAATTTGGTAACCCAGTAATTACTGTGATTGTAAACGGACGACTTTTGTAACCCAGTAGTTACTGTGATTGTAAATGAATGATTTTTGTAACCCAGTAGTTAATTTGATTGTAAACGAATGATTTTTGTAACCCAGTAATTACTGTGATTGTAAATGGATAATTTTTGTAACCCAGTAATTACTGTGATTGTAAACGGATGATTTTTGTAAACCAGTAGTTACTGTGATTGTGAATGTATGAATTTGGTAACCCAGTAATTACTGTGATTGTAAACGGACGAATTTTGTAACATAGTAGTTACTGTGTTGGTAAACGGATGTTTTTTGTAACCCAGTAGTTACTGTGATTGTAAATGAATGATTTTTGTAACCCAGTAGTTACTGTGATTGTAAACGGATGATCTTTGTAACCCAGTAGTTACTGTGATTAAAAATGCATGATTTTTTGTAACCCAGTAGTTACTGTGATTGTAAACGGATGATCTTTGTAACCCAGTAGTTACTGTGATTGTAAATGGATGGTTTTTTGTAACCCAGTAGTTACTGTGATTGTAAATGAATGATTTTTGTAACCCAGTACTTACTGTGATTGTAAATGACTGATTTTTGTAACCCAGTAGTTACTGTGATTGTAAATGGATGATTTTTGTAACCCAGTAGTTAGTGTGATTGTAAACGGATGATTTTTGTAACCCAGTAGTTACTGTGATTGTATACGGACGAGTTTTGTAACCCAGTAGTTAATTTGATTGTAAACGGATGATTTTTGTAACCCAGTAGTTACTGTGATTGTATACGGACGAGTTTGGTAACCCAGTAGTTAATTTGATTGTAAACGGATGATTTTTGTAACCCAGTAGTTACTGTGATTGTATACGGACGAGTTTGGTAACCCAGTAGTTAATTTGATTGTAAACGAATGATTTTTGTAACCCAGTAGTTACTGTGATTGTAAATGGATAATTTTTGTAACCCAGTAATTACTGTGATTGTAAATGGATAATTTTTGTAACCCAATAATTACTGTGATTGTAAACGGATGATTTTTGTAACCCAGTAGTTACTGTGAT
This sequence comes from Metridium senile, assembly GCA_949775045.1. Taxonomy (NCBI): domain Eukaryota; kingdom Metazoa; phylum Cnidaria; class Anthozoa; order Actiniaria; family Metridiidae; genus Metridium; species Metridium senile. Next base: position 19,441,183 of record OX459102.1, on the reverse strand, counting down.
TGTAAATGGATGATTTTTGTAAACCAGTAGTTACTGTGATTGTAAATGAATGATTTTTGTAACCCAGTACTTACTGTGATTGTAAATGACTGATTTTTGTAACCCAGTAGTTACTGTGATTGTAAATGGATGATTTTTGTAACCCAGTAGTTAGTGTGATTGTAAACGGATGATTTTTGTAACCCAGTAGTTACTGTGATTGTATACGGACGAGTTTTGTAACCCAGTAGTTAATTTGATTGTAAACGGATGATTTTTGTAACCCAGTAGTTACTGTGATTGTATACGGACGAGTTTGGTAACCCAGTAGTTAATTTGATTGTAAACGGATGATTTTTGTAACCCAGTAGTTACTGTGATTGTATACGGACGAGTTTGGTAACCCAGTAGTTAATTTGATTGTAAACGAATGATTTTTGTAACCCAGTAGTTACTGTGATTGTAAATGGATAATTTTTGTAACCCAGTAATTACTGTGATTGTAAATGGATAATTTTTGTAACCCAATAATTACTGTGATTGTAAACGGATGATTTTTGTAACCCAGTAGTTACTGTGATTGTAAATGGATGATTTTTGTAAACCAGTAGTTACTGTGATTGTAAATGGATGATTTTTGTAACATAGTAGTTACTGTGTTTGTAAACGGATGTTTTTTATAACCCAGTAGTTACTGTGATTGTAAATGGATGATTTTTGTAAACCAGTAGTTACTGTGATTGTGAATGTATGAATTTGCTAACCCAGTAATTACTGTGATTGTAAACGGACGAGTTTTGTAACCCAGTAGTTACTGTGATTGTAAACGAATGATTTTTGTAACCCAGTAGTTACTGTGATTGTAAATGGATGATTTTTGTAACCCAGTAGTTACTGTGATTGTAAATGGATGGTTTTTTGTAACCCAGTAGTTACTGTGATTGTAAATGAATGATTTTTGTAACCCAGTACTTACTGTGATTGTAAATGAGTGATTTTTGTAACCCAGTAGTTACTGTGATTGTAAATGGATGATTTTTGTAACCCAGTAGTTAGTGTGATTGTAAACGGATGATTTTTGTAACCCAGTAGTTACTGTGATTGTAAATGGATAATTTTTGTAACCCAATAATTACTGTGATTGTAAACGGATGATTTTTGTAACCCAGTAGTTACTGTGATTGTAAATGGATGATTTTTGTAAACCAGTAGTTACTGTGATTGTAAATGGATGATTTTTGTAACATAGTAGTTACTGTGTTTGTAAACGGATGTTTTTTGTAACCCAGTAGTTACTGTGATTGTAAATGGATGATTTTTGTAAACCAGTAGTTACTGTGATTGTGAATGTATGAATTTGCTAACCCAGTAATTACTGTGATTGTAAACGGACGAGTTTTGTAACCCAGTAGTTACTGTGATTGTAAATGAAAGATTTTTGTAACCCAGTAGTTAATTTGATTGTAAACGAATGATTTTTGTAACCCAGTAGTTACTGTGATTGTAAATGGATGATTTTTGTAACCCAGTAATTACTGTGATTGTAAATGGATAATTTTTGTAACCCAGTAATTACTGTGATTGTAAACGGATGATTTTTGTAAACCAGTAGTTACTGTGATTGTGAATGTATGAATTTGGTAACCCAGTAATTACTGTGATTGTAAACGGACGAATTTTGTAACATAGTAGTTACTGTGTTTGTAAACGGATGTTTTTTGTAACCCAGTAGTTACTGTGATTGTAAATGAATGATTTTTGTAACCCAGTAGTTACTGTGATTGTAAACGGATGATCTTTGTAACCCAGTAGTTACTGTGATTAAAAATGCATGATTTTTTGTAACCCAGTAGTTACTGTGATTGTAAACGGATGATCTTTGTAACCCAGTAGTTACTGTGATTGTAAATGGATGGTTTTTTGTAACCCAGTAGTTACTGTGATTGTAAATGAATGATTTTTGTAACCCAGTACTTACTGTGATTGTAAATGAATGATTTTTGTAACCCAGTAGTTACTGTGATTGTAAATGGATGATTTTTGTAACCCAGTAGTTAGTGTGATTGTAAACGGATGATTTTTGTAACCCAGTAGTTACTGTGATTGTAAATGGATAATTTTTGTAACCCAGTAATTACTGTGATTGTAAATGGATAATTTTTGTAACCCAATAATTACTGTGATTGTAAACGGATGTTTTTTGTAACCCAGTAGTTACTGTGATTGTAAATGAATGATTTTTATAACCCAGTAGTTAATTTGATTGTAAACGAATGATTTTTGTAACCCAGTAATTACTGTGATTGTAAATGGATAATTTTTGTAACCCAGTAATTACTGTGATTGTAAACGGATGATTTTTGTAACCCAGTAGTTACTGTGATTGTAAATGGATGATTTTTGTAAACCAGTAGTTACTGTGATTGTGAATGTGTGAATTTGGTAACCCAGTAATTACTGTGATTGTAAACGGACGAGTTTTGTAACATAGTAGTTACTGTGTTTGTAAACGGATGTTTTTTGTAACCCAGTAGTTACTGTGATTGTAAATGAATGATTTTTGTAACCCAGTAGTTACTGTGATTGTCAACGGATGATCTTTGTAACCCAGTAGTTACTGTGATTGTAAATGGATGGTTTTTTGTAACCCAGTAGTTACTGTGATTGTAAATGAATGATTTTTGTAACCCAGTACTTACTGTGATTGTAAATGAATGATTTTTGTAACCCAGTAGTTACTGTGATTGTAAATGGATGATTTTTGTAACCCAGTAGTTAGTGTGATTGTAAACGGATGATTTTTGCAACCCAGTAGTTACTGTGATTGTATACGGACGAGTTTTGTAACCCAGTAGTTACTGTGATTGTAAATGAATGATTTTTGTAACCCAGTAGTTAATTTGATTGTAAACGAATGATTTTTGTAACCCAGTAGTTACTGTGATTGTAAATGGATGATTTTTGTAACCCAGTAATTACTGTGATTGTAAATGGATAATTTTTGTAACCCAGTAATTACTGTGATTGTAAACGGATGATTTTTGTAACCCAGTAGTTACTGTGATTGTAAATGGATGATTTTTGTAAACCAGTAGTTACTGTGATTGTGAATGTATGAATTTGGTAACCCAGTAATTACTGTGATTGTAAACGGACGAGTTTTGTAACATAGTAGTTACAGTGTTTGTAAAAGGATGATCTTTGTAACCCAGTAGTTACTGTGATTAAAAATGGATGATTTTTTGTAACCCAGTAGTTACTGTGATTGTAAACGGATGATCTTTGTAACCCAGTAGTTACTGTGATTGTAAATGGATGGTTTTTTGTAACCCAGTAGTTACTGTGATTGTAAATGAATGATTTTTGTAACCCAGTACTTACTGTGATTGTAAATGAATGATTTTTGTAACCCAGTAGTTACTGTGATTGTAAATGGATGATTTTTGTAACCCAGTAGTTACTGTGATTGTAAACGGATGATTTTTGTAACCCAGTAGTTACTGTGATTGTATACGGACGAGTTTTGTAACCCAGTAGTTAATTTGATTGTAAACGAATGATTTTTGTAACCCAGTAGTTACTGTGATTGTAAATGGATGATTTTTGTAACCCAGTAATTACTGTGATTGTAAATGGATAATTTTTGTAACCCAGTAATTACTGTGATTGTAAACGGATGATTTTTGTAACCCAGTAGTTACTGTGATTGTAAATGAATGATTTTTGTAACCCAGTAGTTACTGTGATTGTAAATGGATGATTTTTGTAACCCAGTAGTTAGTGTGATTGTAAACGGATGATTTTTGTAACCCAGTAGTTACTGTGATTGTATACGGACGAGTTTTGTAACCCAGTAGTTAATTTGATTGTAAACGAATGATTTTTGTAACCCAGTAATTACTGTGATTGTAAATGGATAATTTTTGTAACCCAGTAATTACTGTGATTGTAAACGGATGTTTTTTGTAACCCAGTAGTTACTGTGATTGTAAATGAATGATTTTTGTAAACCAGTAGTTACTGTGATTGTGAATGTGTGAATTTGGTAACCCAGTAATTACTGTGATTGTAAACGGACGAGTTTTGTAACATAGTAGTTACTGTGTTTGTAAACGGATGTTTTTTGTAACCCAGTAGTTACTGTGATTGTAAATGAATGATTTTTGTAACCCAGTAGTTACTGTGATTGTCAACGGATGATCTTTGTAACCCAGTAGTTACTGTGATTGTAAATGGATGGTTTTTTGTAACCCAGTAGTTACTGTGATTGTAAATGAATGATTTTTGTAACCCAGTACTTACTGTGATTGTAAATGAATGATTTTTGTAACCCAGTAGTTACTGTGATTGTAAATGGATGATTTTTGTAACCCAGTAGTTAGTGTGATTGTAAACGGATGATTTTTGCAACCCAGTAGTTACTGTGATTGTATACGGACGAGTTTTGTAACCCAGTAGTTACTGTGATTGTAAATGAATGATTTTTGTAACCCAGTAGTTAATTTGATTGTAAACGAATGATTTTTGTAACCCAGTAGTTACTGTGATTGTAAATGGATGATTTTTGTAACCCAGTAATTACTGTGATTGTAAATGGATAATTTTTGTAACCCAGTAATTACTGTGATTGTAAACGGATGATTTTTGTAACCCAGTAGTTACTGTGATTGTAAATGGATGATTTTTGTAAACCAGTAGTTACTGTGATTGTGAATGTATGAATTTGGTAACCCAGTAATTACTGTGATTGTAAACGGACGAGTTTTGTAACATAGTAGTTACTGTGTTTGTAAACGGATGATCTTTGTAACCCAGTAGTTACTGTGATTAAAAATGGATGATTTTTTGTAACCCAGTAGTTACTGTGATTGTAAACGGATGATCTTTGTAACCCAGTAGTTACTGTGATTGTAAATGGATGGTTTTTTGTAACCCAGTAGTTACTCTGATTGTAAATGAATGATTTTTGTAACCCAGTACTTACTGTGATTGTAAATGAATGATTTTTGTAACCCAGTAGTTACTGTGATTGTAAATGGATGATTTTTGTAACCCAGTAGTTACTGTGATTGTAAACGGATGATTTTTGTAACCCAGTAGTTACTGTGATTGTATACGGACGAGTTTTGTAACCCAGTAGTTAATTTGATTGTAAACGAATGATTTTTGTAACCCAGTAGTTACTGTGATTGTAAATGGATGATTTTTGTAACCCAGTAATTACTGTGATTGTAAATGGATAATTTTTGTAACCCAGTAATTACTGTGATTGTAAACGGATGATTTTTGTAACCCAGTAGTTACTGTGATTGTAAATGAATGATTTTTGTAACCCAGTAGTTACTGTGATTGTAAATGGATGATTTTTGTAACCCAGTAGTTAGTGTGATTGTAAACGGATGATTTTTGTAACCCAGTAGTTACTGTGATTGTATACGGACGAGTTTTGTAACCCAGTAGTTAATTTGATTGTAAACGAATGATTTTTGTAACCCAGTAATTACTGTGATTGTAAACGGATGATTTTTGTAACCCAGTAGTTACTGTGATTGTAAATGGATGATTTTTGTAAACCAGTAGTTACTGTGATTGTGAATGTGTGAATTTGGTAACCCAGTACTTACTGTGATTGTAAATGAATGATTTTTGTAACCCAGTAGTTACTGTGATTGTAAATGGATGATTTTTGTAACCCAGTAGTTACTGTGATTGTAAACGGATGATTTTTGTAACCCAGTAGTTACTGTGATTGTATACGGACGAGTTTTGTAACCCAGTAGTTAATTTGATTGTAAACGAATGATTTTTGTAACCCAGTAGTTACTGTGATTGTAAATGGATGATTTTTGTAACCCAGTAATTACTGTGATTGTAAATGGATAATTTTTGTAACCCAGTAATTACTGTGATTGTAAACGGATGATTTTTGTAACCCAGTAGTTACTGTGATTGTAAATGAATGATTTTTGTAACCCAGTAGTTACTGTGATTGTAAATGGATGATTTTTGTAACCCAGTAGTTAGTGTGATTGTAAACGGATGATTTTTGTAACCCAGTAGTTACTGTGATTGTATACGGACGAGTTTTGTAACCCAGTAGTTAATTTGATTGTAAACGAATGATTTTTGTAACCCAGTAATTACTGTGATTGTAAATGGATAATTTTTGTAACCCAGTAATTACTGTGATTGTAAACGGATGTTTTTTGTAACCCAGTAGTTACTGTGATTGTAAATGAATGATTTTTGTAAACCAGTAGTTACTGTGATTGTGAATGTGTGAATTTGGTAACCCAGTAATTACTGTGATTGTAAACGGACGAGTTTTGTAACATAGTAGTTACTGTGTTTGTAAACGGATGTTTTTTGTAACCCAGTAGTTACTGTGATTGTAAATGAATGATTTTTGTAACCCAGTAGTTACTGTGATTGTCAACGGATGATCTTTGTAACCCAGTAGTTACTGTGATTGTAAATGGATGGTTTTTTGTAACCCAGTAGTTACTGTGATTGTAAATGAATGATTTTTGTAACCCAGTACTTACTGTGATTGTAAATGAATGATTTTTGTAACCCAGTAGTTACTGTGATTGTAAATGGATGATTTTTGTAACCCAGTAGTTAGTGTGATTGTAAACGGATGATTTTTGCAACCCAGTAGTTACTGTGATTGTATACGGACGAGTTTTGTAACCCAGTAGTTACTGTGATTGTAAATGAATGATTTTTGTAACCCAGTAGTTAATTTGATTGTAAACGAATGATTTTTGTAACCCAGTAGTTACTGTGATTGTAAATGGATGATTTTTGTAACCCAGTAATTACTGTGATTGTGAATGTATGAATTTGGTAACCCAGTAATTACTGTGATTGTAAACGGACGAGTTTTGTAACATAGTAGTTACTGTGTTTGTAAACGGATGATCTTTGTAACCCAGTAGTTACTGTGATTAAAAATGGATGATTTTTTGTAACCCAGTAGTTACTGTGATTGTAAACGGATGATCTTTGTAACCCAGTAGTTACTGTGATTGTAAATGGATGGTTTTTTGTAACCCAGTAGTTACTGTGATTGTAAATGAATGATTTTTGTAACCCAGTACTTACTGTGATTGTAAATGAATGATTTTTGTAACCCAGTAGTTACTGTGATTGTAAATGGATGATTTTTGTAACCCAGTAGTTACTGTGATTGTAAACGGATGATTTTTGTAACCCAGTAGTTACTGTGATTGTATACGGACGAGTTTTGTAACCCAGTAGTTAATTTGATTGTAAACGAATGATTTTTGTAACCCAGTAGTTACTGTGATTGTAAATGGATGATTTTTGTAACCCAGTAATTACTGTGATTGTAAATGGATAATTTTTGTAACCCAGTAATTACTGTGATTGTAAACGGATGATTTTTGTAACCCAGTAGTTACTGTGATTGTAAATGAATGATTTTTGTAACCCAGTAGTTACTGTGATTGTAAATGGATGATTTTTGTAACCCAGTAGTTAGTGTGATTGTAAACGGATGATTTTTGTAACCCAGTAGTTACTGTGATTGTATACGGACGAGTTTTGTAACCCAGTAGTTAATTTGATTGTAAACGAATGATTTTTGTAACCCAGTAATTACTGTGATTGTAAACGGATGATTTTTGTAACCCAGTAGTTACTGTGATTGTAAATGGATGATTTTTGTAAACCAGTAGTTACTGTGATTGTGAATGTGTGAATTTGGTAACCCAGTAATTACTGTGATTGTAAACGGACGAGTTTTGTAACATAGTAGTTACTGTGTTTGTAAACGGATGATCTTTGTAACCCAGTAGTTACTGTGATTAAAAATGGATGATTTTTTGTAACCCAGTAGTTACTGTGATTGTATACGGACGAGTTTTGTAACCCAGTAGTTAATTTGATTGTAAACGAATGATTTTTGTAACACAGTAGTTACTGTGATTGTAAATGGATGATTTTTGTAACCCAGTAATTACTGTGATTGTAAATGGATAATTTTTGTAACCCAGTAATTACTGTGATTGTAAACGGATGATTTTTGTAACCCAGTAGTTACTGTGATTGTAAATGAATGATTTTTGTAACCCAGTAGTTACTGTGATTGTAAATGGATGATTTTTGTAACCCAGTAGTTAGTGTGATTGTAAACGGATGATTTTTGTAACCCAGTAGTTACTGTGATTGTATACGGACGAGTTTTGTAACCCAGTAGTTAATTTGATTGTAAACGAATGATTTTTGTAACCCAGTAATTACTGTGATTGTAAACGGATGATTTTTGTAACCCAGTAGTTACTGTGATTGTAAATGGATGATTTTTGTAAACCAGTAGTTACTGTGATTGTGAATGTGTGAATTTGGTAACCCAGTAATTACTGTGATTGTAAACGGACGAGTTTTGTAACATAGTAGTTACTGTGTTTGTAAACGGATGATCTTTGTAACCCAGTAGTTACTGTGATTGTAAATGAATGATTTTTGTAACCCAGTAGTTACTGTGATTGTCAACGGATGATCTTTGTAACCCAGTAGTTACTGTGATTGTAAATGGATGGTTTTTTGTAACCCAGTAGTTACTGTGATTGTAAATGAATGATTTTTGTAACCCAGTACTTACTGTGATTGTAAATGAATGATTTTTGTAACCCAGTAGTTACTGTGATTGTAAATGGATGATTTTTGTAACCCAGTAGTTAGTGTGATTGTAAACGGATGATTTTTGCAACCCAGTAGTTACTGTGATTGTATACGGACGAGTTTTGTAACCCAGTAGTTACTGTGATTGTAAATGAATGATTTTTGTAACCCAGTAGTTAATTTGATTGTAAACGAATGATTTTTGTAACCCAGTAGTTACTGTGATTGTAAATGGATGATTTTTGTAACCCAGTAATTACTGTGATTGTAAATGGATAATTTTTGTAACCCAGTAATTACTGTGATTGTAAACGGATGATTTTTGTAACCCAGTAGTTACTGTGATTGTAAATGGATGATTTTTGTAAACCAGTAGTTACTGTGATTGTGAATGTATGAATTTGGTAACCCAGTAATTACTGTGATTGTAAACGGACGAGTTTTGTAACATAGTAGTTACTGTGTTTGTAAACGGATGATCTTTGTAACCCAGTAGTTACTGTGATTAAAAATGGATGATTTTTTGTAACCCAGTAGTTACTGTGATTGTAAACGGATGATCTTTGTAACCCAGTAGTTACTGTGATTGTAAATGGATGGTTTTTTGTAACCCAGTAGTTACTGTGATTGTAAATGAATGATTTTTGTAACCCAGTACTTACTGTGATTGTAAATGAATGATTTTTGTAACCCAGTAGTTACTGTGATTGTAAATGGATGATTTTTGTAACCCAGTAGTTACTGTGATTGTAAACGGATGATTTTTGTAACCCAGTAGTTACTGTGATTGTATACGGACGAGTTTTGTAACCCAGTAGTTAATTTGATTGTAAACGAATGATTTTTGTAACCCAGTAGTTACTGTGATTGTAAATGGATGATTTTTGTAACCCAGTAATTACTGTGATTGTAAATGGATAATTTTTGTAACCCAGTAATTACTGTGATTGTAAACGGATGATTTTTGTAACCCAGTAGTTACTGTGATTGTAAATGAATGATTTTTGTAACCCAGTAGTTAATTTGATTGTAAACGAATGATTTTTGTAACCCAGTAGTTACTGTGATTGTAAATGGATGATTTTTGTAACCCAGTAATTACTGTGATTGTAAATGGATAATTTTTGTAACCCAGTAATTACTGTGATTGTAAACGGATGATTTTTGTAACCCAGTAGTTACTGTGATTGTAAATGGATGATTTTTGTAAACCAGTAGTTACTGTGATTGTGAATGTATGAATTTGGTAACCCAGTAATTACTGTGATTGTAAACGGACGAGTTTTGTAACATAGTAGTTACTGTGTTTGTAAACGGATGATCTTTGTAACCCAGTAGTTACTGTGATTAAAAATGGATGATTTTTTGTAACCCAGTAGTTACTGTGATTGTAAACGGATGATCTTTGTAACCCAGTAGTTACTGTGATTGTAAATGGATGGTTTTTTGTAACCCAGTAGTTACTGTGATTGTAAATGAATGATTTTTGTAACCCAGTACTTACTGTGATTGTAAATGAATGATTTTTGTAACCCAGTAGTTACTGTGATTGTAAATGGATGATTTTTGTAACCCAGTAGTTACTGTGATTGTAAACGGATGATTTTTGTAACCCAGTAGTTACTGTGATTGTATACGGACGAGTTTTGTAACCCAGTAGTTAATTTGATTGTAAACGAATGATTTTTGTAACCCAGTAGTTACTGTGATTGTAAATGGATGATTTTTGTAACCCAGTAATTACTGTGATTGTAAATGGATAATTTTTGTAACCCAGTAATTACTGTGATTGTAAACGGATGATTTTTGTAACCCAGTAGTTACTGTGATTGTAAACGGACGAGTTTTGTAACATAGTAGTTACTGTGTTTGTAAACGGATGATCTTTGTAACCCAGTAGTTACTGTGATTAAAAATGGATGATTTTTTGTAACCCAGTAGTTACTGTGATTGTATACGGACGAGTTTTGTAACCCAGTAGTTAATTTGATTGTAAACGAATGATTTTTGTAACACAGTAGTTACTGTGATTGTAAATGGATGATTTTTGTAACCCAGTAATTACTGTGATTGTAAATGGATAATTTTTGTAACCCAGTAATTACTGTGATTGTAAACGGATGATTTTTGTAACCCAGTAGTTACTGTGATTGTAAATGAATGATTTTTGTAACCCAGTAGTTACTGTGATTGTAAATGGATGATTTTTGTAACCCAGTAGTTAGTGTGATTGTAAACGGATGATTTTTGTAACCCAGTAGTTACTGTGATTGTATACGGACGAGTTTTGTAACCCAGTAGTTAATTTGATTGTAAACGAATGATTTTTGTAACCCAGTAATTACTGTGATTGTAAACGGATGATTTTTGTAACCCAGTAGTTACTGTGATTGTAAATGGATGATTTTTGTAAACCAGTAGTTACTGTGATTGTGAATGTGTGAATTTGGTAACCCAGTAATTACTGTGATTGTAAACGGACGAGTTTTGTAACATAGTAGTTACTGTGTTTGTAAACGGATGATCTTTGTAACCCAGTAGTTACTGTGATTAAAAATGGATGATTTTTTGTAACCCAGTAGTTACTGTAATTGTAAACGGATGATCTTTGTAACCCAGTAGTTACTGTGATTGTAAATGGATGGTTTTTTGTAACCCAGTAGTTACTGTGATTGTAAATGAATGATTTTTGTAACCCAGTACTTACTGTGATTGTAAATGAATGATTTTTGTAACCCAGTAGTTACTGTGATTGTAAATGGATGATTTTTGTAACCCAGTAGTTACTGTGATTGTAAACGGATGATTTTTGTAACCCAGTAGTTACTGTGATTGTAAATGGATGGTTTTTTGTAACTCAGTAGTTACTGTGATTGTAAATGAATGATTTTTGTAACCCAGTACTTACTGTGATTGTAAATGAATGATTTTTGTAACCCAGTAGTTACTGTGATTGTAAATGGATGATTTTTGTAACCCAGTAGTTACTGTGATTGTAAACGGATGATTTTTGTAACCCAGTAGTTACTGTGATTGTATACGGACGAGTTTTGTAACCCAGTAGTTAATTTGATTGTAAACGAATGATTTTTGTAACCCAGTAGTTACTGTGATTGTAAATGGATAATTTTTGTAACCCAGTAATTACTGTGATTGTAAATGGATAATTTTTGTAACCCAATAATTACTGTGATTGTAAACGGATGATTTTTGTAACCCAGTAGTTACTGTGATTGTAAATGGATGATTTTTGTAAACCAGTAGTTACTGTGATTGTAAATGGATGATTTTTGTAAACCAGTAATTACTGTGATTGTAAACGGACGAGTTTTGTAACATAGTAGTTACTGTGTTTGTAAACGGATGTTTTTTGTAACCCAGTAGTTACTGTGATTGTAAATGGATGATTTTTGTAAACCAGTAGTTACTGTGATTGTGAATGTATGAATTTGGTAACCCAGTAATTACTGTGATTGTAAACGGACGAGTTTTGTAACCCAGTAGTTACTGTGATTGTAAATGGATGATTTTTGTAACCCAGTAATTACTGTGATTGTAAATGGATAATTTTTGTAACCCAGTAATTACTGTGATTGTAAACGGATGATTTTTGTAAACCAGTAGTTACTGTGATTGTGAATGTATGAATTTGGTAACCCAGTAATTACTGTGATTGTAAACGGACAAATTTTGTAACATAGTAGTTACTGTGTTTGTAAACGGATGTTTTTTGTAACCCAGTAGTTACTGTGATTGTAAATGAATGATTTTTGTAACCCAGTATGTACTGTGATTGTAAACGGATGATCTTTGTAACCCAGTAGTTACTGTGATTAAAAATGCATGATTTTTTGTAACCTAGTAGTTACTGTGATTGTAAACGGATGATCTTTGTAACCCAGTAGTTACTGTGATTGTAAATGGATGGTTTTTTGTAACCCAGTAGTTACTGTGATTGTAAATGAATGATTTTTGTAACCCAGTACTTACTGTGATTGTAAATGAATGATTTTTGTAACCCAGTAGTTACTGTGATTGTAAATGGATGATTTTTGTAACCCAGTAGTTAGTGTGATTGTAAACGGATGATTTTTGTAACCCAGTAGTTACTGTGATTGTATACGGACGAGTTTTGTAACCCAGTAGTTAATTTGATTGTAAACGAATGATTTTTGTAACCCAGTAGTTACTGTGATTGTAAATGGATAATTTTTGTAACCCAGTAATTACTGTGATTATAAATGGATAATTTTTGTAACCCAATAATTACTGTGATTGTAAACGGATGATTTTTGTAACCCAGTAGTTACTGTGATTGTAAATGGATAATTTTTGTAAACCAGTAGTTACTGTGATTGTAAATGGATGATTTTTGTAAACCAGTAATTACTGTGATTGTAAATGGACGAGTTTTGTAACATAGTAGTTACTGTGTTTGTAAACGGATGTTTTTTGTAACCCAGTAGTTACTGTGATTGTAAATGGATGATTTTTGTAAACCAGTAGTTACTGTGATTGTGAATGTATGAATTTGGTAACCCAGTAATTACTGTGATTGTAAACGGACGAGTTTTGTAACCCAGTAGTTACTGTGATTGTAAATGAATGATTTTTGTAACCCAGTAATTAATTTGATTGTAAACGAATGATTTTTGTAACCCAGTAGTTACTGTGATTGTAAATGGATGATTTTTGTAACCCAGTAATTACTGTGATTGTAAATGGATAATTTTTGTAACCCAGTAATTACTGTGATTGTAAACGGATGATTTTTGTAACCCAGTAGTTACGGTGATTGTAAATGGATGATTTTTGTAAACCAGTAGTTACTGTGATTGTGAATGTATGAATTTGGTAACCCAGTAATTACTGTGATTGTAAACGGACGAGTTTTGTAACCCAGTAGTTACTGTGATTGTAAATGAATGATTTTTGTAACCCAGTAGTTAATTTGATTGTAAACGAATGATTTTTGTAACCCAGTAGTTACTGTGATTGTAAATGGATGATTTTTGTAACCCAGTAATTACTGTGATTGTAAATGGATAATTTTTGTAACCCAGTAATTACTGTGATTGTAAACGGATGATTTTTGTAAACCAGTAGTTACTGTGATTGTGAATGTATGAATTTGGTAACCCAGTAATTACTGTGATTGTAAACGGACGAATTTTGTAACATAGTAGTTACTGTGTTTGTAAACGGATGTTTTTTGTAACCCAGTAGTTACTGTGATTGTAAATGAATGATTTTTGTAACCCAGTACTTACTGTGATTGTAAATGAATGATATTTGTAACCCAGTAGTTACTGTGATTGTAAATGGATGATTTTTGTAACCCAGTAGTTAGTGTGATTGTAAACGAATGATTTTTGCAACCCAGTAGTTACTGTGATTGTATACGGACGAGTTTTGTAACCCAGTAGTTACTGTGATTGTAAATGAATGATTTTTGTAACCCAGTAGTTAATTTGATTGTAAACGAATGATTTTTGTAACCCAGTAGTTACTGTGATTGTAAATGGATGATTTTTGTAACCCAGTAATTACTGTGATTGTAAATGGATAATTTTTGTAACCCAGTAATTACTGTGATTGTAAACGGATGATTTTTGTAACCCAGTAGTTACTGTGATTGTAAATGGATGATTTTTGTAAACCAGTAGTTACTGTGATTGTGAATGTATGAATTTGGTAACCCAGTAATTACTGTGATTGTAAACGGACGAGTTTTGTAACATAGTAGTTACTGTGTTTGTAAACGGATGATCTTTGTAACCCAGTAGTTACTGTGATTAAAAATGGATGATTTTTTGTAACCCAGTAGTTACTGTGATTGTAAACGGATGATCTTTGTAACCCAGTAGTTACTGTGATTGTAAATGGATGGTTTTTTGTAACCCAGTAGTTACTGTGATTGTAAATGAATGATTTTTGTAACCCAGTACTTTCTGTGATTGTAAATGAATGATTTTTGTAACCCAGTAGTTACTGTGATTGTAAATGGATGATTTTTGTAACCCAGTAGTTACTGTGATTGTAAACGGATGATTTTTGTAACCCAGTAGTTACTGTGATTGTATAAGGACGAGTTTTGTAACCCAGTAGTTAATTTGATTGTAAACGAATGATTTTTGTAACCCAGTAGTTACTGTGATTGTAAATGGATGATTTTTGTAACCCAGTAATTACTGTGATTGTAAATGGATAATTTTTGTAACCCAGTAATTACTGTGATTGTAAACGGATGATTTTTGTAACCCAGTAGTTACTGTGATTGTAAATGGATGATTTTTGTAAACCAGTAGTTACTGTGATTGTGAATGTATGAATTTGGTAACCCAGTAATTACTGTGATTGTAAACGGACGAGTTTTGTAACATAGTAGTTACTGTGTTTGTAAACGGATGTTTTTTTGTAACCCAGTAGTTACTGTGATTGTAAATGAATGATTTTTGTAACCCAGTAGTTACTGTGATTGTAAACGGATGATCTTTGTAACCCAGTAGTTACTGTGATTAAAAATGCATGATTTTTTGTAACCCAGTAGTTACTGTGATTGTAAACGGATTATCTTTGTAACCCAGTAGTTACTGTGATTGTAAATGGATGTTTTTTTGTAACTCAGTAGTTACTGTGATTGTAAATGAATGATTTTTGTAACCCAGTACTTACTGTGATTGTAAATGAATGATTTTTGTAACCCAGTAGTTACTGTGATTGTAAATGGATGATTTTTGTAACCCAGTAGTTACTGTGCTTGTAAACGGATGATTTTTGTAACCCAGTAGTTACTGTGATTGTATACGGACGAGTTTTGTAACCCAGTAGTTAATTTGATTGTAAACGAATGATTTTTGTAACCCAGTAGTTACTGTGATTGTAAATGGATAATTTTTGTAACCCAGTAATTACTGTGATTGTAAATGGATAATTTTTGTAACCCAATAATTACTGTGATTGTAAACGGATGATTTTTGTAACCCAGTAGTTACTGTGATTGTAAATGGATGATTTTTGTAAACCAGTAGTTACTGTGATTGTAAATGGATGATTTTTGTAAACCAGTAATTACTGTGATTGTAAACGGACGAGTTTTGTAACATAGTAGTTACTGTGTTTGTAAACGGATGTTTTTTGTAACCCAGTAGTTACTGTGATTGTAAATGGATGATTTTTGTAAACCAGTAGTTACTGTGATTGTGAATGTATGAATTTGGTAACCCAGTAATTACTGTGATTGTAAACGGACGAGTTTTGTAACCCAGTAGTTACTGTGATTGTAAATGAATGATTTTTGTAACCCAGTAGTTAATTTGATTGTAAACGAATGATTTTTGTAACCCAGTAGTTACTGTGATTGTAAATGGATGATTTTTGTAACCCAGTAATTACTGTGATTGTAAATGGATAATTTTTGTAACCCAGTAATTACTGTGATTGTAAACGGATGATTTTTGTAAACCAGTAGTTACTGTGATTGTGAATGTATGAATTTGGTAACCCAGTAATTACTGTGATTGTAAACGGACGAATTTTGTAACATAGTAGTTACTATGTTTGTAAACGGATGTTTTTTGTAACCCAGTAGTTACTGTGATTGTAAATGAATGATTTTTGTAACCCAGTATGTACTGTGATTGTAAACGGATGATCTTTGTAACCCAGTAGTTACTGTGATTAAAAATGCATGATTTTTTGTAACCCAGTAGTTACTGTGATTGTAAACGGATGATCTTTGTAACCCAGTAGTTACTGTGATTGTAAATGGATGGTTTTTTGTAACCCAGTAGTTACTGTGATTGTAAATGAATGATTTTTGTAACCCAGTACTTACTGTGATTGTAAATGAATGATTTTTGTAACCCAGTAGTTACTGTGATTGTAAATGGATGATTTTTGTAACCCAGTAGTTAGTGTGATTGTAAACGGATGATTTTTGTAACCCAGTAGTTACTGTGATTGTATACGGACGAGTTTTGTAACCCAGTAGTTAATTTGATTGTAAACGAATGATTTTTGTAACCCAGTAGTTACTGTGATTGTAAATGGATAATTTTTGTAACCCAGTAATTACTGTGATTGTAAATGGATAATTTTTGTAACCCAATAATTACTGTGATTGTAAACGGATGTTTTTTGTAACCCAGTAGTTACTGTGATTGTAAATGGATGATTTTTGTAAACCAGTAGTTACTGTGCTTGTGAATGTATGAATTTGGTAACCCAGTAATTACTGTGATTGTAAACGGACGAGTTTTGTAACCCAGTAGTTACTGTGATTGTAAATGAATGATTTTTGTAACCCAGTAATTAATTTGATTGTAAACGAATGATTTTTGTAACCCAGTAGTTACTGTGATTGTAAATGGATGATTTTTGTAACCCAGTAATTACTGTGATTGTAAATGGATAATTTTTGTAACCCAGTAATTACTGTGATTGTAAACGGATGATTTTTGTAACCCAGTAGTTACTGTGATTGTAAATGGATGATTTTTGTAAACCAGTAGTTACTGTGATTGTGAATGTATGAATTTGGTAACCCAGTAATTACTTTGATTGTAAACGGACGAGTTTTGTAACATAGTAGTTACTGTGTTTGTAAACGTATGATCTTTGTAACCCAGTAGTTACTGTGATTAAAAATGCATGATTTTTTGTAACCCAGTAGTTACTGTGATTGTAAACGGATGATCTTTGTAACCCAGTAGTTACTGTGATTGTAAATGGATGGTTTTTTGTAACCCAGTAGTTACTGTGATTGTAAATGAATGATTTTTGTAACCCAGTACTTACTGTGATTGTAAATGAATGATTTTTGTAACCCAGTAGTTACTGTGATTGTAAATGGACGATTTTTGTAACCCAGTAGTTACTGTGATTGTAAACGGATGATTTTTGTAACCCAGTAGTTACTGTGATTGTATACGGACGAGTTTTGTAACCCAGTAGTTAATTTGATTGTAAACGAATGATTTTTGTAACCCAGTAGTTACTGTGATTGTAAATGAATGATTTTTGTAACCCAGTAGTTACTGTGATTGTCAACGGATGATCTTTGTAACCCAGTAGTTACTGTGATTGTAAATGGATGGTTTTTTGTAACCCAGTAGTTACTGTGATTGTAAATGAATGATTTTTGTAACCCAGTACTTACTGTGATTGTAAATGAATGATTTTTGTAACCCAGTAGTTACTGTGATTGTAAACGGATGATCTTTGTAACCCAGTAGTTACTGTGATTAAAAATGCATGATTTTTTGTAACCCAGTAGTTACTGTGATTGTAAACGGATTATCTTTGTAACCCAGTAGTTACTGTGATTGTAAATGGATGGTTTTTTGTAACTCAGTAGTTACTGTGATTGTAAATGAATGATTTTTGTAACCCAGTACTTACTGTGATTGTAAATGAATGATTTTTGTAACCCAGTAGTTACTGTGATTGTAAATGGATGATTTTTGTAACCCAGTAGTTACTGTGATTGTAAACGGATGATTTTTGTAACCCAGTAGTTACTGTGATTGTATACGGACGAGTTTTGTAACCCAGTAGTTAATTTGATTGTAAACGAATGATTTTTGTAACCCAGTAGTTACTGTGATTGTAAATGGATAATTTTTGTAACCCAGTAATTACTGTGATTGTAAATGGATAATTTTTGTAACCCAATAATTACTGTGATTGTAAACGGATGATTTTTGTAACCCAGTAGTTACTGTGATTGTAAATGGATGATTTTTGTAAACCAGTAGTTACTGTGATTGTAAATGGATGATTTTTGTAAACCAGTAATTACTGTGATTGTAAACGGACGAGTTTTGTAACATAGTAGTTACTGTGTTTGTAAACGGATGTTTTTTGTAACCCAGTAGTTACTGTGATTGTAAATGGATGATTTTTGTAAACCAGTAGTTACTGTGATTGTAAACGGATGATCTTTGTAACCCAGTAGTTACTGTGATTAAAAATGCATGATTTTTTGTAACCCAGTAGTTACTGTGATTGTAAACGGATTATCTTTGTAACCCAGTAGTTACTGTGATTGTAAATGGATGATTTTTGTAAACCAGTAGTTACTGTGATTGTAAATGGATGATTTTTGTAAACCAGTAATTACTGTGATTGTAAACGGACGAGTTTTGTAACATAGTAGTTACTGTGTTTGTAAACGGATGTTTTTTGTAACCCAGTAGTTACTGTGATTGTAAATGGATGATTTTTGTAAACCAGTAGTTACTGTGATTGTGAATGTATGAATTTGGTAACCCAGTAATTACTGTGATTGTAAACGGACGAGTTTTGTAACCCAGTAGTTACTGTGATTGTAAATGAATGATTTTTGTAACCCAGTAGTTAATTTGATTGTAAACGAATGATTTTTGTAACCCAGTAGTTACTGTGATTGTAAATGGATGATTTTTGTAACCCAGTAATTACTGTGATTGTAAATGGATAATTTTTGTAACCCAGTAATTACTGTGATTGTAAACGGATGATTTTTGTAAACCAGTAATTACTGTGATTGTAAACGGACGAGTTTTGTAACATAGTAGTTACTGTGTTTGTAAACGGATGTTTTTTGTAACCCAGTAATTACTGTGATTGTAAACGGACGAGTTTTGTAACCCAGTAGTTACTGTGATTGTAAATGAATGATTTTTGTAACCCAGTAGTTAATTTGATTGTAAACGAATGATTTTTGTAACCCAGTAGTTACTGTGATTGTAAACGGATGATTTTTGTAACCCAGTAGTTACTGTGATTGTAAATGGATGATTTTTGTAAACCAGTAGTTACTGTGATTGTGAATGTATGAATTTGGTAACCCAGTAATTACTGTGATTGTAAACGGACGAGTTTTGTAACATAGTAGTTACTGTGTTTGTAAACTGATGTTTTTTGTAACCCAGTAGTTACTGTGATTGTAAATGAATGATTTTTGTAACCCAGTAGTTACTGTGATTGTCAACGGATGATCTTTGTAACCCAGTAGTTACTGTGATTAAAAATGCATGATTTTTTGTAACCCAGTAGTTACTGTGATTGTAAACGGATGATCTTTGTAACCCAGTAGTTACTGTGATTGTAAATGGATGGTTTTTTGTAACTCAGTAGTTACTGTGATTGTAAATGAATGATTTTTGTAACCCAGTACTTACTGTGATTGTAAATGAATGATTTTTGTAACCCAGTAGTTACTGTGATTGTAAATGGATGATTTTTGTAACCCAGTAATTACTGTGATTGTAAATGGATAATTTTTGTAACCCAATAATTACTGTGATTGTAAACGGACGAGTTTTGTAACCCAGTAGTTACTGTGATTGTAAATGAATGATTTTTGTAACCCAGTAATTAATTTGATTGTAAACGAATGATTTTTGTAACCCAGTAGTTACTGTGATTGTAAATGGATGATTTTTGTAACCCAGTAATTACTGTGATTGTAAATGGATAATTTTTGTAACCCAGTAATTACTGTGATTGTAAACGGATGATTTTTGTAACCCAGTAGTTACTGTGATTGTAAATGGATGATTTTTGTAAACCAGTAGTTACTGTGATTGTGAATGTATGAATTTGGTAACCCAGTAATTACTTTGATTGTAAACGGACGAGTTTTGTAACATAGTAGTTACTGTGTTTGTAAACGGATGATCTTTGTAACCCAGTAGTTACTGTGATTAAAAATGGATGATTTTTTGTAACCCAGTAGTTACTGTGATTGTAAACGGATGATCTTTGTAACCCAGTAGTTACTGTGATTGTAAATGGATGGTTTTTTGTAACCCAGTAGTTACTGTGATTGTAAATGAATGATTTTTGTAACCCAGTACTTACTGTGATTGTAAACGGATGATTTTTGTAACCCAGTAGTTACTGTGATTGTATACGGACGAGTTTTGTAACCCAGTAGTTAATTTGATTGTAAACGAATGATTTTTGTAACCCAGTAGTTACTGTGATTGTAAATGAATGATTTTTGTAACCCAGTAGTTACTGTGATTGTCAACGGATGATCTTTGTAACCCAGTAGTTACTGTGATTGTAAATGGATGGTTTTTTGTAACCCAGTAGTTAATTTGATTGTAAATGAATGATTTTTGTAACCCAGTACTTACTGTGATTGTAAATGAATGATTTTTGTAACCCAGTAGTTACTGTGATTGTAAACGGATGATCTTTGTAACCCAGTAGTTACTGTGATTAAAAATGCATGATTTTTTGTAACCCAGTAGTTACTGTGATTGTAAACGGATTATCTTTGTAACCCAGTAGTTACTGTGATTGTAAATGGATGGTTTTTTGTAACTCAGTAGTTACTGTGATTGTAAATGAATGATTTTTGTAACCCAGTACTTACTGTGATTGTAAATGAATGATTTTTGTAACCCAGTAGTTACTGTGATTGTAAATGGATGATTTTTGTAACCCAGTAGTTACTGTGATTGTAAACGGATGATTTTTGTAACCCAGTAGTTACTGTGATTGTATACGGACGAGTTTTGTAACCCAGTAGTTAATTTGATTGTAAACGAATGATTTTTGTAACCCAGTAGTTACTGTGATTGTAAATGGATAATTTTTGTAACCCAGTAATTACTGTGATTGTAAATGGATAATTTTTGTAACCCAATAATTACTGTGATTGTAAACGGATGATTTTTGTAACCCAGTAGTTACTGTGATTGTAAATGAATGATTTTTGTAACCCAGTACTTACTGTGATTGTAAATGAATGATTTTTGTAACCCAGTAGTTACTGTGATTGTAAATGGACGATTTTTGTAACCCAGTAGTTACTGTGATTGTAAACGGATGATTTTTGTAACCCAGTAGTTACTGTGATTGTATACGGACGAGTTTTGTAACCCAGTAGTTAATTTGATTGTAAACGAATGATTTTTGTAACCCAGTAGTTACTGTGATTGTAAATGAATGATTTTTGTAACCCAGTAGTTACTGTGATTGTCAACGGATGATCTTTGTAACCCAGTAGTTACTGTGATTGTAAATGGATGGTTTTTTGTAACCCAGTAGTTACTGTGATTGTAAATGAATGATTTTTGTAACCCAGTACTTACTGTGATTGTAAATGAATGATTTTTGTAACCCAGTAGTTACTGTGATTGTAAACGGATGATCTTTGTAACCCAGTAGTTACTGTGATTAAAAATGCATGATTTTTTGTAACCCAGTAGTTACTGTGATTGTAAACGGATTATCTTTGTAACCCAGTAGTTACTGTGATTGTAAATGGATGGTTTTTTGTAACTCAGTAGTTACTGTGATTGTAAATGAATGATTTTTGTAACCCAGTACTTACTGTGATTGTAAATGAATGATTTTTGTAACCCAGTAGTTACTGTGATTGTAAATGGATGATTTTTGTAACCCAGTAGTTACTGTGATTGTAAACGGATGATTTTTGTAACCCAGTAGTTACTGTGATTGTATACGGACGAGTTTTGTAACCCAGTAGTTAATTTGATTGTAAACGAATGATTTTTGTAACCCAGTAGTTACTGTGATTGTAAATGGATAATTTTTGTAACCCAGTAATTACTGTGATTGTAAACGGATGATTTTTGTAACCCAGTAGTTACTGTGATTGTAAATGGATGATTTTTGTAAACCAGTAGTTACTGTGATTGTAAATGGATGATTTTTGTAAACCAGTAATTACTGTGATTGTAAACGGACGAGTTTTGTAACATAGTAGTTACTGTGTTTGTAAACGGATGTTTTTTGTAACCCAGTAGTTACTGTGATTGTAAATGGATGATTTTTGTAAACCAGTAGTTACTGTGATTGTGAATGTATGAATTTGGTAACCCAGTAATTACTGTGATTGTAAACGGACGAGTTTTGTAACCCAGTAGTTACTGTGATTGTAAATGAATGATTTTTGTAACCCAGTAGTTAATTTGATTGTAAACGAATGATTTTTGTAACCCAGTAGTTACTGTGATTGTAAATGGATGATTTTTGTAACCCAGTAATTACTGTGATTGTAAATGGATAATTTTTGTAACCCAGTAATTACTGTGATTGTAAACGGATGATTTTTGTAAACCAGTAGTTACTGTGATTGTGAATGTATGAATTTGGTAACCCAGTAATTACTGTGATTGTAAACGGACGAATTTTGTAACATAGTAGTTACTGTGTTTGTAAACGGATGTTTTTTGTAACCCAGTAGTTACTGTGATTGTAAATGAATGATTTTTGTAACCCAGTATGTACTGTGATTGTAAACGGATGATCTTTGTAACCCAGTAGTTACTGTGATTAAAAATGCATGATTTTTTGTAACCCAGTAGTTACTGTGATTGTAAACGGATGATCTTTGTAACCCAGTAGTTACTGTGATTGTAAATGGATGGTTTTTTGTAACCCAGTAGTTACTGTGATTGTAAATGAATGATTTTTGTAACCCAGTACTTACTGTGATTGTAAATGAATGATTTTTGTAACCCAGTAGTTACTGTGATTGTAAATGGATGATTTTTGTAACCCAGTAGTTAGTGTGATTGTAAACGGATGATTTTTGTAACCCAGTAGTTACTGTGATTGTATACGGACGAGTTTTTTAACCCAGTAGTTAATTTGATTGTAAACGAATGATTTTTGTAACCCAGTAGTTACTGTGATTGTAAATGGATAATTTTTGTAACCCAGTAATTACTGTGATTGTAAACGGATGATTTTTGTAACCCAGTAGTTACTGTGAATGTATACGGACGAGTTTTGTAACCCAGTAGTTAATTTGATTGTAAACGGATGATCTTTGTAACCCAGTAGTTACTGTGATTGTAAATGGATGGTTTTTTGTAACCCAGTAGTTACTGTGATTGTAAATGAATGATTTTTGTAACCCAGTACTTACTGTGATTGTAAATGAATGATTTTTGTAACCCAGTAGTTACTGTGATTGTAAATGGATGATTTTTGTAACCCAGTAGTTAGTGTGATTGTAAACGTATGATTTTTGCAACCCAGTAGTTACTGTGATTGTAAATGGATGATTTTTGTAAACCAGTAGTTACTGTGATTGTGAATGTATGAATTTGGTAACCCAGTAATTACTGTGATTGTAAACGGACGAGTTTTGTAACATAGTAGTTACTGTGTTTGTAAACGGATGTTTTTTGTAACCCAGTAGTTACTGTGATTGTAAATTGATGATTTTTGTAACCCAGTAGTTACTGTGATTGTAAACGGATGATCTTTGTAACCCAGTAGTTACTGTGATTGTATGCGGACGAGTTTTGTAACACAGTAGTTACTGTGATTGTAAATGAATGATTTTTGTAACCCAGTACTTACTGTGATTGTAAACGGATGATTTTTGTATCCCAGTAGTTACTGTGATTGTAAACGGATGAGTTTTGTAACCCAGTAGCTAATGTGATTGTAAACGGATGATTTTTGTAACCCAGTAGTTACTGTGATTGTAAATGGATGATTTTTGTAAACCAGTAGTTACTGTGATTGTAAATGGATGATTTTTGTAAACCAGTAATTACTGTGATTGTAAACGGACGAGTTTTGTAACATAGTAGTTACTGTGTTTGTAAACGGATGTTTTTTGTAACCCAGTAGTTACTGTGATTGTAAATGGATGATTTTTGTAAACCAGTAGTTACTGTGATTGTGAATGTATGAATTTGGTAACCCAGTAATTACTGTGATTGTAAACGGACGAGTTTTGTAACCCAGTAGTTACTGTGATTGTAAATGAATGATTTTTGTAACCCAGTAGTTAATTTGATTGTAAACGAATGATTTTTGTAACCCAGTAGTTACTGTGATTGTAAATGGATGATTTTTGTAACCCAGTAATTACTGTGATTGTAAATGGATAATTTTTGTAACCCAGTAATTACTGTGATTGTAAACGGATGATTTTTGTAAACCAGTAGTTACTGTGATTGTGAATGTATGAATTTGGTAACCCAGTAATTACTGTGATTGTAAACGGACGAATTTTGTAACATAGTAGTTACTGTGTTTGTAAACGGATGTTTTTTGTAACCCAGTAGTTACTGTGATTGTAAATGAATGATTTTTGTAACCCAGTATGTACTGTGATTGTAAACGGATGATCTTTGTAACCCAGTAGTTACTGTGATTAAAAATGCATGATTTTTTGTAACCCAGTAGTTACTGTGATTGTAAACGGATGATCTTTGTAACCCAGTAGTTACTGTGATTGTAAATGGATGGTTTTTTGTAACCCAGTAGTTACTGTGATTGTAAATGAATGATTTTTGTAACCCAGTACTTACTGTGATTGTAAATGAATGATTTTTGTAACCCAGTAGTTACTGTGATTGTAAATGGATGATTTTTGTAACCCAGTAGTTAGTGTGATTGTAAACGGATGATTTTTGTAACCCAGTAGTTACTGTGATTGTATACGGACGAGTTTTTTAACCCAGTAGTTAATTTGATTGTAAACGAATGATTTTTGTAACCCAGTAGTTACTGTGATTGTAAATGGATAATTTTTGTAACCCAGTAATTACTGTGATTGTAAACGGATGATTTTTGTAACCCAGTAGTTACTGTGATTGTATACGGACGAGTTTTGTAACCCAGTAGTTAATTTGATTGTAAACGGATGATCTTTGTAACCCAGTAGTTACTGTGATTGTAAATGGATGGTTTTTTGTAACCCAGTAGTTACTGTGATTGTAAATGAATGATTTTTGTAACCCAGTACTTACTGTGATTGTAAATGAATGATTTTTGTAACCCAGTAGTTACTGTGATTGTAAATGGATGATTTTTGTAACCCAGTAATTACTGTGATTGTAAATGGATAATTTTTGTAACCCAGTAATTACTGTGATTGTAAACGGATGATTTTTGTAAACCAGTAGTTACTGTGATTGTGAATGTATGAATTTGGTAACCCAGTAATTACTGTGATTGTAAACGGACGAATTTTGTAACATAGTAGTTACTGTGTTTGTAAACGGATGTTTTTTGTAACCCAGTAGTTACTGTGATTGTAAATGAATGATTTTTGTAACCCAGTATGTACTGTGATTGTAAACGGATGATCTTTGTAACCCAGTAGTTACTGTGATTAAAAATGCATGATTTTTTGTAACCCAGTAGTTACTGTGATTGTAAACGGATTATCTTTGTAACCCAGTAGTTACTGTGATTGTAAATGGATGGTTTTTTGTAACTCAGTAGTTACTGTGATTGTAAATGAATGATTTTTGTAACCCAGTACTTACTGTGATTGTAAATGAATGATTTTTGTAACCCAGTAGTTACTGTGATTGTAAATGGATGATTTTTGTAACCCAGTAGTTACTGTGATTGTAAACGGATGATTTTTGTAACCCAGTAGTTACTGTGATTGTATACGGACGAGTTTTGTAACCCAGTAGTTAATTTGATTGTAAACGAATGATTTTTGTAACCCAGTAGTTACTGTGATTGTAAATGGATAATTTTTGTAACCCAGTAATTACTGTGATTGTAAACGGATGATTTTTGTAACCCAGTAGTTACTGTGATTGTAAATGGATGATTTTTGTAAACCAGTAGTTACTGTGATTGTAAATGGATGATTTTTGTAAACCAGTAATTACTGTGATTGTAAACGGACGAGTTTTGTAACATAGTAGTTACTGTGTTTGTAAACGGATGTTTTTTGTAACCCAGTAGTTACTGTGATTGTAAATGGATGATTTTTGTAACCCAGTAGTTACTGTGATTGTGAATGTATGAATTTGGTAACCCAGTAATTACTGTGATTGTAAACGGACGAGTTTTGTAACCCAGTAGTTACTGTGATTGTAAATGAATGATTTTTGTAACCCAGTAGTTAATTTGATTGTAAACGAATGATTTTTGTAACCCAGTAGTTACTGTGATTGTAAATGGATGATTTTTGTAACCCAGTAATTACTGTGATTGTAAATGGATAATTTTTGTAACCCAGTAATTACTGTGATTGTAAACGGATGATTTTTGTAAACCAGTAGTTACTGTGATTGTGAATGTATGAATTTGGTAACCCAGTAATTACTGTGATTGTAAACGGACGAATTTTGTAACATAGTAGTTACTGTGTTTGTAAACGGATGTTTTTTGTAACCCAGTAGTTACTGTGATTGTAAATGAATGATTTTTGTAACCCAGTATGTACTGTGATTGTAAACGGATGATCTTTGTAACCCAGTAGTTACTGTGATTAAAAATGCATGATTTTTTGTAACCCAGTAGTTACTGTGATTGTAAACGGATGATCTTTGTAACCCAGTAGTTACTGTGATTGTAAATGGATGGTTTTTTGTAACCCAGTAGTTACTGTGATTGTAAATGAATGATTTTTGTAACCCAGTACTTACTGTGATTGTAAATGAATGATTTTTGTAACCCAGTAGTTACTGTGATTGTAAATGGATGATTTTTGTAACCCAGTAGTTAGTGTGATTGTAAACGGATGATTTTTGTAACCCAGTAGTTACTGTGATTGTATACGGACGAGTTTTTTAACCCAGTAGTTAATTTGATTGTAAACGAATGATTTTTGTAACCCAGTAGTTACTGTGATTGTAAATGGATAATTTTTGTAACCCAGTAATTACTGTGATTGTAAACGGATGATTTTTGTAACCCAGTAGTTACTGTGAATGTATACGGACGAGTTTTGTAACCCAGTAGTTAATTTGATTGTAAACGGATGATCTTTGTAACCCAGTAGTTACTGTGATTGTAAATGGATGGTTTTTTGTAACCCAGTAGTTACTGTGATTGTAAATGAATGATTTTTGTAACCCAGTACTTACTGTGATTGTAAATGAATGATTTTTGTAACCCAGTAGTTACTGTGATTGTAAATGGATGATTTTTGTAACCCAGTAGTTAGTGTGATTGTAAACGTATGATTTTTGCAACCCAGTAGTTACTGTGATTGTAAATGGATGATTTTTGTAAACCAGTAGTTACTGTGATTGTGAATGTATGAATTTGGTAACCCAGTAATTACTGTGATTGTAAACGGACGAGTTTTGTAACATAGTAGTTACTGTGTTTGTAAACGGATGTTTTTTGTAACCCAGTAGTTACTGTGATTGTAAATTGATGATTTTTGTAACCCAGTAGTTACTGTGATTGTAAACGGATGATCTTTGTAACCCAGTAGTTACTGTGATTGTATGCGGACGAGTTTTGTAACACAGTAGTTACTGTGATTGTAAATGAATGATTTTTGTAACCCAGTACTTACTGTGATTGTAAACGGATGATTTTTGTATCCCAGTAGTTACTGTGATTGTAAACGGATGAGTTTTGTAACCCAGTAGCTAATGTGATTGTAAACGGATGATTTTTGTAACCCAGTAGTTACTGTGATTGTAAATGGATGATTTTTGTAAACCAGTAGTTACTGTGATTGTAAATGGATGATTTTTGTAAACCAGTAATTACTGTGATTGTAAACGGACGAGTTTTGTAACATAGTAGTTACTGTGTTTGTAAACGGATGTTTTTTGTAACCCAGTAGTTACTGTGATTGTAAATGGATGATTTTTGTAAACCAGTAGTTACTGTGATTGTGAATGTATGAATTTGGTAACCCAGTAATTACTGTGATTGTAAACGGACGAGTTTTGTAACCCAGTAGTTACTGTGATTGTAAATGAATGATTTTTGTAACCCAGTAGTTAATTTGATTGTAAACGAATGATTTTTGTAACCCAGTAGTTACTGTGATTGTAAATGGATGATTTTTGTAACCCAGTAATTACTGTGATTGTAAATGGATAATTTTTGTAACCCAGTAATTACTGTGATTGTAAACGGATGATTTTTGTAAACCAGTAGTTACTGTGATTGTGAATGTATGAATTTGGTAACCCAGTAATTACTGTGATTGTAAACGGACGAATTTTGTAACATAGTAGTTACTGTGTTTGTAAACGGATGTTTTTTGTAACCCAGTAGTTACTGTGATTGTAAATGAATGATTTTTGTAACCCAGTATGTACTGTGATTGTAAACGGATGATCTTTGTAACCCAGTAGTTACTGTGATTAAAAATGCATGATTTTTTGTAACCCAGTAGTTACTGTGATTGTAAACGGATGATCTTTGTAACCCAGTAGTTACTGTGATTGTAAATGGATGGTTTTTTGTAACCCAGTAGTTACTGTGATTGTAAATGAATGATTTTTGTAACCCAGTACTTACTGTGATTGTAAATGAATGATTTTTGTAACCCAGTAGTTACTGTGATTGTAAATGGATGATTTTTGTAACCCAGTAGTTAGTGTGATTGTAAACGGATGATTTTTGTAACCCAGTAGTTACTGTGATTGTATACGGACGAGTTTTTTAACCCAGTAGTTAATTTGATTGTAAACGAATGATTTTTGTAACCCAGTAGTTACTGTGATTGTAAATGGATAATTTTTGTAACCCAGTAATTACTGTGATTGTAAACGGATGATTTTTGTAACCCAGTAGTTACTGTGATTGTATACGGACGAGTTTTGTAACCCAGTAGTTAATTTGATTGTAAACGGATGATCTTTGTAACCCAGTAGTTACTGTGATTGTAAATGGATGGTTTTTTGTAACCCAGTAGTTACTGTGATTGTAAATGAATGATTTTTGTAACCCAGTACTTACTGTGATTGTAAATGAATGATTTTTGTAACCCAGTAGTTACTGTGATTGTAAATGGATGATTTTTGTAACCCAGTAATTACTGTGATTGTAAATGGATAATTTTTGTAACCCAGTAATTACTGTGATTGTAAACGGATGATTTTTGTAAACCAGTAGTTACTGTGATTGTGAATGTATGAATTTGGTAACCCAGTAATTACTGTGATTGTAAACGGACGAATTTTGTAACATAGTAGTTACTGTGTTTGTAAACGGATGTTTTTTGTAACCCAGTAGTTACTGTGATTGTAAATGAATGATTTTTGTAACCCAGTATGTACTGTGATTGTAAACGGATGATCTTTGTAACCCAGTAGTTACTGTGATTAAAAATGCATGATTTTTTGTAACCCAGTAGTTACTGTGATTGTAAACGGATGATCTTTGTAACCCAGTAGTTACTGTGATTGTAAATGGATGGTTTTTTGTAACCCAGTAGTTACTGTGATTGTAAATGAATGATTTTTGTAACCCAGTACTTACTGTGATTGTAAATGAATGATTTTTGTAACCCAGTAGTTACTGTGATTGTAAATGGATGATTTTTGTAACCCAGTAGTTAGTGTGATTGTAAACGGATGATTTTTGTAACCCAGTAGTTACTGTGATTGTATACGGACGAGTTTTTTAACCCAGTAGTTAATTTGATTGTAAACGAATGATTTTTGTAACCCAGTAGTTACTGTGATTGTAAATGGATAATTTTTGTAACCCAGTAATTACTGTGATTGTAAACGGATGATTTTTGTAACCCAGTAGTTACTGTGATTGTATACGGACGAGTTTTGTAACCCAGTAGTTAATTTGATTGTAAACGGATGATCTTTGTAACCCAGTAGTTACTGTGATTGTAAATGGATGGTTTTTTGTAACCCAGTAGTTACTGTGATTGTAAATGAATGATTTTTGTAACCCAGTACTTACTGTGATTGTAAATGAATGATTTTTGTAACCCAGTAGTTACTGTGATTGTAAATGGATGATTTTTGTAACCCAGTAGTTAGTGTGATTGTAAACGTATGATTTTTGCAACCCAGTAGTTACTGTGATTGTAAATGGATGATTTTTGTAAACCAGTAGTTACTGTGATTGTGAATGTATGAATTTGGTAACCCAGTAATTACTGTGATTGTAAACGGACGAGTTTTGTAACATAGTAGTTACTGTGTTTGTAAACGGATGTTTTTTGTAACCCAGTAGTTACTGTGATTGTAAATTGATGATTTTTGTAACCCAGTAGTTACTGTGATTGTAAACGGATGATCTTTGTAACCCAGTAGTTACTGTGATTGTATGCGGACGAGTTTTGTAACACAGTAGTTACTGTGATTGTAAATGAATGATTTTTGTAACCCAGTACTTACTGTGATTGTAAACGGATGATTTTTGTATCCCAGTAGTTACTGTGATTGTAAACGGATGAGTTTTGTAACCCAGTAGCTAATGTGATTGTAAACGGATGATTTTTGTAACCCAGTAGTTACTGTGATTGTAAATGGATGATTTTTGTAAACCAGTAGTTACTGTGATTGTAAATGGATGATTTTTGTAAACCAGTAATTACTGTGATTGTAAACGGACGAGTTTTGTAACATAGTAGTTACTGTGTTTGTAAACGGATGTTTTTTGTAACCCAGTAGTTACTGTGATTGTAAATGGATGATTTTTGTAAACCAGTAGTTACTGTGATTGTGAATGTATGAATTTGGTAACCCAGTAATTACTGTGATTGTAAACGGACGAGTTTTGTAACCCAGTAGTTACTGTGATTGTAAATGAATGATTTTTGTAACCCAGTAGTTAATTTGATTGTAAACGAATGATTTTTGTAACCCAGTAGTTACTGTGATTGTAAATGGATGATTTTTGTAACCCAGTAATTACTGTGATTGTAAATGGATAATTTTTGTAACCCAGTAATTACTGTGATTGTAAACGGATGATTTTTGTAAACCAGTAGTTACTGTGATTGTGAATGTATGAATTTGGTAACCCAGTAATTACTGTGATTGTAAACGGACGAATTTTGTAACATAGTAGTTACTGTGTTTGTAAACGGATGTTTTTTGTAACCCAGTAGTTACTGTGATTGTAAATGAATGATTTTTGTAACCCAGTATGTACTGTGATTGTAAACGGATGATCTTTGTAACCCAGTAGTTACTGTGATTAAAAATGCATGATTTTTTGTAACCCAGTAGTTACTGTGATTGTAAACGGATGATCTTTGTAACCCAGTAGTTACTGTGATTGTAAATGGATGGTTTTTTGTAACCCAGTAGTTACTGTGATTGTAAATGAATGATTTTTGTAACCCAGTACTTACTGTGATTGTAAATGAATGATTTTTGTAACCCAGTAGTTACTGTGATTGTAAATGGATGATTTTTGTAACCCAGTAGTTAGTGTGATTGTAAACGGATGATTTTTGTAACCCAGTAGTTACTGTGATTGTATACGGACGAGTTTTTTAACCCAGTAGTTAATTTGATTGTAAACGAATGATTTTTGTAACCCAGTAGTTACTGTGATTGTAAATGGATAATTTTTGTAACCCAGTAATTACTGTGATTGTAAACGGATGATTTTTGTAACCCAGTAGTTACTGTGATTGTATACGGACGAGTTTTGTAACCCAGTAGTTAATTTGATTGTAAACGGATGATCTTTGTAACCCAGTAGTTACTGTGATTGTAAATGGATGGTTTTTTGTAACCCAGTAGTTACTGTGATTGTAAATGAATGATTTTTGTAACCCAGTACTTACTGTGATTGTAAATGAATGATTTTTGTAACCCAGTAGTTACTGTGATTGTAAATGGATGATTTTTGTAACCCAGTAGTTAGTGTGATTGTAAACGTATGATTTTTGCAACCCAGTAGTTACTGTGATTGTAAATGGATGATTTTTGTAAACCAGTAGTTACTGTGATTGTGAATGTATGAATTTGGTAACCCAGTAATTACTGTGATTGTAAACGGACGAGTTTTGTAACATAGTAGTTACTGTGTTTGTAAACGGATGTTTTTTGTAACCCAGTAGTTACTGTGATTGTAAATTGATGATTTTTGTAACCCAGTAGTTACTGTGATTGTAAACGGATGATCTTTGTAACCCAGTAGTTACTGTGATTGTATGCGGACGAGTTTTGTAACACAGTAGTTACTGTGATTGTAAATGAATGATTTTTGTAACCCAGTACTTACTGTGATTGTAAACGGATGATTTTTGTATCCCAGTAGTTACTGTGATTGTAAACGGATGAGTTTTGTAACCCAGTAGCTAATGTGATTGTAAACGGATGATTTTTGTAACCCAGTAATTACTGTGATTGTAAACGGACGAGTTTTGTAACCAATAGTTACTGTGATTGTAAATGAATGATTTTTGTAACCCAGTAGTTAATTTGATTGTAAACGAATGATTTTTGTAACCCAGTAGTTACTGTGACTGTAAATGGATGATTTTTGTAATCCAGTAATTACTGTGATTGTAAATGGATAATTTTTGTAACCCAGTAATTACTGTGATTGTAAACGGATGATTTTTGTAACTCAGTAGTTACTGTGATTGTAAATGGGTGATTTTTGTAAACCAGTAGTTACTGTGATTGTGAATGTATGAATTTGGTAACCCAGTAATTACTGTGATTGTAAACGGACGAGTTTTGTAACCAAGTAGTTACTGTGTTTGTAAACGTATGTTTTTTGTAACCCAGTAGTTACTGTGATTGTAAATGAATGATTTTTGTAACCCAGTAGTTACTGTGATTGTAAACGGATGATCTTTGTAACCCAGTAGTTACTGTGATTAAAAATGGATGATTTTTTGTAACCCAGTAGTTATTGTGATTGTAAACGGATGATCTTTGTAACACAGTAGTTACTGTGATTGTAAATGGATGATTTTTTGTAACCCAGTAGTTACTGTGATTGAAAATTGATGATTTTTTGTAAACCAGTAGTTACTGTGATTGTAAACGGACGAGTTTTGTAACCCAGTAGTTACTGTGATTGTAAATGAATGATATTTGTAACCCAGTAGTTACTGCGATTGTAAACGGATGATTTTTGTAACCCAGTAGTTAATGTGATTGTATACGGACGAGTTTTGTAACCCAGTAGTTACTGTAATTGTAAATGAATGAATTTTGTAACCCAGTACTTACTGTGATTGTAAATGTAACCTTTGTTCTTAGGTGAACAAAGGTCCCTAATGTAACTTTGTGATCCCTTTTGTAACCTTACCATGTGTGCAAAAGGGAAAAACGGTCCCTTATGTAACCTTTGTTCATAGGTGAACAAAGGTCCCTAATTTAACTTTGTGATCCCTTTTGTAACCTTACCATGTGTGCAAAAGGGAAAAACGATCCCTTATGTAACCTTTGTTCATAGGTGAACAAAGATCCCTAATGTAACTTTGTGATCCCTTTTGTAACCTTACCATGTGTGCAAAAGGGAAAAACGATCCCTTATGTAACCTTTGTTCATAGGTGAACAAAGGTCCCTAATGCAACTTTGTGATCCCTTTTGTAACCTTACCATGTGTGCAAAAGGGAAAAACGATCCCTTATGTAACCTTTGTTCATAGGTAAACAAAGGTCCCTAATGTAACTTTGTGATCCCTTTTGTAACCTTACCATGGGTGCAAAAGGGAAAAACGTTCCCTTATGTAACCTTTGTTCATAGGTAAACAAAGGTCCCTAATGTAACTTTGTGATCCCTTTTGTAACCTTACCATGGGTGCAAAACGGAAAAACGTTTCCTTATGTAACCTTTGTTCATAGGTAAACAAAGGTCCCTAATGTAACTTTGTGATCCCTTTTGTAACCTTACCATGGGTGCAAAAGGGAAAAGCGTTCCCTTATGTAACCTTTGTTCATAGGTAAACAAAGGTCCCTAATGTAACTTTGTGATCCTTTTAGTAACCTTACCATGGGTGCAAAAGAGAAAAGCGTTCCCTTATGTAACCTTTGTTCATAGGTAAACAAAGGTCCCTAATG
Organism: Metridium senile; assembly: GCA_949775045.1. Classification (NCBI taxonomy): domain Eukaryota; kingdom Metazoa; phylum Cnidaria; class Anthozoa; order Actiniaria; family Metridiidae; genus Metridium; species Metridium senile. The sequence continues at coordinate 19,406,846 of OX459102.1, read as the reverse complement.
TAACTTTGTGATCGCTTTTGTAACCTTACCATGGGTGCAAAAGGGAAAAACGTTCCCTTATGTAACCTTTGTTCATAGGTAAACAAAGGTCCCTAATGTAACTTTGTGATCCCTTTTGTAACCTTACCATGGGTGCAAAAGGGAAAAACGTTCCCTTATGTAACCTTTGTTCATAGGTAAACAAAGGTCCCTAATGTAACTTTGTGATCCCTTTTGTAACCTTACCATGGGTGCAAAAGGGAAAAACGTTCCCTTCTGTAACCTTTGCTCATAGGTAAACAAAGGTCCCTAATGTAACTTTGTGATCCTTTTTGTAACCTTACCATGGGTGCAAAAGGGAAAAACGATCTCTTATGTAACCTTTGTTTATAGGTGAACAAAGGTCCCTAATGTAACTTTGTGATCCTTTTAGTAACCTTACCATGGGTGCAAAAGGGAAAAGCGTTCCTTTATGTAACCTTTGTTCATAGGTAAACAAAGGTCCCTAATGTAACTTTGTGATCCCTTTTGTAACCTTACCATGGGTGCAAAACGGAAAAACGTTCCCTTATGTAACCTTTGTTCATAGGTGAACAAAGGTCCCTAATGTAACTTTGTGATCCCTTTTGTAGCCTTACCATGGGTGCAAAAGGGAAAAACATTCCCTTATGTAACCTTTGTTCATAGGTAAACAAAGGTCCCTAATGTAACTTTGTGATCCCTTTTGTAACATTACCATGGGTGCAAAAGGGAAAAACGTTCCCTTATGTAACCTTTGTTCATAGGTAAACAAAGGTCCCTAATGTAACTTTGTGATCCCTTTTGTAACCTTACCATGAGTGCAAAAGGGAAAAACGTTCCCTTATGTAACCTAGTAAATACTGGGTTACAAAAATCATCCATTTACAATCCCAGTAACTACTGGGTTACAAATGTCTAGCGCCTGTGGGTTACAAAAATCATCCGTTTACAATCACAGTAGCTACTGGGTTACAAAAATCATCCGTTTACAATCACAGTAACTACTGGGTTACAAAAATCATCCATTTACAATCACAGTAGCTACTGGGTTACAAAAATCATCCGTTTACAATCACAGTAACTACTGGGTTACAAAAATCATCCATTTACAATCACAGTAACTAATGGGTTACAAAAATCATCCATTTACAATCACAGTAGCTACTGGGTTACAAAAATCATCCGTTTACAATCACAGTAATTACTGGGTTACAAAAATCATCCATTTACAATCACAGAAATTACTGGTTTAAAAAAATCATCCATTTACCATCACAGGAACTAATGGGTTACAAAAATCATCCGTTTACAATCACAGTAATTACTGGGTTACAAAAATCATCCATTTACAATCACAGTGACTACTGGTTTACAAAAAAAAAAACATCCCTTTACAATCACAGTAACTACTGGGTTACAAATATCATATCTAGCACACTGGCTGTAATTGACAATATCATCAGCTATAGACGTTATAACTTCTCTTCTTTGAACATTCATATCACCAGAAATTATTTGTGTCTTTTTAATACCATAAATGTCGCCTCATGGCTCTTTAGACTGAGTTTAGCCGAACAAACGAAGCATTCAAGTCCTCTTCATAAGCTCATAACAACAATTCCCTTCGATTTGTGTTTCAAAAACTCTACCAGCCTTCACAGTATTCTTAATGATATTTTTGGTTATATGAGGTTAAAGAAGTAAATTTTATCAACAGTTTTAGTAGAGTTTCAGAAGATGTTCCAAACAAAACAATTCGCCACCCAGTAACTCTTCTATATTGTTTTTGTTTCACGAAATCCTCCCGATACATATAACGAGAACAAACACAGAACATACTAGTTCTACTCGCAGACACAGCCATCTCACACCAGCACTGTGCATGATACTAGGATGCACGGTTGAAGTTATCCAGAAATCTGGTAAACAAATAATAAATAAATAAATGAATGAATGAATGGATGGATGGGTGGATGAATGAATGAATGATTAGATTCATGTTCCCTTTTGTAACATGATCAGGTCCTTTTTGTAACTTGTGTTCCTTTTTGTAACCAAGTGATGGTTACTTAAGGGAACAAAGGTCCCTAATGTAACTTTGTGGTCATTTTTGTAACCTTACCATGGGTGTAAAAGTTTACAATCACAGTAACTACTGGGTTACAAAAATCATCCGTTTACAATCACAGTAGCTACTGGGTTACAAAAATCATCCATTTACAATCACAGTAACTACTGGGTTACAAAAATCATCCATTTATTCACAGTAGCTACTGGGTTACAAAACTCATCCGTTTACAATCACAGTAACTACTGGGTTACAAAAATCATCCGTTTACAATCACAGAAGCTACTGGGGTACAAAAATCATCCATTTACAATCACAGTAGCAACTGGGTTAAAACAAATCATCCGTTTACAATCACAGTAGCTACTGGGTTACAAAAATCATCCATTTACCATCACAGTAACTACTGGATTACAAAAATCATCCATTTACAATCACAGTAATTACTGGGTTACAAAAATCATCCATTTACAATCACAGTAGCTACTGGGTTACAAAAATCATCCGTTTACAATCACAGTAATTACTGGGTTACATATGGATGGATGGATGGATGGATGGATGGATGGATGGATGGATGGATGGATGGCTAATAATAATAATAATAAAGACCTTTATTTAATCACGGTAACTCTATCAATATAAGCTAAATACAAATACTTAAATTGGTCTACCTAGAGGCCGTACATGTAGTTAAAATTAAACTAAAATTACTAATTTATAATACAAGCGAATTATGTTATCTATGTTTAAAGCTAAAATATATTTACAACTTTATCAACTGTTGTCAATGCACCATTTATATGACTTGATCTGCTTTTTAAAGATGTTAAGCGACCGTTCTTCTTTAAGTGATTCTGGTAGGGAATTCCAAAGCTTTGCGCCAGTAAAAGCAAAGCTGTTTCTATAGTAATTTGTTCTAGCTTTTGGAATTTTTAGATCATTTGAAGAACGCCGCAAATCGTATGAATTTTTGCAGATTTGTCGTGGAAACATATCGGTTAGATAAGGAGGGGCTAAACCATTTACGATCTTAAACATCATAATTGCTTTTTGTTGCAGTCGTTTTTCATTTAGTGGAATCCAATTTAGATCTTGGAAAATTTTGCTTGTGTGCACTGTACGATAAGGTGCTCTTGTTATTATACGTGCAGCTCGATTTTGTAATTTTTGTAGTTTGTTTGCTAAAGTTTTATCTATGCTGTCCCAGACCAGGCAGCAGTAATCAAAGTATGGTTCGATTACTGTCTGATATATTTTGTTTAAGTATGGTTTGTCTAGGACCAGTTTGATTTTCTTTAGCATTGATAAACTACTTGCAATTTTCTTTTTTATATATTCTATGTGTGGTCGCCATGTCGAGTTTTCATCAACATAGAAACCTAGACATTTGGTATCGTGGGATCGTTTGAGTGCTGTACCATCCACGGCTAAACTTAAATCTGTTTGATCTAGTGTAGCAATCCTTTGTCTAGAGCCTATGACCATGAATTCGGACTTGACGGCGTTTAATGTCAATTTATTTGCGTCGAGCCAAATGGCTACTTTTTTCAAATCAAGGTCCATTTGTTTGTTAAGGTCTGATAATCCGCAGTCAGAAAATGTTAGAGTGCTATCATCAGCATATAGCCTGACCGTACTGTAGTCGAGACAGTTCGGTAGGTCGTTAATATAAAGAAGGAATAGAATAGGTCCCAGAATTGTCCCTTGCGGGATCCCATGTGTGATTGGGCGAGAATCTGAAAGGACTCCATTGACAATGCACAGTTGTGATCTGTCAGTTATGTACGATGTGAACCATTGTCTGACGGCAGATTCAAACCCGAAATATTCCAATTTAGTTAATAGTATTGTATGGTCAACGGTGTCAAATGCTTTTTCCGATCTAAAAATATGACACCGTTAACCATTTTCCTATCTATGTTAAAGCACCATTCGTTTGTTGGAGGTGTAGCCTTATTGCTGTCGTGTATGTAAGATAGCAAGCAAGTCCATAACACCACAGGAAACCCGAAAATACCAATTTCGTCACGTGGTCGACACATGGTGTGACTGTAATTTCGAGAATTCGAAAGAGTGGCCATCTTTGAACGATCGATGCGTTTATATTTTGGCTGCTACTTCATATCTGTCTAAAGAAAAATAATTTTTAATGTGTATTTGTACTATTCATGAAGTTTTTTAGGTTTAATGAGACGTTTAAAACCGTGAAAAGGATGATTTGTTTTGACAACAAAAGCATGGCATTAGCCCGACATTTATAGTCATGACACACCGATAGAAGTGCCCTTCGATTTTTGGCATTTTTAAGGTCAGATCAACATATATCAGGTCAAGAATCTCACATTTTGCTCTATGTTTGTCACTTTTCAAAATACTAAATGAGTTTTATTCTAAGAATGAGCTTTTGACAAATATTTTCGTATAGTAAAATTGGTGCGAATAGCCGCCGAAACAACATTCGCTATAAACGTAATGAAAGGTGCACATAAATAGTGTACAATATTACCGGGAATATTGCTCTGCTCTACAATAAATAAGCTTCGACAACTATCAGTTTTATTATTGTTCTGCAAATTTGGACGCGACTGCACAAATACATATTGTTCTCTAAGGGGCTGTTTATATGAAAGCGAGTTGTCCCTGCTAGCCGGGATAACTCTTTTGTTTTGTATTCCATGCCCGTGGGACTCAAAACAATAGAGTTATCCCGCTTAGCATGGACAACTCGCCTTCATATAAACAGCCACTTAGACTTCCTGCCGATTCATTTCTATCTCTTTTTCAGATCGAACATTATTTTTGCACATTGATTGTTCAGTTTATATATTTGTAACCTTACCATGGGTGTAAAAGGGAAAATTTTTCCCTTATGTAACCTTGGAAGGTTAACCAACTTGAATGTTAACAAACTTGATGACATTTAGTTGTAAACTTTTCATTCATTGATTGAGTAGTATAATGGCTTAAAGCGCGGATACAACCAAGCAGAAGGTCTCGGTTCGATTCCTGGCATTGGCACTCAAAGACTTTTTTTCGCAAAAAAATCCAAAAGTAAATTATTTCTAAGTCTGATGATTGGAGGGAGGAGGGTAATATCTGAATTATGGACATGAAGCAGTATTTTGAGGGGGAAGGTTTAATATACTGACCCCCGGTCCTTGGACCCATCCGTGGACGGACCCCCTATATATGGACAACCATATAAAAACATTTTAAGCGGTAAACAATTAAAAAACATTCTATGTCTCAATATTTAATCAGTGAATAAACGGAGTACAAAATTATGTTTACCTTCATAGTTGAACACTTTTTTTCTTGTTTAGATGTGCTAAACCTCTAGTTTTAAACTTTAAGTCTTCTTTTCAACTTCTTCATGCATATAATCAAAGTTCTAATGCAGTTATTACCAATCAAAAAGTAAAGTACAACCAATTCTTCCCACAGTTGTAAGTTAGTTTCGAGACAACGTCCCAGGCAGCCATATTTGTTTTAATGACAAACCGCTGACCAGCACTTACCGTGGTATCGTGCTCGTTGAGGTCAAGTATGGCGGACTGGATGGATGGTAAGTACACGCGCAAACTTTTACAATCTTAAATCATCTTCATTCATCACCATTCGCGATCAAGTAATCAGAGATTCTGCACTATAAACTGATACTTTGTATTCTTTCAGATGACTTTTGGGATGATGAAATGGACAGGTAATGAATGATAATAATAATAATAATAATAATAATAATAATAATAATAATAATAATAATAATAATAATAATAATAATAATAATAATAATAATAATAATAATAATAATAATAATAATAATAATAATAATAATAATAATAATACAATAATAATTTTATTTCACAATAATTAAAATATATAAAAATTTACAACATGATATAATTTTTAAAAAAGATATTAATGACATTAACAATTGTTTGTGTATAATGTTTGAAATTTATAAAATTGAATACTATAAAAAGTTACTAAATTATTTACATGTATCAAATAGAAAAAATTATAGTTATTGTTGAATAGAAAAATATATATTATCTAAAAAAAATATTTAGAAAGATCTGATGGCTCCTTGGGCTGCATCAATATCAATGTCATTGTTTATAAAGTCATACGAAGCATGTCGTTTGGTCTGTCTTGATCCTCTTAAGCAAATAAGTGAAGATCTTAGGAGTGCAAATGATATTCTTGCACGAATCCATGAAATTGTTTTAGCATATTGTTCTCCTTTCTTAATAGCAATCAACTCAGCTAATCTACTGTGGTATAATTGACATTCTTTGCCCATTCCTCCTGATGTCGTTAATACTAGAGGTGTAAATGTTCCATGTTCTATATCTAGGACTCGGCTTGCGTATTGGTTCTTCTTCTCATTTTCATGAAGTTTGTAAATTTGTTGTGGTTCAAGGTTACGATACGAATCGGCATTAGGGTGACATACCCTCACATCAAAGAATGCCGAACGCTGGTGTTCCCAAAAACCACGCGCATGGATGTCTAGTCTTGCATCTTGGGCTTTGTTTGTTCCTCTGCTGAGTTCTTCACCCGAGATATCTTGGAGGACAGGTTCAACTTGTACATCTTTGCATACCAATCTAAGCATTTCTGCTTCAAGATCTCGTAGCTCATTATGACGCTGAATGATGAAGCCTCCTCTTTTACATATCATAGCATGATCTATTGTATATTGTACACCGCAGACACAGGATGAAGGAATATCGTCTATCGGCCAGTTGTAGCGCAGTCTGACGGCATCGCGAAATTCGCGTTTATTCAAATTGAAGCCAAGGCTTTGAAGAGGAAGCACTGTTAGCCACATCGAGGATCCCTTTTCAGCAGCTAGTTCAAGTACACGTTGCGTTTTTGGAGATGCCATTTCCTTAATACTTTGTGCTCTTTCAGCGTTATCCTTTGTTTTCTCATTCATGGCCTCCTGTTGTAGTGGCTTTACAAGAGAATCATCTGGTAGTTGATGTACTTGTTCTATGATTCTCTCGACTAAGGGCGCTGTTACTTTAATCGATGAGTCATGCTCTCGCTTAGCATCTTGACATGGATTTGACAATCCCATGCCTCCCAAGCGTGCTGGTAGCGCTAGTATATCCCTGTCCAGCTGGCTGCACGTGCGTTCTGTAATGGCAGGTATAAGTATGTTGGATATTGCATCTTCTAGTGGCTTTAGTAGGTCTTGGATGTCATGGAGTGTTCTTAAGAAATAAGTCCAACGGTGTTTTAAGCCGAAAGTATAGGCAGCATAACAGGCCTGTGGCTGTGCTCTGGCGAATTCTGCCAATTGAGTTATTTCGTTTACCCAATTGGTTATTTTGTCGTTGACAAATTTCTCTAGATAGTCCTGGGAACCGATTACTGCTCCTAGGTGATGCTGTCCTTCCGTTGTTATATTGATAGCCGTGTCTTTGAAAATCTCATTAGCTGAGGCTTCTTTGTCCGGTTTCACAATGATCCAGCATTTCTTGGCATTTGGAAAGTATCCTATGTCTGGTCCGAGGGTATTTAGAGTAGTCCACCATTGTTTGATTTCAGAGACAGAACCTGCTCCACTAGCGTCATCAGCATACCAACATTGTTTGGTACTGCTAGATTCTTTCAAACCCATTATTAGAGGTTGTAGACTAAGTGCATAGATCGCCATTGCTATCGGGTCGCCTTGTGTAGTACCCTCTGCTGACACAATTTCTTTTCCACCAATGATAAATAGACGTGCAGGATGCCTGTAAGTATTGATAGCAAATAATGCAATGGCAGGACAGAGCACACGGATATTGTGAAGTGCTGTAGCTCTGTTTAGAGTATTAAAGGCATTGGTTGCGTCTATGAGAAGTACAGCATCAGTTTCCTCTGCTTCGAAAATTGTATGCATGGCATGTATTCCAGCTTCACAGCCGGATTTCTGTCCAGCACATAGCTGTAGAGAGCCACTAGCTTCCATAACATCCTGCTTAACAATGTTCATTACACATTTTCCGCATATTCGTCTTATCACTTCACCAACACCAATTGGTCTTACAGCTCCTTCTCCTTTGTCTAGGGGGATCAAGCGGCTTGCAATCAGAGGCTCAATGGTCATGGGGTCAATGTATTGCGTGCACAGCGTTTTGGTCATTGTGGCTATTGCCTCACATAGTTTTGAAGAAGATTGTTTAAAGGATTTACAGGCAAGTATTCTTCGAAAGCCATTAGCATCAACTCCAGAGGGGCCTCCTGATCCCTTTGTTCTTAGCGCTGCTTGTCTGACCATTTCACCATCAATATTACAGTAAATTGAGTCTGGGTAGTCATCATCAATCGGTCCAAAGAGTAATGAACCTAACTTTGCAGGTTGAGGATTAGGATGTTTCCGCTTTAGCTGTGTCATAACTTCGTCAGTTAACTTCAACACACCGTTGTTTGATGTTTCACTCAGAAATCTCAAGGCTGAATTAATCTGGCCATCCAATACAAGCTTGGCAAAAATCTTGGATTTATCGAGTGGCTTTGATGTTTTAAGCTTCCCGATTCGACTTTGAATGGTTCTGCCTTCACGTAATATCTTATCTATTTCACCATCCTTCCACATAGTAATTCGTTTTGATAGTATCTCTTTATGATCTTTTGCTTTGGATTTTGGACCTGGTTTTTGGAGACCAATAGCAATTAGTACAAATGCGGCCTTAAGAGATATGTGCTGACGTTCAGATCCATTATTCCAGTCATTTATATGCAAAGTTATTTGATCAATAAAGTCTCTTCCAATCTTGCCATAAGGGACAAGAAAAACATTTTTCTTCCAAGTTGCGATCTCGTCATATGCATCTATTATGATTTTGGTCGATAGAATAATGTCACCACCATCGCTTCGTTTACCCCAATTAATAGTTGTATGTTTGAATGTTTCTTTGTATTGTGGAAGGCATCCAGGCGAGTTTTCAATGTCTTGTGTTTGTTCTGACTCTCTAGGGATCATAGAAATATTTGTCATATGCAAATCTTGGTTTAGTGTTGTAGCTGATGAATTAGCATATTGCGATGGACTCAAAATTTCAGAGTTTTGATTCAAATTTTCATTAATATCTTCACTAGAAGTTATAGTATTAGTATAACTGTCTGTTGAATCATTCACATTGGAGTCTGCTAAGTTATTTCTGATCGTCTTTTCAAGTCTTGAAGCTTGGTCACGTAAATTTTGACTCTTAAGCCCAAGATGGTTGTACCCTTTATCAATCCATAGCTCATGCATAACTTCGATGTAGCCTTTCTTCTTTCCATTTCTATTCAGTGGCGAATTATCTGATGAAACCAAGTCTTGTGCCTTCTTTTTGCATTCTAAAAGATCAGTATTCATTTGTTCGCTCCATTTGAGCCTTTTTGACGTTCTAGACATGATTCTTAACAGAGAGATGTTCTAAGCGTCCGTCGCGTCCGCCATCTTGCCAATAATAATAATAATAATAATAATAATAATAATAATAATAATAATAATAATAATAATAATAATAATAATAATAATAATAATAATAATAATAATAATAATAATAATAATAATAATAATAATAATAATATGAAGGAAGGAAGGGGGGGTGTTGGTATTTCCCCCCCTAAATGATTATTAAAAATTTCTTATAAATTAGTTTCTGAAGCATTTTAATATTAAAAAAAAAAAATTAAATTTACCTGAAGGTGTGCATCAAATGAATTACTGATTAAAGCTATTGAATAATAGAAGGTTGTGCTACTACCACTACCTACTACTCACACTACTCTCTACTCTCTATATTACTAAAAAGTCCATTTTTATTTAGTGTTCAATTTATTTGTCTACAGACCTGCTTTTGTCTTAAAAAAAAGGGGGGCTACAATATATATTGATCTTTGATTGTTTTAAATGTCTTAAGGAGGGGGCACAACACAAAAGATACCATTCAATCATTCGGGGGGGGGGGGTCCTCGAAAAAAAGATAAAAAGGAAAATCATCATAGCCTCTCACTAGAAAAATCATAAAACACTCCCTTTGCATTGTTTTCCAGTGAGGATGTTAATTGTAGGACCATTGATATCCTAGAAATTGTAAGTATCTTAATTAACTTTTATATTGTGTTCATGCTAACCGCTTATGTCTAGTGAAAACCAATGTTTATACTCAATAGGATCTCTCTGCCCCCCTCACGTTCCTAAGAAAACACTTTTTGTGTCATCTGGTCTATATTATAGAGTAACTATTTTTGTGCAATGTTCCTTGTTAAACGCTTGTTTAAACACTATATTAAATTATTAATTATAATATATAAAATTTGTAGTTCTCTTTAGACCATGCATTTAAAATTCATTTGGCATATTTTTAGTCTTAACCCTATTAAGGGGGGTTGAATAATTTCCGATGCGAAAGTTTGGCTGTCGAATGTTTGATGTTTCCATGGCAACCATATTACTTAACACCATTTTTTGAAAAAAGTAAAACGTATAATATTTCAAAATCATTTATTGGTACTTATCATTAATTATGAATACATTATATAATATTAATAGATATTAATACTTTTTCTTGGTGAGGTCAGACCACCATGTGACCCAGGAAGAAAGATTCATGAATAATAATGATTAGTACAATTTATAAAATGCCATTTCATCGAGGGAGTTTACTTAGTAGTGGTACTTACAATAACCTTGTATATAAAAATTGGTGTCAGTTGCTACTCGCAATATGATTGATCGACACATATAACACATATAACACAGGAAGCCCAAATCATGTAACACAGGGAGCCCAATTACTTCAGATGACAACGAGAAAGAATGAAAACATGCATTCAACAACAGCAACAACAACAAAGAAATATAAGAACTAAAAAAAGAATTAACAGTAAATGAAAACGAATTAAATTTCCGAGGAGAATTAATTTTCGTCGCAAAGGGGCGGGTCATCATTGCCTGGTAATAATAAAAGATAAATAAGAACAACATTTGGAAATACGTTTAATATTAATATGTTTAGAAATAGATACTGATATTCAAGATAGTTGATATCCCGGTTTTCAGGACACGATTAAAAGTAGAGATAGATGGAATGGACTTAATTGGAAGAGAATTCCATAAGAAAATAGCAGCAATGTTATTAATTATAAAGGATTTTTTTTTCTTCATTGATATTACTTTTCTGCTCTAAAAATAAAAAAAAAGATTAAATGATAGACTCTAAAAAAATAACCAGTCAAAAATGTTTTGATTGGGTTTTGTTTCTGTCTTTTTTTTCCTTTGTTGTTTTCTATTTTTATGTTGTCGCAATTGATGGAGTCTTAAATAATATTTAATGATATCTACATACAGCAAGTCATACTCTAAGTACATAAAAATAGGTCATATGAGTATAAAAGGTATGGTCTAAAGAAAACAATAGGGAGCCATCCTTGATTAAAATTGATAGTACAAATATTTCTTATTAAAGAGCTCAGATGATGATGATGATGACACTAATTGCATTGATACAACTGAGTCACCACTCAAAGTCAAAGAAGAAAAAGTCGACACATTCAATGGTAATGATTGTTTGAAAACGCTAAACCTGAAAAGTCTCGACAATCCTTTCCTTGTACCTTTATTGATGAACTGTCCAAAAGACATGGTAAGCAGTGAAGTACCTCTAAGGGTACAAGAAAACGCCACCTTTATTGTAGACCTTGATTCACTGAAAACAAGAAAAGATATTCATGCTGATGAGAATGGAGCATGGACTATGAGTGTTTGCAAGGCTAAATACTACATCACTAGAAGAGATTGTGACGGCAAGGATCTTGAACTTGACAAAGTTACCAGTGCAGAACAAGGCGATGTTGTTGTGCGACGACGTACATACACCTGTAATTCTTACAAATTGTTTCACAAGACTTTGGTGTCCATTGAGTTTGAAAAAGACATCGAGAAATGGTACCCCCTTGTACTTCTGCACTACTGTTTCGAAGGACAGCCAAAGAAATTCAAGATTAATCAACATGGTGGTCGCAAGTCATCAAACATGCCATACCTGAGAACAAAAGAGAGTACCAAGCAGTCAATAGTGGAACATTTTTCTAAGTCTGGACCTAAAAGGGCTCTATTTGAAGTTACAAAAGATTCTGGAGGCATATGTGGAGCATCAAGCTTGAGTGCTCTTCCAAAAAACATGGCTCAAGTTAAATAACTAAAACGATGTAAAGAGTCTACACAGAAGTCTGTTGATCCCTTGGCATCAGTGCTAGATCTTCAAAAAACACTTTCTCAGGATTTATACGACACGTAGTGTGCAATGATCTGCCAACTGTTATGTTGTTCACAGACCGTCAACTGAACAACATTTCTAAATTCTGTTGCCACAGTAAAGCTAATCAGGTTTCCGAGTTAGGAGTAGATGTAACCTTCCAATTGGGCCCCTTCTACTTGCTATAGTTACAATATACAGGAACACTGTTCTCCAAGTTAAAGGCACTGACATACACCCATCATTTATTGGCCCTATCATGATGTGTATGGCCAAAGAAGAATCAACATATCTATCTCTGGTTCACTGCCTGCTACGTGAATTGCCTGGTCTTTCCAATTTCTTGCATGCCACAGGGACAGATGATGAGCCAGCATTACAAAATGCATTGACAGCTGGTTTTAGAAATGCCTCACCACTGCTATGTTATATACACAGTAAGAAGAATGTCCGAGAAAAGGCAAGAAAGCTCGGCCTCTCTTCAGAATTAACAAATCGTATCTGTCAAGATATCTTTCAAGAAAGTACTGGTCTGATTTGGTCCAACTCTGTGGAAGTTTTTGCTGTTTTTTGTGCAGCAACACTTATTGAAGATTGGGATATTCTTGAGAGATCTGAAAAATGTGGTCCACCAGCCTTTTCCGCATATTTTGCAAAACACAAGTTGGAAAACATGCGACACAAGATGTCTACGTTTGTGATGAAGAAGCTAGGCCTTGGGGACAGACCATATCATCAGAATGTTCCAGAATCTGTAAATGCCATGGTGAAGAACTGGACGAACTTTGTTGAACAGGACATGGACAAATTTATCGTTTCTATTTACGATTTTGTGCAATCTTTTGACTAGGAAGAAGAGCTAGCTTGGTTCCAGATGTCAGACAAGTGGGAGGTGTGTGAACCATTTAGGAAACACCTGTCCAATGAAGACCATGCAGATGTGTCGTTGGAAGATAGGGGCCAATACATACAAAGAGTTACTGACAAAATCTGTCCAGACCCAGCAGCACACAAGAGGTGTAAAGCATTCAAGTTCTCTGCAACTTCTAATGTAAGTGAAGCACCCAAACCAAATCAGTCATCAAGCACATTAAATGATCTACAGCCTTTATTGGCCCATTTTACAAAAGAGGAACTCTCAAGTACTCTTGAAAAAGCAAAATCAGTACTTCACAACAAGGAATATCGAGAAGGCTTTAGTGACCGTGTGTACTTTGTGGACAGTGGTGGCCGTCTGCCATATGGCGTATTTATCTTGAAAAATGGAAAAAAAAGATAAGCTCGTCAACGTCTTAGGATACAACTAAAATACTTTATTATATTATTAGATATTATAAACTTTGTAATTCATTGAATAATTGATTGAGTGCAAATTCTGTATACCATGCATGTACTCCTGCTGTTGCATTAATGTCTGTACTATGATTCCTTGATATATAGAACAGTTTTATGATATCCTGTAATTTAGAAGTTTTCTCTCAAGGTTGATATAGGAAATATTGCTACATAAATGTGAGTTTGATGCCCAGAACATGACCCTTCAAAACAATTGTCTTACTACAAGGATCAGTTTAGCCAGAGTATTACTCGGGTAAATGAATCTAGAAACCTAAGAGATCAAACTGTTTTTAAAACATTGCAATCATGCTTTGTTTGTATTGCCAAGTTTAGCAATATTGCTACGCACGTCAAACACGGTAACAAGCTTGCGCCTTATTCATTATTCTTTGATTCACGACAAGCTTAGGCCAAGAGAAAAATTCTAAGCAGGAGTCCTTAAATCCCTTTAAAAACGTGTGTCTATGGTGTGAAGATTAAATCATTAATGCAAGTGATGACTAAATACTCCTGTCAACGGCATATGTTTTTCCTAAATATATAAACTTGAGCAAAGTATAATAACGTTTTACAATGTGACTGATTTATCAGTTTAAATACATTCGTGAATCAGTTATTTAACTAGTTATGTATAGTTGTTATTTTTCAACAACACTGAACTTGATTACTTAAATATATACTTATTTACAATTCTTCGGTATGTAATTAACGAATCTGCGACTTTTTGTGCGTTACCAATTCAATAGTATTATTTATTATGTATCTATAAGCAAGTAGAAATAATTCTGAGAGCAGATTTACGGGCGAGACACCTAATAACTTCTACTACTCTGCTTTCGGGCGCGTCACCTTAAAAGCAGTCAGAATTTGAAATAGATAGAAAGAAAAGAAGCCTTCAATAGAATTATTTATTATGTATTTATAAGCAAGTAGAAATAATTCTGAGAGCAGATTTACGGGCGAGACACCTAGTAACTTCTACTACTCTGCTTTCGGGCGCGTCACCTTAAAAGCAGTCAGAATTTGAAATAGATAGAAAGAAAAGAAGCCTTCAATAGTAATATATTTATTATATATGTATTTATAAGCAAGTAGATATATGCTATTTAGTAGTAATATTATTATTAGTAGTCAGTGCAGATATACAAAAATTAAGATTGTATTTCTTCGATCTTGCAAAACATACACCGCTTGAACACATAATAGTAATAATCTTTCAATATTTTCTGCATTGATAAAGCTTATTAATAGATTTTTAACTGACTAACTTACCCGGTCGCTCCGGCGACCAAGGTCGGAAAGGTATAATAAAGTTTACCTGCTTCATCTGGCGCTTTTGCTTTTATCTTGAAGTATATTTATTTAGTACTGGACCGACGATTCCAAAGACCGTGGAAACGTACACCATAGCCTTGTTTATTTCTCCACCGGCATTAAATGGCGCCATTTTCTAAATCAGGTAAGCTCGACAAGGGAACATGTACGATTTCGCTAGTAAACCGTTCTCGGAAAGTCGAATTAACGCATTTCGTCTTTGGCCAGCCACATAACTTAACTGTTAACGCGAAGCAACGTTTTTCAGAGCTGAGACAACTAGAAAGAACTCTTCGTAACATCGTGTAGGATGAACTATTTAGTGACCTTTGAATAACGCGCGGGATACCGTCGATATTAATACTAAACTTTGACTATATGATAGCAGTTGACAGGATCGGACGTTAAACATGACCGATGTTTTTTTATAAATGGAAACCAGCGAGAAAACTAGTATAGTCTAAGTCGGTGTTTGATATATACGATAGGTAATATAATTAAATTTGTAACACCGTAAAATATTACTAAAAAATTCTGGGCAGGGTGAGCTGCAAACATAAGTGTTGAAGTACAACAACCACAAAGTAGTGTTAGGTTACAGATCACCCCGAGAAGCTTGACGCCTTCAAAGCGACAAAATTCATTTTATTCCTGGCTTAAGCTTGTCGTGCACAAGTAATGTACAATATTCACGCCTGATCTGTATGGGCTTTACAATGGCTTGCCTGCAGCTCGCCATTGTAAATGCCCATGGGCCATTCCACATGAGACATTGAAATAATGAAAATTTTAAAACATTGAATTTCCAGTAAAATTCATGTTTTTAAAAAGGCAAGACATTGAATTGTCAAAAATAATAAGTGGTTTTGTAATATATGCCACACCCACTCTGTGGCAGGCCTTTCAATCTGCACTTGTTTGGGTTATGTTTTTGGAGCAATTTGAGTGTTGACATAAAATCACTCTAAAATCAGAACAATTCAATTGGAATTCAAAATCTTTCTTCCCATGCACAGTTTAAAAGACATACATGAATATAGCAATTGACATTCAACTCCAGCTCTCCTATGAATTATACAGCATTACATTTTGTTGCAGACATTACATGTTGTGTACTACAAATACACATATTTTTTTATTTTCCAACAAAACGTGTAACATTTTTTGAGTGGTATTCATTATCCTTTTTTAGAATTGTATGAATAATGTTTTTGCTATACAAAATCAAAGTTTTAATCCTCTTGAAAATGCGTTGCGGACATTACGCTGCGGACATTACTTTTTATACATGCATCAGAAATAGGTATGAAATTTGAAAAATCTAAACATTTCTGATTGAACTTTGACTTTATTCAGAACAGAATTTTGCTGACAAAGATGAATTAACTGAATTATAAATCAAATAGATAGGGCTAGGAACTATCAACATTGGCAATGATAATGAAACATTAATATACAGAGAACTGTCTCATATTGGTATATAGTTTAACTTGTATAATATATATATTATATAATATATACTTGTTATACAATGGTTTTGAGTGGCATGCCATGGAATATCCTGCAAGTCACTTGTATTTTCTAGTGTACATACGAGCCTTTAGGCTAGTGTTAATGCAAAGAAAATACGAGTGACGAGTGGGATATTCACATTATGTCACAGAAAAACATTGTATAACTATTTTATCCCACATCATATAAAGATGTTAAGAACCAGTTGAATACCTTCGAAACAAACCAGCTTTAAAGCTGGGATAGACTGTGTGGGATAGACTGTCAATTATCTTTTGGGATAAATAATTATTTAACCTCATGTTGTGAAGGTGTTTCAAAAGGTTTACAAGTGCCAAGCTATGCTACTCACTGGTTCACTCTTTAAACAAAAACAGTGTTAAAAATTTATTTAAAAAGTAAAAAAATCTTGAAAAAATCTAATTTAAAAACGTATTTGAACATTTTTAAAAAATGTAAAAGAAAAAGACATTTAAAAAAATTTAACAAAATATTTAAAAAAATTTAACAAAATATTTAAAAACTTATGTAAAAAATCTTGAAAAATGTAAAAAATAACTGAAAAATTAACAGAAATGTTTAAAAAATTGTTCAAAACATTGTACAATAATTGTAACATGACTGTTCAAAGTAAAGCTAACCATAGCATGATGTTTTTTACATGAAAAAGCACTGTTCAAAAAATGTCCGCAACATTTTCCTGTAATGTCCGCAACAACCTACTTTGTTAATATCCATTAGACTATTGAAATAACTGGATTCTTTTTGTAAGTGTTTGAAACTTTGTTTATTCATAAGTATAAAAAATACCCAAACTTCTTTGAAGAAAGTCTAAATTCACAAGAAATAACAATTAAAAAACTGAATTGAAAGTGTGTTTTTTTGCTGTAATGTCCGCAACAGACCTTTAAGCTTCAATTATAGCTATGGTTTAAGATGAATGTCTAATTTTTTTTTGTTGAAAGGAAAGAACTTGCCATAATAGATTAATTGTAAAAGTTTCATTTAAACAACAAATTCCATTACAAAGTTAGAAGAATTTATATATCAGTATTTTGGCTGTGAGTGTAATGTCCGCAACATGGACTGAATGGCCCCCATACAGATCTCCCGCTCATATTGTATATATAACTAATAAGTTCAGAACTTATTCGTGATATGTGATGTGATAATTATATATTATATAATTATATTAAGCACGTGTATAGATGAACAACGTAAAATTCTTTGCACTCTGGGTAACGGCGTTTCTAACATCGTTGTCACGCGTAGTTGAGAGAGAACTATAAGAAAACAACATCTTCATGTCCCTTTCTGCTTTCTGCTTGATAAATATGCTTGGTCGGATGAGCATTGTTGAAGGAGATCCTGTAAAAAAATGACAGAATATTCCAATTTCATGTTATACCGATGTACAATCTCGTTCCCATTCGCCGTTAGCTCTTACTGCACATGTTCATGCTCAACGAGCTATCTTAGATAGATCGTCGAGCATGCGCAGTAAGATATAAAGACATTGACCGATGTACTGTATTGTATTGTATTTGTATTGTATTGTATTACTATTGCATGACAAAGGTCGCAGACTAAGCCTCGATTTGTTGTAAAGTACAAATGCCCCTTTAGTCAAATAGTATACAGCGGTGCTAGATAACGTGAAACTAGAGCATACCGGTTATTTTAAGTACTTGGTGATGTTGATTGTGATTGCAATGATAATGTGACGATGTTAATTAATGATAAAAATGATGATTACGATGATGGACATATCATGATGGTCATGACGATGATTCAAATGACTAGTGATAACAGTAGTGAGGTCAGGTCATAATAGATAATAAAAGGTATTTATTATACAGATTATATTTGACAGAGGCCAGATCAGGACGATGATGCCGATGAAGAGGAAAGAATTTCATAGCTGGCTCGACGTTTGGGCCGGAGCAGCTACTCCCAACGGCAAGCCGTTCATGGAGGATATTAACTTACTATGAACTGTGATGTAAATTTACCATATAAGGTATCGTTTGCAGGCAAATATGAGGCGATATTACCCTTAACTCAACAATTGCTCAAGGGCCGAATAACCCGTATTTTGCCGTCCAAACAAAACCTGGTTTGACAAGCTTGACTTCGGCGTGACTTTACCTAAAACAAAATGACCAAACAACCGGATGTTGTGCTCTAACATTCAGTCAGAAAATAAGAATGAAGTCCATTTTCATGATATATATTTGTATCAAAAGTTCTCACCTTTCGAACTTGTTCATAACCAAACGCTTGAAATGCAACACATTCATTTTCTATCTTTGACCCCAAACTGCCTAAAAGCTCGCACTTTTTCCATAATTCTTCCATACAGAAATGATAATTAAAACCAACGCATTGACCATTCCGTAAACATGAGTCTTGGCATTGAATGATGCTGACAACTTGAGGTGATCCTATCACGTGACCAAGATTACGCTCGTATTGAACATCAGTGTCCTCGACCTGTAACATTGTCCTTTTGTAATTTGCTGTAAACAAACAAAAGAATTAAGCTATGACAGAGGGTAGTAAATGGTCTCAACAGGAGCGAATCTAGGGGGAGGGGGTGTCTCCCTGCTCAATAGAATATTGTAAGTAACTCAACTTCTCTCAAAGCAATATAAAGTGAATCAGAGGGACTGTAACATCATTAGCATGTAGGTCGACGTAGGGTGGCGTATTTTTTATGGTTTGCCAACCAACCATTGCTTCTATAACAAAGAAACGACTAACAAATCTATTTTGAAAGTAGTTGGCAAACCATAAAAAATACGTTCTCGGAAATACGGAATTTTTCTCTCGAAAGTCCGTCTGTGAATCAGAGCAACGAACCGTGTTCTGGCCCCCAGCGAACTACACGATTATATATACTAGATGCTGATTGGCTTTCGATGATGCTCTTTCTTACACGAACTCTCATTGGACAATTCAATACTTCCGGTTATGTTAAATTGTCCAATGAGAGTTCGTGTAAGAAAGAGCATCATCGAAAGCCAATCAGCATCTAGTATATATAATCGTGTAGTGCGCTGGGGGCCAGAACACGGTGTAACACAGGCTAGTATTAAAACACTACGCTCACATATAACATGAGCTGTTACAGCAACGTAAACCGAAAGTGACTTTACGTGACTCAAAAGCAATTGACATATGACACAAAGTGACTAACATTGGCTATTAAAAAGTTTCTCATTGTTACAATAAAAGTGATTGATTCGAGGTGAATTTGTACTGGTTTAATTGTCTGTTTATTTATTATTTTCCTTTCGATTATCATGTAAAACAATAAAATTGAAAGAATAGTTGATTGCTGGAGTTTTCTACAATAGTTACAGGGGCGGATCCAGGATTTTCTTCAGGGAGGAGTGCAGGTCAATTGATAAGGGAGTGCACACCACAAAATTATCACAAAGGAGACACACAAAATAGGAGGGGTGCGCACCCCCTGCACCCACTAGCTGGATCCGCCACTGAGTTACTAGTTTTCTGGGAACAGCTAGTTACTGAAAAGCCAAGATAGCTAACTATTTCAGTCAATAGAGACGGGATTTCATGGCAGCCATGTTGTGGTCAAAACAATGGAGCTTTTTCTCTCATGGGAGCTGAAATCCTTTGTCATTCAAAATCTTTCTTTCTTTCTTTTTCCCACAAACATGGCTGCCATGAAATATCTCTATAGCAACTGAAAAGCCTTTAAGCCAAGATAGCTATCTATCTCAGTCAATTGAAATATACCCGGGCCAAATCAGTAGGAGGTGAGAAACAAATTGTATACATTTCAGATGTTATCAAGTCTCGTAGTCGATAGTAGCAGGCCCTGGTGTGACAATTGACTGTATTTATATTGATTGTTTTAGTAATAATGACGGCAATTTTGATGAGTGGGACACAAAACACCACTTAAAAATACTCATGGAAGTCTTTGAAAAGGATGCGGCAAGGACGATATTTAACCCCTTAGCTATACCAAATATATAAAAACCTAAAACGAATAATGTACGGCCATGTATACTTACAGTGATAATACTGGAGCGAGCGTGAACACTTGACTTTTTTCATGTTATTATTTTCTGAACCTTCTACTGCTTTAAAACCTCTTAAAATCAAGCAGTGAGTTAATTCAAATACACTAAGTGTTCATAATAAATCTTATTTCTAATCTATTCGCTTATGGGATGTGGGATCAAAAAAAACCTCAAAGTGTTCACGGTTCGAGTATCCTCACTGTAATGAATGCTAAATATCAATTATTTAATAATATTTTAATGTTTATTATACACAAAATGCATAGGAATATGATCTGATGGCTTTGCATGCGCATATGACAATGATCATTTCTAGTTTTTTACAATGAACTAATTCACGTACAATTCAAATCTTCTCATTATCAACATCTTATACCGACTAGTCTTGAGATCTTTCGGCCAAGAAAAATATACGGAAGCTGTCATACATGCGAAAAACTAATCGCTATTTAGACCTTCTAATTATTGAACATAACTCTTAAAATCTCTTGACTAAACTAAAATATAATTACATCGAGCGAAAAGCTCGATGTCTTAAAATGCACAGTGTTCTCTTGGTCGCCAAAATGACTTCCGGTCAACCCCGGAAGTACTACCGTCAATCGTCAATGTCAATCTGCACCCAATCATAGCGCCGAACGTCAATCTGCATCCATTCATAGCGTTTATTTTTGACATCTATTGTAATGCTCATGTAGCGCTTATCCTCGCACATCGACGATCACGATTTGAACTACCATAATACGTGAATCTTACGACTTCGTCGTTCAGACAAAGTAATATTAAAGGTTCAAGAAGGCTAAATGGAGAAGGCTAATAAGCTGATGATACATACAAATGCATACACCATTCGTGGTAGGCCAACACTAATTACAGTGAGGATACTCGAACCATGAACACTCGACTTATTTCATTTTAATAATTTATGAACCTTCTAATGCTTCAAAACCTCTTATAATGAAACAGTGAGCTCAAATACACTATGTGTCTATGATAAATCTTATTTCCAATCTATTCGCTTATGGACTGTTTGTTAAAAAAAGTAACAAAAAACTCAAAGTGTTCACGGTTCCAGTGTCCTCATGGTAAAGGAGCTCAAGGAGCTCATGTGTTATCAATATTTGGTTGTGTAATGGGTAGATCCAAGATGACGGCCGGGGCGAGATCGCTGCGAGACGACTTTGATTTCTAGCTAGTTTCGCAAGCATTTTTAATGTCTCGTCAATTACCTGTTCTTAGCCTTTGTGGAATTCGATTGGTGGCACGGTGGGCGGGTTGATTGGAAAAAGATGCGGATATTTTTCGATTCCCGGTAATATTATGGTCTGATGGTAGACACGGTTTTTTTTTAAAAAAATGTTCTCTCGGAAACCAATAAATTAGTATCGAAAACTATCAAAGCAAACAAAACAACAACAAAAAGAAAAAAGAAAAGAAAAAGAAAAAAAAATACTGATGTCAGCTGGATTCGAACTCTCAACCCTTACGTACAGTGTAGCAGTTTATCGCGCGTGTTAACCGATTGTGCTAGCTTGGTAAATTTGTCACGGCATGTCAAATTTTTGTAAAGATAGGGTAACCACAAAAATTGTTCATTAGTAAATAGAAAACATCAATTTCCTACACGGCAATCGTGGAAAACAGTAACTATCAAATAATTACGTATCTTTAATTGTTTTTATCAAAACTAATACTTATTTATTTATTTATAACAATGTTTAAGCAGGAGGCTCTCATCACCGAGGTGTTTTTCAGAGAGGTCCTGCTAAATACAATTTGAATAAGGCACCGTTTCTAGCTGACAACATTGGAGTTGTATAGCTATTTTGAACATGCCATTCCCAGCTACACAATATGAAAGTTGGCAATAGCGGATGGTACTGAGCTCGATGTGAGCGCTCATAGAGCGTCTAGTTGAAAATAAACTGTCACTTACAAAAAAAAACTAACTTTAATATTTGCTGTTGATGTTATTAGTATGTAATTACAATTTGGACGGGAAATTTTCCCTGGCCAACAATTTTGTTTCTCTTTTCCGGCTTATATCTTCGCCTTTTTCTAATCCTCCCTTCCTTTTAGCTTCTTGTTCAATTCTTGGTCTTTTAATTTTTTTCTTCTTCTACTTCTTCAGTTCTTCTTCTACTTCTTCTTCTTCAGTTCTTCTCCTCCTCCTCCTTCTTCTCCTCAGTTCTTCTCCTTCTTCGGCCTCATCATTCATTAACCTTCTTCTTCAGCTCTTGTTCTTGTTCTTTTACCTGCTTTCTTCAGCTGCAGAAACCGTGCGTCTATATATAGACTATATGTGATGATATGATGATCAGTCTGTTCTAGACTAATTATAATAGCAATTAAGTTACCCTGTCACTAAACGTTTGTATGCACCAATACATGCAATACCGTAGAATCCATAGGATCGGCTATTTGTGTCTATTAGTCTATACTAACTGGAATGTCCGTAATAATATCGGTCGATTAATTTGCTAGAATAGTAGCAATAAACTTGTGATTTGAGAAGGAAAAGATGACAAAAACACAATATAAAATTGCAGCAATAAAAGTTTCTTACTTTTCCCAAATCTGTCAGGTCCTTTATGCGTTTTTGAAGCAACCAATACCATAGCCATTGCAATGAAAATACAAAAAATAAACCACTCTTGAGACATGCTTGCAATCTTTCAATCTGAAAAAAATGAAAGAACATTGATGAAGGCGGCTATATTAAGTCAAATGTTACGATAGTTTCAGTGTCATTCAATTCTATTGGAAAAAGGGTTACTTACTAATGTTACAGACGCTATTGCGTAACTCGAGCTCTTATTACAATCAAAATGAAGTCAGTGCTGAATGCATGGACGAATAAACTATCGGTTAGTAATTATACTTTTTACTCCAATTGTTTTATTGTTCACAGATGTTATGGTATCATCTATTTATCATGTTTTCCAAATTATTCAAGAGATACTTACCTTCGAGTCTTACAGTTTCAATACATTTCTTTAGCAAACAAGACATTGATAAAGCTGTTTCGCAGACGACAACAGTGTGATTTTCTTTTCTTTTTGTGGTGATTAAGTTTGCCAGAATATTCTGCAAATAAATGTGACGTCAATATATTTTTCATGCTGATTGGCTGATATGATTTTGGTAAGCGCGCTGATTGGTCTATTTTGTATGACGTTTTGCTCTTTCACACAATTGATTTGATATATGAGAACAATTTCAAGAAAACGTCGCATGTTTACTTATATGGAAGTACCTAAACTTGAGAATTTTAATAATTGTCTAATACAATACAATACAATACAATACAATACTTTTTATTTACACCTTGCACGAATTTACAATTTTTTTTACAATATATAAAATACAATAAGATATAATTTTAGGTATTGGTCCTAACTAACAACTATAAAGTTAATGAGTTGTTAGGGCCATAATCTGTTACTAGTTATGATATAAAGAAGAGGAATGACAAAAGAAAGGAAAAGCCCACAACACATCACAAAAACACGTTCTCATACATACATACACACACAAAAACACACACACACAATTAATCTACAAAATTATGGCAAATTAGAAAAACAGTCCCTTACCAGAATAGTAATTTTTCATAAATAATAATTAGTATGTATTCAGCATTTTTGCTTTAATACTGGCTTTAATTTTTTTTTTTTTCTAATTTACGAAGATCGAATAACGTCCCACATGGTTTACTTCAGTTTAGCTCAATACAGTTATAGTCGATCTCAACACAGTCTCCCTCGCAGCCGTGTTGGGTTCCCTGTGTCCCTCACTAAAACAGCTGCTAGACTCTCAAAAAGATTATAACCGAATCGAAAATCAAATATGGCGTCCAGTTTTAATAACTGTTGTTCTTGACTGACTAGCCTCTCATACATGTGAGAACGCCATTGTGTTTCAACATAAACACGAGGCCGGTCAGTCAAGAACAATAGTTGTTAAATTTGGACGCCATATTTCGATTCGGTGTATTGAAGTCTACTTTTATCTAAAAACAAATTGCGTGACATTATCATTATTATTTTGTTTTAACGCTATGTAGCCTGCGAGTAGCCAAACAATTAACCGAGACTTTGTGTAGGGCCGGCACGCAGGAGGGGGCGTAAGGGTTTGCGTTGATGCGGTTTCGCGTTATTTTTGGTGCGGTTTTTGCAGGGTCATTTATATCTGCGGTTTTAGAAATCTTGCAGTTGCGATTTTTAGCAAATTTTGGTGCCTTTGTGCGGTTTTCAACCTCCCAGCCCATCCCCCTCCCCCTCGCCCCTACGCCCCCCTGATCACGCAGGCTAAACACTATGTAGTAGCTGCCAGTTGTGTTGAGTAGCTACAACATAAAAGGAGAGAAAGTATATCCAGAATATTCTTAATATTGTTTTGCGACGCTAGCTTACTAAAAAGTCGAGAGCAAGATTAATACTTTTAGCTAAAATTTAGCAAACGCACACTGATGGAGTTTACAAAACGGCTGCTCCTGAGTAGGTGTTTATATTGCTTCGTGACGCTTGAAAGTCGAATGAAAGATTAATGCTGTTGCACTGCTGTTAGCTAAAAGTTAGCAAACATGGAGTGTATAATTAAAAAATGTCTGCAGCTGAGCAGGACTTACGTTAAGGTTGGAAAATTGAAGTGGTACGCTGTTGCTTTGTGACGCTTGAAAGTCGAGAGCAAGATTAATGTTGTTAAATGCTGTTAGCTAAAAGAGCTTAAAAGTTAGCAAACATGGAACGGTTTACAAAATGTCTGCTGAGCAGGACTTACGTCTAAGGTGGTGTAATATTGCTTTGTGACGGCTATACGTCTAGAGTAAGATAAATAGATACTGTTAGCTTTCTTTACATGCTGTTTTGATGTAAGTATGTTTCAAGGTTGACTGTCATGTACCGGAATAACAAACATCATGATCTACTATAGTTTAACTGATGTCTACATGAGCAAACATGTACGCAATGACATATTGGTATGCCCCGTTATAACGCCTTATAGTAAGACTTCTCTTATTTTATATCATATGTATATATAAATGAATGTATAGATGAATGAATCAATCAATTGGATGGATGGATGGATATGTCAATGAATGGATTGTTTTGTGAATGAATAAATAGATGGATGAATGAATGAATGAATGAATGAGCTAATGAATGGATGGATGAATGAACGAACTGTATGGTATCTCGAATCAGTCGATGAACGAACGAAAAGAGAGGTGAATGAATAGAGTGAGCCAAAATATACTAATGGCTAAGATGATATCTTATACATTAAATGTAAATTGATTGAACGAATGACTTGAAAACCGACTCGAACCGATAGAACTAACAAGTGGATACTGAACTAAATTTCGGCAATACCTTTACTCAATCTCTTCATTTTCTTCTCATAAACTTCGATTGAATTTCCATCAAGTAAGTTATCTCGACTTGTAGTACAAGCAAGAACACTGACAGAGTTTGAATGTCAACAAAACCCAAATTACCGAGCCATTAACCCAAAAAATCTCACTTTATAACAAACATTTCATTTACATTGACGCATTTGTTCAAATGTCATTTTCTAGAAGACAATATTCTGCAGCGGTAGAACACAGTCATCAGTTTTAATGAATCTATGATGACTCGCTGTGCGGCGAGTTTCGAAAGATTTAGGAAAAGCTATGACTGATGAGGAATTGGAATACAGACTGCTTAGAATAGAAGCTATCAAAGGCAAGTTTTTTAATCAAAGCGGATGACTTTAACAACCGTGAACAATGTTAAAATAATAAATTTATAATTTTTATTCTATTGCCTATAACTACTTTTTACAAGAACGCTGTCCAAACTTTTAAATTATGTTGGAAAATCATTAATTAAAAAACTAAAGAAGATCATTTGAGCTGAACTCTTTATTGATTTTATTATTCCTTTCTTACTAAATTACTATATTTTTCAAGTGATAACTTTCCTGCAATTATTATCCTACGTGATCCAGCTAGGTAAGAACATTTAAATGAAGTTTAATTTCTATTTGGTTTTTATCAGCAAATACATCACAATTTTAATAACTTTAGAATTTGATAAACATTTCTTTCCATAGAAGTCGTTTTTTATAACAACCATCAAAACCTTTCATCTGAATGATATTATCTCTTCAGTTGATCTAATCCACTGACACAATTCTGTGGGCTCAACTGAGGTTGTACCCAGTCTTTCTCGTCATAGGTTCATGGGGGGTATTTGCTATTGTTTTTTTAGTTTCAGCTAAAAAGACTGGCAAGTTTTCCAAACTTCTTGAAGCAACTTGTGTTATATTGTTATCCAGGATCAGCAAGGTCAGTTTGCCCAAAGTATCTGAAAAAAAGAAATATTTGATGCCAAGACTCTTGTTCCCTCAAGTTGCCACTTGCATTTTTTTTGTTTTGTTTGAATCCCAGTCCTTCCAGGTTTACATATGGGATTTCCCCCATCCCTCCCTCACCAAGGTCTATTTTCTACAGATGATATACACCACAGTAAGTCCAACACATTGAAACATGAACAAAATATAGTAATTATTATGGGCTTCCTGTGGTAAAAGGCTCTTACCTTGCTACAATTGTGATGATGAGGTTTAGAGACACAACAAGGTCATTGGTTTCGGTTTTCCTTGCTACCTTTGAGATTATAAAAAAAATTATATTTTTTTTAATGTAAAAAAATTAATTGCATTTCTATATGTTACAGGGCCCACTTTCAATTGGTACAATAAGCTGTTCTGAAGACAAAACCAATTATCCACAAATCAAGTAGTTGTTAAACTTACACTCATACCTCTTCCATTCGATACTGAGCACAGTGTCTTGCCAGTGTTCGTATAAGTGCTACTGTCTCAGGCAGCAATGGTTTCTCTAAGCAGGCCAGTAAGGAAAACAGCCAACGACCCTTAAGATACAATCAATATTCATAGTGCTATTAACTCATCAAAGTGTTAGAGATATAAATATACAATGTAGGTTTACCTGGAGATGTGAATATTGTCCTTTTTCAAACCAGTTCACATGGTACTCTAGAACTTGCTGGATTGTTACCTTAATTGTGAGAAATACAGATATATTATTATCATCATCATAATCACCATCATAACAATCATCATCATCATCCCTATATTGTCATAACCATCATCACACCACCACCACCATCATCACTATTGTGGTCATCATTATCACAGGATTCCCACACTATCAATTTGTGGTTTTGGGCTTCCTGTGGTATTAAACGGCTCTTTCAAAGTTCAATATGGATAACGTTCAAATATGGTCCTCTTTAGTTTTTTTTTCGATAATAAAAGATGAGTTTATGAAGGATTCTGTGTGGTTTTCTTGGGTTTTGGTGGCCATTTAAGGAGGTTTTGAGGATGGTGAGATTCAACGGTCATCAGTGTGTCATTAGACATGAAAAAAAATATTACTGACTAAAAAAGAGATTTCAAATGGGACCATATTTGAACGTTATCCATATTTAATACACACTTTCATTGTTTCGAAGTAGTCATTATTTACGAGAATCTTCAAGCTGGGGAGGGTTTTGAATTCAGCAGGGAAGAGTGGGGCTGATGAATTAATTATTCATAGGTCATTATTGTAGTCACTCAATTGGAACCAGAGGTTATTATTTGGAGCTAGAGGTTATTATTTTGATCCAGATCGAGGTTTGAAAGATACTTTGATAGATAATTATGAAACTTAGACTTGAGACTTAGATCTGAATTTAAAGTAAAGAAAAAATCAAATGACACCAACGAGATTCGAACCCGCAATCTCTGCCTTCGAATTCCTACACCTAATGCTGTATGCTATCTCACCAACCGATGTCAGTTTTGGTTTAAATAAAAACGAAATGTCTTTTTCTTGATACTTGTTACAAAAGACATTGTTAGCATTGGTCCCATGGGACGGACAAGAAAAATAGTTTAGTTAATGGACCCTTTGGGAATTTGTTAGTAAGTGGTTTTCCTTCGAAAACAATGAGAATGTGTATTAAATGGGATAATGGCCTCGCTCCTCGGCTTATTGCAAATAATGACCTCACGCTGCGCACTCGGTCATTATTTTCAATAAGCCTCGGAGCTCATCCATTATCCTATACTGAACTTCAAAAGAGCCGTTAAATACCGAAGGAAGCCCAAAACCACAAATTGATAGTGTGGGAAGCCTGTGTCATTATCACCATCATCATCACCATCATCACCATCCCTATATTGTCATAACCATCATCACACCAACATCATCATCATCATCATCCCACAATTGTCACCTGGTTCATTCTAAACAAGATGCTTGAAAGAGGTAAAGTCCCTTCCTGACAAAAGACAAATGGCATGATAAGATATCTATCAACAAAAATGTATACACTTTCTTATACATGTAGTCAGTTTTATTAAGAACAAACACCATTTACCTGTGAATTTGTCTTGGAAGAATCTGATTCTGACAGATTTTCTGTATTCTCACTAAAGCAACAATGGAGCAATATATTAACTTGTATTCCGTCAAAACATTTATCATCATTTTTGTCATCTGTTTTATACCTTTCTTTTTCTTTGGTTCTCCCAAGGCAGAACAAACGCCACTGTTGTTTATCATTCTTATTTGGCTGAAAGTAGAAAATGAAAAGGAGGAAGTTTAAAGTGTTTGGTAGGTATAGCGCATATATTTTCAAATTTTTCAGCTGATGAATTATCACCATTTAAACTGCTGAATCAGATCACAATTAGAACCTGAGAAAGTACAATTTAGTTTACTGAAGAAAAGTTTGTAAATAATTAATAATTATTGAAAAGTTGCTGCTTGGAAGTTTAGATGACATGATCAAGTTCTTACCAAAGTAACATCACTCTGTTTTGTGTTACTTTTTGCTTTGA
Source organism: Metridium senile (assembly GCA_949775045.1). Classification (NCBI taxonomy): domain Eukaryota; kingdom Metazoa; phylum Cnidaria; class Anthozoa; order Actiniaria; family Metridiidae; genus Metridium; species Metridium senile. The sequence continues at coordinate 19,377,411 of OX459102.1, read as the reverse complement.
AGTGAGCAATTTTCTGTCTTATATCAGCAAAATCAGCAGCTTGTTCCATTTGCCATTGGTAAGATGGTGTGCTGCCATGAGGGATTGGCATAATACTGCTTTTTATCTGAAACAAACATCAACAAAAACATCCATGTCATCTTGTATTGATTGATGGTTGACAGCTGGTTGATTGATTGATTGACAGATTGACTGACAAATAAAGTAATTGATTAGTTCGCTGATTGATGAATTGATAAGTTGCTAAACTGGCTAATTTATAATTGACTGATTGGTTGAGTGGTTAATTGGTTGATTGATTGATTTATTCACTGACTGGTGATTAATTAGTTGGTTAAATGATTGATGGGTTGATTGATTAACTGATTGATTGATTGATTGATTGACTAACTGACTGATTGATTGATTAAGTGATTAATTGGTGGAATGATTGATGAGTTGATTGACTGTTTGATTGGATGACTGGTCATTAGTCGCTGTATGTCAGACAGACTGATTGACTGATGATAAACCTATAAACACTTCCATTCCAAGCGATTAATCTCACATCTACTGTTTGTTTTGCTTGTTTCTTGTGACTAACATCAGCAACAACAACATCAGGACATTCCATCGCCTCCAACCTGAAAATCACAACAAATAAAAAGGTATTTTTCCGTCGATTTCTTCAAAAATTCGTGCTTTAATACATCGATTCAAAAAATTTCACATTTTTGCTTACTGCACTCGTCTCAAATATTCCAATCCTGAACATGGCAGCTTAGATTCATCGTAGTCATCAGTATACTCCTCATCTTCCAGAAATCCAATCGCTGGCTCCATTGAGAAAGAAAGAAAATTCAAAATAATGAAGAACAAAAACACATTGAGCTGATTGAAGGTCACAACTTGGGCTTCCTGTGGTGAAACAATGTCATTGTCCAGCGGCTTCATTACCAAGATGGCGCCTGGTCTATCTGGTCGATTTCCAGGTCTGCCCATTGTTGCAGCCACTGCTTTTGGCTTTGTGGGATTTTTAACTTTCTTAGGATACATCTATGACAAGTACTACAAGATAGAATACAAGGATAAACAAAATGGCAAAACATCGCAAGGAAAATCCACCCCCAAAGAGACGCAACGAGACAGCACTATCGAGACTCCCCAAGGAGAATTAACAACATCGCAAATCGAACACTTGATCAACGTAATTGGAACAGTAGATAATGAAACGTTGGAGAATCTTCTGATAAGTTTATCGAATAGCTGTGCGTTTACGCAAAATCAGGTAAAAATAATAACTACTCCATCAAAACAACATTACCCATATAAAGTGGACGCTAGCAATTTAAACAATGGTCAGCTTTTCTTGTAAAAACAATACAGTCTAATCTCTACTTAGCGACCTTTTCAAAAAATCTTAAAAGAACTCGTAACTAAAGCTGGTCGTTTCAGAAAATGGAAATATGGTCACGTACAAGAATAGCAAATATTTGTGTAAGTTGTCACTGTAAAGTTGGACGGCTTCAAATGTGGTCGTATTTTGACCTGGTCGCTTTATGGGAGTGTTCGAAAAGAGATGCATTTATTTATTTATTTATTTATTTATTAATGTATGGATTTATTAATGTACTTCCTTATTAATGTATTTATTTATTGATGTATTTATTATTTATTATTTGTTTATTAATTAAAAGTATTTGTTCATTAATTTTTTGATAGGATATCATAAGAGAAAAAGGTGGAATTCAAAAACTGTCACAACTTCTTCACCATGAGAAAGATGCCGTACGATTAAGAGTAGTCCAAACTCTCTCCAATCTAGCTATGAACATAGAAAACCAAAAACATATCTCTGTAAGTAGGCCATTATAAAGATGTTATAATTTCTCTCATTTGAATATCTTTGTTATAATTTGAATATCTTTGTTATAATTTCTCTCATTTGAATATCTTTGTAATCATACAAATACACTTTGTTGTATACATACACCAACATTAACAGGGCTAGAAATAATGGCTGGATAAACATCGATGTCAAGCTAAATTTGGTACTTTGGACATTTGACTTTAATTTTTTTAAATAAATAAATTACAAAATTCCATTTACAATCACAATATATAGATACTGGGTTACAAAATTCCATTTACAATCACAATAGCTACTGGGTTACAAAATTCCATTTACAATCACACTAACTACTCATTAACAGTTTATCTAAAGATTACTGCATGCATACTTCTGAGTAATTACTCAGAAACAAGACTTCTAGAAAATATATGATAAGAACTACCGGTAGTCGTTTTTATCAAAAATAAATTGCTGCAAGCTGTTTACATAATATTCCACAGGCAGCCCAATCTTGGCTATTCAGTAAGCGAATATGTAAGCATTATGTTCAATAACTTGTCGAAACTGTACGTTTTTAGTAATATTACATGCATGTGATTAGCTAGCGCTCGTGGAGTAGCGTGATTGAATCTTGAATACGGTAACGTGATAATTAAGTTTAGAATCGCACTGAAATTCTATATTGCAAGCATTAATTGCCGTGTGTAACTTGCTATAACTCGTTCGAAAAGTCGACTTATTATCTTCTTCAGCTTTAAAAGTAATTTTGCCACAAAATAGTCTCTAATACTCCAGTTTCGAGATCTCTTTTACTCAGTGTTAGCCTCAATTGTGTGTAAAATATGCAGAAATTTAGATAAAACTCGTGAGATTTCGATATTTTTATTGTCTTCTATGCTCACAAATCTCTTTCATTTGCATGGACTGTTACTGAACAAAAGAATATATAACATGGTTTTGAGGCTAACACTGAGTAAAGAGATCTCGAAACTGGAGTATTGCTAACAAATAGTGAAAAATTGAATGACTTTCAACAAAGGAGAAGGGTCTTTATTTACGTTCACTAATAGTCAATACCACTGTTTACATTATTTTGTGCAAAATTTAATAAACAAATGTAAGAATTATAAGAATTTACTATTCACTGGCAGAACTTTCGAATTGAGATTTTTGCTGGTATATCGCACACAGGAACCCCAAGAATAGTGTTGCTGCTCGCCTGATGGCTCGCAACAATAATACATGTACTTTTTTTTATTTGGTTTTGATTTAAGGTGTGCAACTACACCTGCATTTTTTTATTCACCAGACATTCTTATCTAATATCAGTTAATTCAATCAAATTGAATATTTACATTATTCCTTTTATTTCAGACTTATATACCAGTTATACAAGAAGCAATCAATCCATCACAAATATCACAGAGAACAGAAAATGAAATGATTGCTGTGTTGCAACTGTTGGTGAATTTGTCAGTTGTCGACACTTGGCATGTTGATATGAGAAAATGTATTGCTTACTGCTTTGATATTTTACATATGGAATTTCTGTCAGTTAAAGTGAAGGTATACCCACATTATAAGTGTTCTTCAGGGCAATGTATGTCTCTAGTTGCTTTTGATTCAATGTTGACCTTCTATTGTTCTTGACTGGATAATCTTGCATTGATGTTGGAAAACAATAAAGTTTTCACATGTATGAGTGGCTAGCCAGTCAAGTACAATAGTTATTCATAATGGTTGTCATTTTGATGTGTTTTTCTAACTGGTTATCAGGGATGGACATTTTCATAGGCAGTTTAATTCACCATTTGACTTATAAGGTACACACATTGAATCTCTTGTTTTATTCTTCACAGGTAAATGCACTTAGACTTCTAGTGAATTTCTCTTGCAACAAAGAAAATGTTGAGCACTTTCTCACTGAAAAGATATTAATCCTTGCAAAGTTCATGGACCCTGAGATTGATGAAGATATCATTCTCAGGACAGTTGTTATTGAACTGAATGTGCTTCTGAACATTGATGATTCATTGAAGGTAATACATGAATATATTATTATCATAGGAGTTGTTGATATTTTTGTCATGCAATCAGGATTTATGTTTAAATATTATGTTTATGGCTGATTATGAAGCTACTAATTACATGTTTTGGTTTTGGAATTGTTGCTGAGGTTAATTATTTTTTTTATTTTTATAGCTAAGGGGTGAGTTAAAATATAATAGTTTTTGTTATAATAATTATTGCAGTTATTGGGAAAGACTAGCCTCCTCCGCAGGCATCCCTTCCCAAGTTATCGGATTTTTCGGATTTCTGGGCTTCCTGTGTCAACGGGCAGGCCGAGGGAGTCCATCCTAATCCTCTTATTAGCTTCCAGTCTCCTCGCGTCCTACCATGTAGTTAACACAGGAAGCCCAAAACGGAAATAATAGGAAAAGAGTTGCCTGCGGAGGAGGCTAGGGAAAGACAAGGGTGGTGGTGTAATTGATGAAAATTGTGTTGCTAGTAATGATAATTATAATAATGATGGCGATAATAATGATGGCAATAATAATGATGGTGGTGATAATGATAGTGCTAAGGATGACAATGTTCATTAATAAGGATGATTGATCAATATAGTGGTGATAATGATTATCAAATAATAATAATAATAATAAACTTTATTAAACACAGAATTCAATCAAGCTGTGTATAAAATAAATCGAATAAGAGAAAAGAAAAAAAAAATATTACATTAAAAATTTATATTATTACTGGTACTTGTGATTTTTTTACTGATGTCATTGCTTGTTTGTTTTAGCCAAAAGCAAAGTATTTGGCAGATGGGGTACAGGAGAAACTTGATGTACTAGAAACATTCAGGAATGAAGAAATTGCTGCCAAAGCAACAAAGATCAAAATGTTTTTAAATAAGTTATAACACAATAATATTATAAACATTTAAAGGGCAACTGACGTGTCAAATTGACCATTTTTAGAAAAAATATTTATTTATTGGAGAACTCAAAAATATAGTTTTTACGTCCTGAAAACGAACCCTGAATTTTTTTTATAGACTTTAAAATATTTTTTTTATCGTTTGAACGCCGGTATATCGCGGGCTCAGAAATACGTCATGTGACGTCACGACGTCAAAGCGTATCTTCCACGATCTTCCACTGTTTGAGCTGTAAGTTGCTCTTTAATAGTGTTATTTCCCAGGTTTGCTTGATTGTTTATTGAGGAAAAAACTACTCTTTCGTCAAGAAAGTCATGTCCGATTCAAGCTCTGTCTCTGGCGATTCTGAAAACTCTAGAGTTGAAAGTTTTGATGAATATTACGACGACGAAGGTGACATGGATGAGTATGGCATTCGGCCTTACCAGTTCGAACCTGAACAGCTTTGTTCAGAGGAAGATTCCACCTCAAACAGCGTTTCTAATGCCTCTAATGGCAGTGAAGAAGACGAGGAAGTCAATAACCGGCTAATTGATTCTTCTTGGTAAGTGAACAGAACTAAAACTGATTTTTTTTTGTCTTTTTGTCAACTAATTAAACGGCTATTAAATATACGAGTAAACATGTGTCCGAACAAGGCTTTATCTCACAAAATAAAGTTGTTAAAACCTCTTCATATTGCTTATTTTAGATAGTATGCTGCTGTTGATTAAACGATTTTGAAGGATTAAACTGTATACTGCAACTATGCATTCCATAAAGTTTAATTTGTCACTTACCGTGTTAGTGTTGTAGAGTACAAACACTATAAAATGTCTGCAACACTTTGCACTATTTTACTACTAAATAGTTTTAACTAAACAGTAATAGGCTTAACATGATTTAGCAGTATTTATGTTACACACATTTTATAGTGTTTGTACTCTAGTTCTATAAGCTAGTAACTGAAGCTACTTCATCCTCAAAACCAGTTACAATTAATTAATTCATTGTGCAAAATAATACTACTATATTTCAGTGTTTTTATTTTAATATTACTAATACTGAATCATTGTGTATATAGGTGCACCTGTGGTAATTGCCAAATTATGGATAGAATTGAAGAATGCATATGCTGTCAAGAAATCAACAGTGTGTTTTCAGTATGCCAGTCAATTGTAACTGATGGAGACTCAGAACAGCCAGTGCCATGTATAACACAGCATCCTGGGTTTTTACCTGTATGTACTAACAAATATGTACTAAAAACAGCCTGGTCACAATACAAGCAGCAATACAAAGATGCATATGAGGGCCCAGAACACAAACAATACCGTCATATAGCATATAGACAATTAGCAAGATGGTGTTGGGGTATTTTAGGTAAAGAAATGAGAGTTGTTCTTCCATCCTGTGCTAGTATGTGCATAAAACAGCACTTCCCTCCCCCTGGACTGGAAGAAAATTTTCAATTTGAGGGATTCCATTATGCTGATGAATAAACATTCCCATTACTTTTTATATACTGCAATTGTTTCTTTTCAAATGCATCAACATTGTCATAATCTAATAGCCATCACTCTAGTAATTTATATATAACTGTTAAAAAACTAGTGATCTCATTTTGTAAATATTAAGGATTTGTTACTTGTGAATGATTGGTAACAAAACAGCATGACAGTCTTTGTTTTGTCTTTTGTTGAATTAGTGATTGTTCTTTCTCATGTGTGAACTTCACTCTAGTAATCAATGATGTAATTGTTTAATTTTATGCTTATTTCTAAATAGCACTATTAACTTAAACAATAGAAAAAACAGGATCTTATTCTATTTATTAGAGTACAAACACTAAAAGTGTGCAACATAAATACCACTAAATACTGCTAAATTATGCAAATTCTTTTGTTCTCTATTGTTTAATCAACACTATTTAGTGGTAAATAGTACAAAGTATTGCACACTTTTAGTGTTTGTTCTCTACTAATAACTACACTAATCATAGTTCACAGGGTTAATGGAAACATTAGTTTCTAATAGGGATTTTCAAAAACCAGTGAAACAAAGTGTAATAACCAAAGTGTTATAGGATGTAACACACCGAAATGACAAAGAAAAACGTGCAAAATAACAAGTAATTAAGGGAAGTACACTTTAAGTATTTCACTGGTTTATGAAAACCACTCTAAAGTAGACAAATAAGGACACTGTAGTTTTTGTGAACATTGGTTTTATTACTTATTAATATAAACAGACAATGGTGTGCATAATCCCATTCATAATCAAGTTTTTACACTTGAGCGTGAAAAAATATAGTGCAATATAAAATATATACCAAACCACATGTAATTCAAAACCTTTTACCATAGTATTTCATAATATCTTCTGGTATACATTTCAAAGGTTCATGAAACCTACTCAGTTTCTGTTATGACAATATTATTCAATTAAAGTATCACTTTATGATATAACTGTAATGTATGTTAAGTTACTAAATTGTTTTGTCTATGACTATGAAAACCACTCCCATCATAGAAACTCTTGTACGTGTTACTAATGTTAAGTCACTTACCATCAAAAGAGAGTTCTTAATTGGTTATTGATACTGTCTTATAAATTATCTTGAGAATCTAGACCTGTGTCTTTCAATCAACTCTTGTTTGGCAGGTTTTTGTTTACTTGCAATGTTAGCAGGTAGCTCGACTTCTTTTGCCCTCTGGTAATTTTCTGTACCAGCATACAATTTCAGCACTTTCTTCTGCATCTCAGGGAGGAATGTGAGACTCTTTTTCTTTTTCACAGGTTTTACCACCCAGCGCTTTTGCATTTTTGTAAAGCAGGATCGATAGCGTGCTTCTCCCTTCCTATCACCTTTCTGGATCTCTGCCTGTTTTCGGTTGGCGTTATGATTGTTGTCAATGGCAGCAAGCTGTGTTCTTGCCAACATTCCCTTGTAAGAGAAGTGCTCTCTTTTAGGGCAGTACATCAAAAGCATGGAGTGATAGACCTCCAGGCCACCTGTGTGGCAGAACTCAGTGAGCTTTCCAATATCTTTCAACAGCTTTGGTTGAAGAACGACTTCTTCAAGTGCTACATAGGCTGATGACCCTGGCTTTAACCAGCACTTGGTACGTGCTTGTCTTCTTGTGAGACGAGGATGTGCGCACTTAGTGAACAGCTCTGCGTTCCTCCAGCTGTGCTTGTTTAAAACATGGTTTAAGATAGACACCCACTTCTCTCTCAGGAGCTGTACACTACCCCCACATGTTGCTGAACACCACCACAAGTGATTTGAAATGGACTGTATCCATTGGGCCAGATCCTGATTTTTCTTCAACTTTGCCTTCTTATTTAATTTTTTAACTATTGACTTAGCCAGGTGCCAAACATCATACTGATGTTTGATGTGTGAGTAATCTTTCTCCATTGAACTTGTTATGGAGGTATGTCTGTCTGTTGTTATCATGTCAATAGTTACCTCCTCGTCATTCTCCAGATTCTGTAAACAGCGTACAAAACCCTCTTTCTCCATGGCGTTTGAAGATGTCACCTCAGTGACCTGTACCAGATTGAATGAAACAATTTTACTAGAGCCACCGTCCATCATTGTATAAGTGCTATACTTCGCATTGTGGCCAGGACTATCACACCGTGCATCACCATTCAAATTGATTTTCTCCTGAGTCAACAATTGGTCAATAGTGTTTTGTCTTTCTATTTCCCAGGTATCATTGATTACAGGGAACAAAAACTTATCTTGCTTACGGTAGAACAATTTTTCACTGATAAAATGTAGTCCAAGGCATGTGGCAAAGTCATTAATTCTACTATAAGTATTCCCAGTGAACAGAATTGAAGAACAAATTAATAAATTACCAACGCAACCACCATTGATTATGGGCTGTGAGTTCCACACAGTCTCATGGCCATTGAGACATTTTGTTTTTGCAGTGAGCATACTTCCTGTGTGTAAGAATTCCGGTTCTGAAATAGTAACAGCACCACATTTTGTACATAGGCGAAACAGTTCCTTCAAGTTTGACAAAAACACCAAGTATTTAGGCTCATCAACGAAGCTTTCAAAGGTGGTCTCTGGTTCTGATATCTCACTGTCAGTAGAGGAATGTGTTTCTTGGGAACAAGGGAGTGTGTAGTCATCGTCATCATCATCATCATACTGGATTTCATCATCAGACACAAATGATCCAATTGACTTAACAGATTTCTGTGGGGATACACTAGCAGTGGATTCCTGTGGTAACACATTTGTTTGCACAGCATAAGAGTGGTCTTCAAGAGGATGTACCTCAGTAACAGTTGGTTCTTTATCATCATCATTATCATCATCATCATCACCAAAACTATCTGTTTGTGTAGTAGTTGATTTAGTTACTGTGTAATGTATATCAGTAAGGCAGCACTGGATGCCAATTTCACGGGTGTTAGGGGTTTGTTCTTTTTCTTCACTAATTTCATCATTAACTTCCATGACTTCTTCACACACACTTGGGGCCAAGAGGTTTTCCACTATCTAAAAGAGAAAGAATATTCATTACCTTAAATAGTATGATAAATAAACAGGTTTCTATCAACTTCATGTGAATATTTAAGAGACTGAATATCATGTAAAATTTGATGCAAGTGACAAGCAACTTGAATCTCACAGGTATACATTTCAATTAATAGAATGTTAGAATAAACATATACTGTATACATGCAGCATACATGTACCCACACTAACAAAAATCAATAGATGCACAAATAATAAAGTTAACTAGAAAAAGTTTAGCAATAAATACTATAAGTGTACTCTTCTAGATTTTTATCAAATAATAAAAAATATATAAATGTACACAGAATTAAAAGGAAAATAAAACAAAAAAACAGTAAACACAACTTGTGAACACAACTTGCCAAATATTACTTAAGAGCTGGTTCAATGAATTTCCATTTATCAATATGTTTAAACACAGCATTTCTTGTTTTCGCAAGAATGGTATTCTGGTATTCTACATTTTTGTTATAACTTAAAAAATTTAGAAAACTATTTAATGAGGGCCTTTTCAATTTATCTGTCCACTTGCAATTGTATACTGTTATTTTAAAATACAATATAATATAATTCACTATTCTATCGTCTACACCTAGAATAATGTTTTCGTAATTGCTTTCAGGTAATTTTATTTCATACTTCTCAAAGTGAATAAATACTAATAATATAAGTCTTACGTAGAACTAGACTTTGACAAATTTTGACATAGTGAAGTTTATTATTAAAAGAGACAGCAAAACAAAAATAATTTGGATAATTTTAAATACAGGTACGATATGATATAAAAACCGTTTTAAAACAAATTTCAAATCATTTTTACACAATGAAGTACATTCACGGCATATAGAAAAGTAAAGTTCACACATGTTTTAAAGTTATCTTTCAACGAACCTACCTTTTGTTGTCTCTGTCGTTTGATACGATTTTCCGAAGTTGCTCTTCTTTTACCCGATACGGAAGACGAGGCAAAGCTAAATAGACTAGGAATTGCATCTACTTTAAGTCGTCTTTTTCTCTTTTTACCGGATAGCTGCTGATAGAGGTCTGTTTCAAAGCATTCGTCGGTGAAATGTTCGCTACAGACGTAACAATTCTTTAATGGCGGCATGTTTTCCCTTCTTATTCGGGATATCCAAGCTTTTTGAAGCTTTAAATCTTTAGGTATGTTATGATAGCTCACATTTTTAGTTTTGGAAGAATAATTGGTGCAGTCTGGGACACAACAATTGACCATTTTCTCGTGAGAAGCTTGGGACAATAAGCTTACATATTACAACTCTAGTAATCCTCCATGATTTGCTCGAGCGCTTTGTCTTTGACGTTATGACGTATCACGTGACAGCGGTTTGTTTCGCGGGCTCAAGTATGGCGGCGTCCAAACGATAAAAAAAATATTTTAAAGTCTATAAAAAAAATTCAGGGTTCGTTTTCAGGACGTAAAAACTATATTTTTGAGTTCTCCAATAAATAAATATTTTTTTTAAAAATGGTCAATTTGACACGTCAGTTGCCCTTTAACCTAGTTTGTAAAAATTATAATCATTTATTTCTTTAATATATTAACAAAATTAATGAGTTTTGTTTGATTAGAAGATTCGAGATTATTGAATATTTCTAGAAAGAGAAAATGTGTGTGTGTGCTGTGTGCAGTTATAAAGCAGGGGGGTTGTTGGAACATGAGAGAAGTGTGTAAGAGAAGCAGGATGTGAAGTGGAGTGCTTCTAAACACTTCTTGAGTGTTCTAACAATCTCCAAGTTTTGGAGATTTTTCTGCCAATACAACACAGCCGCTCATGTTGTAAACGTTACATACGCCACAGAAAGCAAAATGCAATGTGCTGTGTGCTCTCACAAAGCATGCACCTCAACCAATCAGAATGTGTGATTTCAGTTCTAATATTTATTTTATAAATATGTATAATGTGAGTATCTTCAAATCTAACTCTTTTACAAAAGAAGTTAAAAACTCATTAAAATATACAACTGATGCCTGACTCTTTGGCTACATTGTACATTGAATAAGTGAAACATAATCTGTCAGTAACTACTTTTCTTGATTTACTTGTAACTGTTCAATATCAATGTCAATTAAAGTGTCTTTAGGTGTTATAACATTGACAAGTTCATTCACAATTTGCAAAGGTGTTTTTTCTAAAGTGACAATCTTCTCTTCTCTGCCATCAGCTGAAAAAAATAGCATAATTTATCAGTACACAATGCCTCACTATTATACACTTCACTATTAACAATGAAAGGAGGCAGCATGATCAAGTGGCCAGAGCATAGGTCTTGTAATCTGGTGGTGCCAGGTTTAAATCCTGACCTGAACACTAGCTGAGGCTGTTATTTGTCCTGATTTCCGATAAGTTAAAAATGTAATAATGTATAAAGTTTTGAATTGTGAAAATATGCAAAGTGATATATTCCTTATCGGGTGCCTTATTGTGGCTTCAACATGAGGGGTTATAAATAAACATTCAACCTGTGAACAATAATGTGTACTAAATAGTACTAATTCACACTATAAATTAGCACTATTTAGTACGATTTGTCTCATGGGTTTAGTGTGTCCCAAGATGCTTCACAAGCTGCTGTTTTAGGTGCACACTGCAGCTTGTTACTTACTCAAAGGCTCTTCCTCCTCCCTCCCCCTATGTAGGTTATGGAGTATAGTGTAAATAGTGTAGAGTGCTTGCACCAACTCAATGTAACAAACAGTTCTAAGTAGACTCCATATGACAGAATTAAACTCACCAAATTTTATAACGACTTCAGATTCTTTTGAATCAGATTTGTTTCTAACAATCTTTACATGAGGGTTCTTGTATTTTAATCTTGGGACTTCTTCATAGATGAATTTTCTAAAACACAGTATATTATTGAGTTTGTGAACGTAAATATATGCTTGGGCTACCTGTGTACCCCAAAAGTTTCTTCATATTAAACTGGGAACACTCGGACACTTAATATTATATTAAAAATTTTAGCCCAAACAACTGTTCGCATGTTGATTTTTTATTAAATGCAAATCATAATAAATAAGTTTTGATTTTGTGAAATGAACTATAAGATACAATCTCCGGGAAAAACTAAAATATTCAAACTAGGTAAACTCACTTTAGTCCATGATTTTGCTTTGCTGTGCTCGCCACATTCACATCGATCGACTTTACATTATCTCCTAAGCTGACTTCACATCTTTTGAGGTTTAGCAGAGTTCTATTCACTGCAAATCGGCCTTCTTTTCCTCCTAAAGATTGCTTTTTCAAAGCTCTCTGAATAGCAACAAAACTTCGACTTCGGGCCGCCATCTTGGATTAATTTGCGCGGTTTTCATGTACAGCGGTGATTTACACTAGTGCCAGTTCCCTATTAATATTCCCGCCATATTTAAAAACAGCAAACGCAGAATGCATAGTTCTGGCTTCAAAGAGGTACTTTTTAATGCTTTTGTACTGAATTTCTTTTTTATATTTTACAACTGAAGATGTGATTTTGTTGCAGGCATTGTTTTGATACTATTGTCCTGTATTTATTGTGGTTTTTTTATCACTGAAAACGTTGATGCAACTTTCGCAAGCCTGCAGTAGCATCAAGTCAGTTTTATAGAGTATAAATGCTGAAAACATCCAATGTTTTGTATTAATTAGTATTAATTGGCTAATAGAAAACAAGAGATAATACTTTTAGTATTTTGCATGCTTTTAGTGTTTGTACCTTCAAGAAAACAAGAGATAGAACTATATAGTACTTTTGTGTTGCATGCTTTTAGTATTTTTTCTCTAGAAAAACAAGATAACACTATTTAGTGCTAATTATGTTGCATGCTTTTAGTGTTTGTACCGTCAAGAAAACAAGAGATACCACTAATTAGTGCTTTTGTGTTGCATGCTTTTAGTGTTTGTACTCTCTACATTCATTGAGTTGTTTATGACATCACATTTGATGGTTTTAGTGATAGAAAATGTCTATAAATTTTTGTAAATATTTTCTCATCTTTTATTTTATTTTTCAAATGAACATTTTCTCATCAATAATTTCAAGAAAAGTTGTATACAAGTTCTATAACATTAAATAACTTCAGCTTTCTTTCTCTTGCCATGGTTTAGTCTTCCTGGCCTCAGGTCTTGGTACTCTGGATGGACATGGTACTTGTCCTGGTTTTTCACAGATACAGTAACTATGGCCATATTTTCCAAAATTGGCAGGATTTATTCTACCTGGATACTTAGGCTGTCGTCGTATCTGCAACTCACTGTGAGTAACATAATATATAATTAATAATATTAGGATGTACAGACTTGACATATTTTGTTATGGTTTTGCCGACCATTGTTATTAGAACAAATAAAATAAAAAAAAATATATTGTGAAAATGGTTGGCAAATTATCTGACATCACAATGCTAATACTTGTAAAGACTATGCTCACCTAATAGTAATATTGTAGATGTTTGTTTTTGTTCATGATTGTATATATTACATGTAACAAGAATTGTTACAAACATTAATGTCATCATTAGAACAACTATCACTGCCATCATCATTATCATTTCATCTATTATCATCATCATTACCAGACAAAGAGCTACAACTTTTGATGGCTTCAAAATGATACATGGTATTCTAAGGATGCCAACCACAATGTCTACAGCAAACATGTTTGCTGAAGATGTGGAATGAAATTGATTGATTGATTACTGCCAAATTCATTGAACTGTTCAGTCTAAAAATAACAATTGACTCATCTTTGTTATTTGAACTACTCGTGTTATTTTTTTGGCAAACAAAATGATCAGCAAACACTACATGCTTATTGGCTTATGCTGAACAGCCTTGCATATCATGCACGTCACATGATTATTACGGTTGTCCAAAGAAGTTGTATTATTGGTAGTACTTTACCGTATAAAACATCACCATCTTATTAACAAGATCATCAACATTATCATTATCATCATCACCATCACCATTATCATCATCATCACCATTATTCATCATCATTGACATCATCCATCAACATCAACAACATCATTGATATCATCATCATCAACAACAACATCATTGACATCATCATCAACATTATCACCATTATCATCATCACCATTAATATCATCACCATTATCATCATCACCATTATTATCATCACCATTATTATCATCACCATTATCATCATCACCATAATCATCATCACCATTATTATCATCACCATTATCATCATCACAATTAATATCATCACCATTATCATCATCACCATTATTATCATCACCATTATCATCATCACCATTAATATCATCACCATTATCATCATCACCATTATTATCATCACCATTATCATCATCACCATTAATATCATCACCATTATCATCATCACCATTATCATCATCACCATTATCATCATCACCATTATCATCATCGCCATTATCATCATCACCATTATTATCATCATCAACGTACCTTTCTGTAGCTCCAGCAACCTGTTCAAATATGTCAAGGATTTCAGGTCCTTTCTTGTTTTCAACATCAATTAAAACTTTTCTGCCATCACCTAAAAACAAAATATTTCATTCAGAATATGTAATAATTGTGGAAAAATGGGACCTCCTATATAACAATGGTAGAAAAAATTGTATTATTCATTTTAGGTTGGATAACAATTAGACTCTGTGCTCAATTGCGCCTACAAGTACATACCAAAGAATATATCAACTTTTGGAATGTCTGATGTATTTCGTGAGGAGATAAACTGTACTCCATTGTTTTTGTATTGAATTTGAGGCAAGTCTTTGAAGATGAAGTTCCTAAAATATACAAACAAAAAAAGCTTGTATAATAATGAATACAATTATAGAATGATCTGTCTATTTTACAAAACATCATCACCATTATTACATTTACTGCGGTTTTCGACTTTCTGCGAACTCAGACATTTCAACAGCTCATTGTGAAATATGTTTTTAGCTGCCGCCAATCAAGGATTTAAAAGGTACCGACTAATTAGTTTTGATTGACGGCAGCTAAAAACATGTTTCACAATAAGCCTAAGAAAAGCTTAAGAAATATTTTACTATCCAATGAATATGCAAATTAAGAACGCATTCCATCACATGGGATGAAAATCAGTTCTCAAACGGTTGTGAAGAAACACATGGGTTTCACTGGGTTTCCAAACGCATCCACCTGATCAAATCAGACATTCTGGTTGGACAATTACCTCATGAATTATTAATGAGTTTGAGAAGGTGATTTCAAACTCGCTTTTTGATCCCTCGAAATTATTGTATTGTGTTTTTGTTGAACGAAGTACCGAAAGTACGATGAATGCAAAACGTTGAAAACGATAGCTTTAAAAACCATGTCACGAAGAATAAAAAGTAAATTGAACATAAAAAGTAAATTGAACCGTCTTTAAGCGTTATTTGTAAGTATTTTATATGTTATTTCGGGGTTTTTTTCGGTGGCCCGAAAATAAGTTTCGGTTGCCCGAGAATGGGTTCGGCATCCGAGAATAGGTACTCCGAGTGCATGAATGAACTTCGCTCAAATGTCTGTTTGCGAAATAATATATTTACACAAAAAACTTATAAAAGTGTCTAATACAGTGAATATTATTTAACATAATAAGTAAATTTAAGCATTATTTTCGTGTCATTTGCTTTGTTGCCCGAGAATAGGTACCAACACATTATAATATAATAACATCATAAACTATTAGCAGTTTTATTGGGTTAATATAATAACATCATAAACTATTAGCAGTTTTATTGGGTTTTGTTAGTATAATAACATCATAAACTATTAGCAGTTTTATTGGGTTTGTATAATAACATCATAAACTATTAGCAGTTTTATTGGGTTTGTATAATAACATCATAAACTATTAGCAGTTTTATTGGGTTTTGTTAGTATAATAACATCATAAACTATTAGCAGTTTTATTGGGTTAATATAATAATATCATAAACTATTAGCAGTTTTATTGGGTTTGTATAATAATATCATAAACTATTAGCAGTTTTATTGGGTTAGTATAATAACATCATAAACTATTAGCAGTTTTATTGGGTTTTGTTAGTATAAAAACATAGTAAACTTTAAGGAGATATTAAAAAAATATTATTTTAAGTAGTGATTATTGCTATGTTTTAGCGGACATGCAAATGCCAAGCCAAATTAGAGGTTTGTTAGGCAAAAATAATCATGAACTGCCCAACGGATAATAGAATTGCAGTCAAATTTTTAAATGCTAGAACTTCTTTCACCGTTTCTTTATCTGGAAGTGAAATGCCAAATGTTTTTTATATTCTGAGCCCTGCATAATCAACAACTATCTTTATTGTTTGATATCAACTTAATAATGAGGCAACTATCTGTTCTATCTGGTCTATAACTCACAACTTTCCAAAGATTTCCTACCTTAGGCCTTTGCTTTCTTCTTTGTATGTGTACGATAACATCACAGAACGAACATCTTTCTTGAGTATAATCCTACCAGCAGACAAAAACTCCAATGTCCTACGAAATGGGAACCTTCCTTTAGGCATTTTCAGTCAACTAAGATCAATTTTAACACTAATGCTGCTTCTTTGCAAAATCATGCCTTCGCGTCCGCCATCTTGAATATGAAGGCACGTACGTTGATTTAGTACAGCGGTTATTGGTAGTGTCCAGTCTCTCACGATATTGAATTTGAATGAAAAGTTTGGCTACGACCGGGGCTGCAACGGGGGCTACGATCGGGGCTATGATCGGGCTACGACCGGGTTACGACCGGAAACCCCTTCTCTACGATGGTGATGGTAATGATGACGATGATGATGTCAGTGAAGATAAATGTAATCAAATGATGATACTATGATAACGATGATAATGATAATACTGGTCAAGAAAATGATGATGGGGATTCACATCAATAGATATGAAGGGTTGATTAAACAGTATCTGGTTTCGTATTTCCTCTAGTGGCAATTACAGTATCACTTATTTCGCTATATCCTACTGTCATCTACTGGCCTGGGTTCCAGAGGCTCTAGAGGGTAATTGTCATCGGGGCCTAACAAACATATTTGATCCTCACTTTTGCTCGATGACGGAGAAACGTCGGAAACGCCTGCAAGTAACGTTTGTGACTATGTATCATCTGTTTGCCATTTTTAAGATATTTATATATGTATATATACTTTTAATATTAAAATTTCGTGCACTGTACAAAATCTGAGTTCCCCATTGGCTCAAATCGATCACGTGGAGTGCTGTTAATTCGTCGATAATGCACGCAGCGCGAACATTCAGCGTACTCAATTTTAATATATTAAAAGAGTTATATTAGCTAGAGACTTTTCGTTCGTTCTTTATCGGCAGATACAGTCACTTGCTGACTGTTCAATGAACTCGAAATTTATTTAAAATTTCTCGTTCATCGATAAAGAACTCACCTCAGTCTCCAACCCCTAAATAAATAACCAGTATATTACAAATAAAAGGGTAAAAGTTTTTCTACTTCAATCTTGGTTTATTTCGAAGAAGATTACGTCTATAAGCTACATTTTTTTACTCAAATTGTTCGATAAAAAACCCTCCACATAACAGACAAGCACCCTGGGTGGAAGAATTGAAACTATCTGATCTATAGAGTGACTTTGAAGTCTTGCTCAGCATGTCATAGTGCACGTATTGTCTTCAAGTGTTGATAACCATTGTTCATATAAAACCGTTCACAGCAGCTTTTGCTGCGACAAAGGTTTTTGAAACCGGTATATATGCTGTTAACTTGCTGTTGTATTTTCTAGATTTTTCGTTCCGTTGCTGTAATTTACATTCGTGCACTTAGTACAGTGGCGGATCCAGAACAGCTTCAAGGGGGTTGACTGTTCAGTATTTTCCGACTCCAAAGGGAGCTGACAAGTCACTTAGTTCGCCCCCTGCAGTTGTAACGATTAAGTGATTTAATTCTTTTAGCAAGGAATGTCTTTTTCTTTACTAACCCTTCCTTTTTTACTGATGGCCATCATTTATAGATTGTATGAGTGTCAGCTGGTATAGTTTCCCGCCAAATCCGATGCTTTACATTGCTTCCATCTTTACATTCTAGTCTTCTAACAATTTCACGCAGCCCTTTGGTTTTTCTATAGCCATATTTTGTATGTTTTTCGTTGATATTCCCGTATGAGTATCAGCTGGTATAGTTTCCCGCCAAATCCGATGCTTTACATGGCTTCCATCGTTACACACTAGTCTTCTAACAATTTCACGCAGCCCTTTGTTAAAATCTCGGCTGTACGCAAAGAACACTAAAGGATTTAGACAGCTATTAGCGTAGGTAAACCAATGACAGACTATCGCTATGTAAATAGCTTCTTTATACTTGTATCCCTCGGCAAAGTCCGACCAAATCCAGAACACTTGGTTCGGTAGTGTAAAAAGTACAAAAATCACCACAATTATTGAAAACATTTTAGTGACTTTGAGGTTTTTTCCTTGTCGTATCCTAAAAGTTCTCTTCACGCTCGGGGCGATGTTTTGCTCATCTTGGCGTGATACCATTCTTTTGAGAGTACTACTAGAGCGATAGAGTTTCGAAGCTGACAGAATATACATCCATAGCATGAATAACAGAGGGATTATGTACTGTGCAAGAACTAAGACTAGTGTGTATGCCTGTCTGTATGCAAAGACCGGCCAGTATTCAGTACAGGTTTGATCGTCTAATATGTCTAAGTGAATTATGTAAGGAACTACTACAAGAAACGAGAATAAATGCAGAGATAATATCATGTATTTTACACATCGTAAAGATAGCCTTGTCTTGAATGGGTGTAATAGTGATCGGTAACGATCCAAAGCGATGCATGCAAGTGTTAGCGATGAGGAAGTCACTGCGATCGTCGCAAGAGGCCCAAGAAGCTTACACATCACAAGCCCAAAAGGCCATTGATATGCTGTCTCCTGAATCACCAAATCAAACGGGATGCTTATCATTGGCAGCGCAAAATCACATACAGCTAGATTCAAAATCAAAAGATTACTTGGCTTTCCCCTCATTCTAGGGGATCGACAGATGACTGCGATGACTAGAGAATTCCCAATCGTACTCACTATCAGAATAACGACGTAGATAATAAACTTTGCGACTTTAAAAGCAGTTTCTTCATCTTGTAGGGCACCTTCGGAGCTTGTATTCTTAGCATAGCTCGTCTGATTGAAACTAACTTGCATAGCTTTTAGATACTCAGCATTTTACTTCAGTATAACATCGTCCAAGGCTTCATACAACCGTTATGTCACTCTTAACAACGTTCGCGTCTTAATCTCTGCAATTATATCAACCACTCACAAATCTGATGATAATAGGGCTATTATTACTTTAGGTGATGTCTACTGACCGATTAATGTTTTTTTGTAATCACGGATTTTTGTTACTTGGAATAGTATTACTGAGAAACGCCCAAGGGGGGAATAACACATTGGATATACGATAACAACGTCGCGTATCTTATAACAGAATGTTAAACCCCCAATTGAACCTTTTGAAGACCTCTGATGGTTTAAGATAAACCCTGTGTATGTTTGCAATCAAGCCAGTAAACTAGTACAGGCTGCGTCGGTGTTTGATAATAAACAAAGCAGTAAAAATCATGGTTAGAATAATAAACGGTAAAAAAAACGTCAATCAAGTTACAAACGTTTTAACGGTGTTACAGACTTCATTCTATTACTTATCCTTTGTATGTTTGTTAATTGTACCAATTGAACGAAGCATGCCGACAGTGGAGATAATCACAATTGATTAGTCAATTATCGCAGGATTTTTTTCTCAGCACTGTGAACATAATCTCGTTAAAATAGTTTCTTCGATTCCAATCTCACATGTACTTGCCCAGAGCCCTTTGGGCTTTGGCCTTCTCGGATAAACACACATTTTTTGAATTTTCCTGAATATTGAATATTATTTATCTCCTATTTTGTTAATACACACTTTTCATTTTACAATTTTCGATTCATTTTGCACTTTGTATTCCTAATACTGATAAAAATAAATGAAAAAGTATTTCTGATACTCATCTTTTCAGTAACGTGTATATAGTAGTTTTTGGAATGCGATCAGGTTAAAACGGTTGAACTATATCTATCTATTTTTAACCTACAATTAACACTACACACTGCATGTATATTTAATCAAAATTAAGCTCAATTATATCGTTATTATTAAATTGTTCATCATTCATTCTTCCATCCATATCTATTTATTTATTCATTCGTTCTTCCATTCTTTCGATAATTCATTCCAAGTTTCTTTCATTCTTATCTTTAGTCATTCATTCATTCATCAGATCGATTCATTCATTACTCCATTCATTTATTGATTCATTCATTACTCCATTCATTTATTGATTCATTCATTACTCCATGTATCCTTTCATTCATTTATCCAATCATTCATGTTTTTTATTCATTCATTCATTCATTCATTCATTCATTCATTCATTCATTCATTCATTCAATTCAATTCATCTTTATTTACTACATATATTTACAATTTTATTTAATAATATTTAATTGAAACAGATTCAATAGTAGTAGCTAACTGTAATAGCCAGAGGCTAGACTTGACAGTTAGCTTAATATATATTATTGAATATGTTTTAATTACTTTGAAAGAGGAGATAATTATTA
Source organism: Metridium senile (assembly GCA_949775045.1). Taxonomy (NCBI): domain Eukaryota; kingdom Metazoa; phylum Cnidaria; class Anthozoa; order Actiniaria; family Metridiidae; genus Metridium; species Metridium senile. Next base: position 19,356,436 of record OX459102.1, on the reverse strand, counting down.
ATTAATAATTGAATAATTTATGAATAAATAGATAATTAAATAAAGAGTAGAAAGAATAGAAAAAAGGTACAAAATGACGGTAATACATGTAATTCATTCATTCATTCATTCATTCATTCATTCATCCATTCATTCATATATTTATCGAAATTTTATAAATTATAGTTATTATAGTTAGTGTATATATATATATATATGATATTGTATTTTACCACGTAATTCAGCTTTTGGCTGCTAGGTGCAGTTATTTAAATAAACGATCTATCCATCTATCTATCTCATTCATTCATTCATTCATTCATTCATTTAGTTGTTCGTTCACTCATTCATTTTTAATTGATCCATTTATTTATCCTATCATCCATCCATCTATCCATCCATCCATCCATCCATCCATCCATCCATCCATCCATCCATCCATTCATTCATTTTTCCGTTCGTTCGTTCCGATCCATTCATCCATTCAATGTAGTTAACACTAAGTTCAGCATTTATATTAATTACAGTGAAACTAACAAGGGGGTATATGTACCGTATCTCTAATCACAGTATACATTCATGCGTGTTGGAAGAGGTTAAGACATTAATTTTTAACGTGCCTTTTTCCTGACAGGTCAGAAAAGTGAACGCTGGCGAAAAGCTATACGTTGGATACAATTAAAGACTTGAAGGTATGAGACTAGTTTGTATTTCTCTATGACTTAGTTTAAAGTTTAGGTAGAAAGAGCAGAAGATATATTAATGCATTGTCCAATTTTCGTTGCTACCGTTCATTTTGCAAAAACATAGTAGCTCCTTTAATCCACCCGTTGTTTTGTCTAGTGTTAGGGTTTTTTTTATGTCAGTTATTTGATGATAGAGTGCAAACTATACATATCAGTGAAATACAAAACTAACTAGTACAAAATACTGCTATACATTAAACAATAGAATTATCAAAGATTGTACTATTTAGAATTTACTAATTATGTTTCACGGATATACTACACACTCATACTCTTTTTAGCAATTTAATACTAAGTAAATTTTATGCTAATTTTTGCTCATGCATACTTTAAATTTAAAACCGTTCATCCATCCGTCTATTTATTTTATTCATTCATTCATTCATTCATTCATTCATTCATTCATTCATTCATTCATTCATTCATCCATTCATTCATTCATTCATTCATTCATTCATTCATTCATTCATTCATTATTCGTTCGTTCTTTTATTCATTCATTCATTCATTCATTTGTTCATCCATTCATTCATTCATTCATTCATTCATTCATTCGTTCGTTCATTCATCCATTCATTCATCCATTCATTCATTCATTCATTCATTCATCTATCCATTCATTCATTTATCCATTCATCCATTTATCCGTTTCTTCCTTTCCTCATTTATGTATAGATTTCCTTTTTTCTTCAATTGGTCTTACATGAATTTGACAATGCTAAGCACTATTCTTGTAATATTCTCAGCTTTTAAGCAGTTTATCTTTTATTTTACTTCACATTAATCAAACTCAAACAAACATATCTATTACAGACCCATGCAAAGTCTGTTCTTTAAGTTGTTTTCGATGAATTAAGAATAGCTACTAATTCTATTATCATTTTCGTGAGAAACAAACCCTGCAAAGCCTATTCATTTCGAATAAAATGATTTTAATGAGCCTTTTTAAAGATTTTGTCAATGACAGAAGCTTATTACGAACTTCTTGTGCAATGATCATATTTTTTTAATTAGTGATATAAGTCTACAGTATTTAAAATTCTGTCATAGCAGTTTCAGAATTTAACGATAAAATAAAATGCTATTAAAATGGTTATTAGAATGAAAGAGTAGAAATAATGAAAATAATGTTAATGGTGATGGTAATGATAGTAAAAAACTAATGGTAATAGCGATGATTATAACAATGGTAAATATTGTACAGTCCAAATCGATGCATATTACAATCACGATCACAATATAGATAATATACAATTTGATATAAATATCAATGAAATAAAAGGATAATGGTGATTGTGAACTGAATTTCGCAAGAATTTAAGAATTTGAAAAACTAGCATTATCCATATTTTTTTAACATGAAAAATAAATAAAAGAAACGGGTATTGCAATGTTCTATAAAGCTCATTGATTCCAATTGATATATTTACGCTTAGGACTTTTGCTGAAAGATGCATTTGCCCTATCCTAATTTATATCGCGTGATTTATAAGTTAATTTCGCCCACAATTAACTATATTTCGCTATGTTGCTATGTATCAAATATTTTAAGCGTCATAATTTTTCTAGAACTTTAACTTGTCTTTAATCTGAAGTACATACTGTATTTAGCATTGTGAAAAGCATATTTAGATCTATATTATTCATTTATAAGTCAATTTCGCCCGCCATCTGTTATATGTTGCTATGTATCGAATGCTTTAAGCCCTTCCTTTGTCAAGGGTTTTTTAAGTGTCATAGTCTCCATAGAACTTTTTAAACCTTGTTTTAATCCCATACTATATTTAATATTGTCAAAAGCACTTATATATAGATTTTACAGTGCGTGGCTTGGTAACACTAATAAACTCACTAAACCTGATATCTTTAATCATCGATCTATATATGACTGAAAACATGTTCAAAATATATAAATGAGTTTTGAGTGGAATCTGGTCACGTACAGCATTGCTGTCTCAGCAAGGTTTATTCGAAGGTAAACAGCTAGAATACTGAATGCTGCATACTGAATAGTGCACTGCAAGACCGAAAAGAATTTTGTCATATAATATCATTATTATATTATATTAATGTCATTAGTAAAATATTTAATAATTAGTTATTTTATTCTTATTGCCTTCCATTCAAAACAGTATACACCTGTATGAGCTAGTTGTGGGGAGTAAATATTGGGTTATTTATTTCAAATTATCTCAATCCACAATGTCCTTTGGTCTTGGAATGCACTATTCAGTATTCAACGTGTTTTGATATAGCTGTATATGTATAGTATTCATAATCATTCATAATCCAGTGTGTTTGTATGATTTCCCGCCATCACAATAGGTTTTCTTTTTCCTTGTCAACTAAAACTGAAATTCGTAGTAAATTTTATGGCAACGGTAGCCTAAGAAAACAGACGTTCTTTCACTCCTCTAGCCCTTTTAACTCCCTTTTCTCCCCCCACACTTCCTACTCTTCAATTACACAACATTTGAAAGCATTCCTCTTGTGCATGATATTGAATGTCTGTTATTGTTATTGCTCAGTTGTTATTTATTACTTATAGTGCACGACGGGTTTCATAGAAAAGTGCTAACCTGCATGTTGCTATGCAACGTGAGACTTTTACGATCGTCGTGATGTCATATAATGACGTCATCGGTAGCTATGATCATTGGATATTGGCTGCAATCATAGCGGTCACTATAGTAGTTCTCATAGGTGTTTGACGATTTGGCTGTACTGATTAGTTAACAAGGGAAGCCGCTCACATCGAAACAAACAGTAATCCATGGTCTCAGGGTAAACTAGTACTCCGCAAAAAGAGACGTTCTTCTTAGTGACGTTTCGGGTCTTTCTTCCTTAGCTGGAGTAAAAAAGGTAATTTGTCTGAGCATGCAATAGTACCTCGAATGAGACCAGAAAACGCGCAAAGAAGATACGTTTATTTTTTGGGCATCCGTTAATATTTTAGAAATCGTGAAACAACTCTCTAACTACAAGACGTTTGACTGGTTTGTAGACAAATATACTTCGTGTATTTGTGAGTGGTTTCATATTGCTCAACGAACAATAAACGGTTACTGGATGCATGGTTTTTCGATTCGCATGATAAGATTATTCTATATTCTAATTGAAATAAACGCTCATAAACCAGCGGTGATTATGGTAGCTCATTTCCTCAAAGCATCCAGGTTCTCATATTTCGTATGTTTATGTCCTGGTTTATGTATATGTTTATGTATATTTCCTTTAACGAATCTTCTAGTATTCTTCATATTGTAGTGCGTTGGTATATTAACAATTATTGAAATTATTGCTAAAATTAGTTCTAGCATTCGAAAAGCAATGTTGGGGTGCTTGAGTTTTAGTTATGTTAAAATAATACATAAGCAGCCGTGGAGCTAGTATTAAAGCTAGAAAAATACAGGAAAACTAAATGAATATTAATATTTACAAGTTAAATATTGTTAGCAATTATGCAAGAAGACATCAAGAAAATTCTTTTAAACTTTGGAACTGCTCGACTGCCTCTGATGCAATGAATAATATATATGTTGCTGGCCCGTTATGAATTGGTATGAATTCTTCAGTTAAAAATTAAAAAAATTAAAACAATTTGTTTTACAAAAATAAAATTTAAATACCACAAAATGTTTTACAATTTTAGCAATGTTATTACAATTAAAATGTTTTACTAATTACATTTAGAGCTTTCTTCAATTATGAAATTCAAACAGTTTGTTTTACAGAACCCTAAACCGTAAACTACAAATGAAGTTATCACATATTATTAATACCAGGTACTCTTTTAACAACAACAAAAACACAGTTTATTTAACAAAGAAAAAAGCACAAGGAAAAACAAAACGGTTTTTTTTTCTATTATAAAAGATTAAATCTCAACTCGAAAGGAAGTTTTTATTAAAAAAAAAGAAAAGACAAAGAAAACCAAAAAGTTTTTTATTTTTCATTAAAAAATGAAATCTCTCACGTAATTAACTCCAAAAGGAAGTATTTTCCTATTCATCTCTGTTCATCGTTACTGCATGATAACAATATCTGACACCTAATATTGCCGTTTCATACATTGATAACACACGTTCGAAAGCCTTATCAATCAACCCAAAAACATTTACAATTCCCCTATATACATAATATTATCCCACTGGGGAAACTGAAGGGTGGAGGAACTGGGGGGTACCTAGTTTTAGATAGGGCTGTCCCGTCAAATGTCTTACAACCTGACCTTATTCAAGACACTCGCTAGTAAAAACATCCAAAAGAAAAAAAGACAAATCGAAAAATGGACCCTACTTTAGTGGTATTTCAGCAAGACACTTTGTAAATGTTTCTTTAAAGATCGATCAATATATAAACCATATCTAAGTCACACACAAATATATGAAAACTACGATCTTTTTAATGTTACAACTTTGGATGAAATTCATACCTTGTTTAGCCCTATCAAGTGGCACATACCCGTACAGCAAATATATAGGTAGTAGTATTAGTAAACCTCTATTTAAGCAGGGTAAAATCCTATCAGAATACAAAGTACAATGCCTATCAATAGGGCCCTCTACACTGTCAAACCCCCCCCCCCCCCCCCCCCCCCACCCCCGGCCAGAATGTACTCGCTTATGAAACTAAAGTCAACAGCAGATCAATAATAAGGAAACTACCAACTGAGGTTTACCACAAATAACTGCCTAATTTGATTTATAACTTTCCCTGTGTGTTAAATGTTTTAGTTTTATGGATTTCAATATATGGGTGTACCCCCCTCTACCTGTCCCCCGGGCTGAATGTACTCACTTATGAAACTAAAGTCAACAGCAGATCAATGATAAGGAGACTCCAAACTGAGGTTTACCACAAATAACTGCCTAATTTGATTTATAACTTTCCCTGTGTGTTAAGTTTTATGGATTTCAATATATGGGTGTACCCCCCTCTACTTCTCCCCCTGGCTGAATGTACTCACTTATGAAACTAAAGTCTACAGCAGATCAATGATAAGGAGACTCCAAACTGAGGTTTACCACAAATAACTGCCTAATTTGATTTATAACTTGCCCCGTGTGTTAAGTTTTATGGATTTCAATATATGGGTGTACCCCCCTCTACCTCTCCCCCGGGCTGAATGTACTCACTTATGAAACTAAAGTCAACAGCAGATCAATGATAAGGAGACTCCATGGCCAAACTGAACAACTGTCTAATATGATTAATGATGTCCCCTGTGTGTTAAATGTTTTAGTTTTATGGATTTCAATTTTGAAATATTAATATATGAATGAAATATAACTATAATAATAATAATAAAGTTTAGCGTGAAAAAGTGACATTAAACACCGTTTTCTATTGGAATATATTGTTACCTTTTCACAGTTCCGTTCAGTGACCACGAACAATAGTTCGAAGTCGAGGTTCCAGTTGCCACACATAGCAAAACTATAATTTTTCTTGCTCAGCAGCTCCAACCTCAACTTGGAACTATCATTCGTAGTCTCTGAACGGAACTGTGAAAGGGTTGATTGTAAGTTTCTTCTACGAAAGATTTACTACCTTGGAAGCCCTATTTGAAATGGATCTCAGTTCTTTCATTTTATAATTATTAATTAAAGCTTAAAATGGTTTTTCTATTTTATTATTTATCAAGTTCACGTATTGACCCTTGTGGAGCATTTAAGACAAACTAATTAGTTTTGGATTTCCACTGTGAAGTATGAATAACATGGCGTAAATTGGTAACTCAATTTAGATTAGTGATATGACGATGATATGAATTATAACGATAACAAACATTTTCTTTCTTTGTGATGAATATAAAACTAAACAGTTAAATAGCGATGATATAGAATATCGATATGGTTTTATAGGAATGGTTACTTATACACCTTAATATAAAGTGTGAAATTGAAATAAATAGATACGAAGCAATAGGTGTAAAAACTGCTTGTAACTTTTATACATGTTCTTTGTTCACCATAAGGGTTAAAATGAAACTAGCTTTTTTTTAGTTATTGTCTTGGAATGACATATCACTTTGGACAACCTTTTTGAAATAGCTGTATGTCTATCTCTTTACGTTTTGGAATGACCTATCGTCTTGGACAACCCCTTTAAAATAGGTGTATGCTATATGTAACAACATAACAACTTGAACAACCTTTTTGAAACCTGTTTATGGTTATAATCCCTTTACGTCTTGGAATGAACTATCGTCATTCCACGTCTTGGAATGACCTATCGTCTTGGACAACCTTTCTGAAATAGGTGTATGCCTGTAATCCCTTTTCGTCTTGGAATGACCTATCGTCTTGGACAACCGTTTTGAAATAGGTGTATGCCTATAATCCCTTTTCGTCTTGGAACTGATCCAGCAACAGTGTACACTAATGAAGTAACTATTTTTTTGATGCAATAAAAATCGTATAATATATATAAACGTTATTAATTAAGGCCTGTTGTTTGTGCTGGCCTGGGTTGAAGTTATCGCACTGTTAAAGAAAGGCAAAACATCTAAGTTACGCTCTTGTAGAACGTTTTTTTACACGATTAAAAATCTTATTCATGTAATAATCTTGATTGTCAGATAGTGGGAAGGCTGGGTCAAGTACTCATGTCAAACAAAAGAAGCCCTTAGCCCTCCCCACACGGAACAAGCAAACGTCTCCCTACCTTCTCCTCCCTTCTCTTATTCTTTTCTTTCAAGCTTGTATATCTTTCAGCAGGCTTCCAGTTGCATACGTATAAGCTCAACAAACAAGGCAACTAAAATACTTTGGTCTAGTTATTTTTATTTTGAATGTGCTTAACGTTCTCTCGTGTTTAAAATTCGTCGTTTTGAGAATGGTTCCGGTTAATCTAGTTTATTCAAAACCAGTTTTTCTTCCCGCACTTTCTTCCAGCACTTTCAATTTTTGTCTAGTTATAGTCCCCTCTCCCCCACCCCCTCAGCACCTCTAAAGAACATAACAAAGGCGTATGTTTAATAGGTTAAGATCAACAAAACTGAACTGAACAGTTGCGTTAACTTATGAGTGACTTAATTAAGGGGCCAATTTCAAAAAATCGATCGCCGATCACCCTACCACTTTAACATGGAACACCCCCCCCCCCCCCCCCCCGGGGTATTTTTAGTGTCCACCTATCCCGACCCCTCTCTCCTTTCGTCATTCATACTAATAAGCCAATTATCTTTCATTTCAGTCTATTAAAAACAGCTAGCATACTTGTGCAGTGTGACAAGATCAACAAGGAGCCCATACAGTAAGCACTGCCAGGAATGTTGTTATCTTCAATTGCCCCTTACCGCTTGGTATTTCAACAACTAACTGACTGATCTAACTTGATCTATTAACACAAACAGTGTCGTGTAGCAGGCAACGTTGTGAGCTGAGTTCTTGGACAAATCTACACTTAACAGTAAGTTTTTGTTTTGATAAATTAATATTGTTCAAAATTGAACATTACAGCAGAGTTGTGGGCTAAAATATTGAACGTAGAGGTAGCTGAGTCTCCCCAATTAGTAGGACATTTTTGTCTGGCTAAATAGAGACGTTGAAAAAGTGATTTATTTATATATTATAATATATCCTCACATTTATTTTTCACTATTATATGTTTTTGAAGCAATGTCGACTTTTACGATGGCTTATTGTACAAAACAATCCCGTTTATTATAACATAACATAACATAACATAACACAATAGAGTACAAAAACTAAAAGTGTGCAATACTTTGTACTATTTACCACTAAATAGTGTTGATTAAACAATAGAGAACAATAGAATTAGCATAATTTAGCAGTATTTAGTGGTAATTATGTTGCACACTTTTAGTGTTTGTACTCTATGAAATAATATAACGCTATATAAATAAATAAAGTTATTATTATTATTATTATAACATGCACTTATTCAACTATTTGAGCTCTCGAAAAAATATCTGTTTTTGTGCTTTTATTTTATTCTCGTATTTATTTTTCATAGCGTTTACTTTTCGAAGTAATATTTTTAGAAAGATTGTACAAGTGAATTCCGTGTACCATAACATTGATTTGGAATCTTGTCAACTGATGCCAGCTCTCGAAAAAAAAATTCTAATATGTATTTGGAATCTTGTCCATCTTTGCCAAGCCATCGACTTTTTTTTATTCTCGCATTATTTTTTATAACGTTTATGTTATTTAGAATAAAGATTAACGCAAGTATATTACGACGTTTCGAAGGCACTGACTTCATTTTCAAGTTTTGATTAAAACCTATTTGGTTTGGTATTTATACGTATAAATAAGAACTAAATAAGAACAATAACTAGTGTTAATCTTAATTTTAAATACTATAACAAAATCGTTATTAATTAGAACTGTTATGTTCTAAGTTTTATACCTTTAATAAACAATTTAGACTATATTTTATACCCAAATTTCGTATAAGATATTTGGAATCGTCATCTTACTTTGGGTAAAATCTCTAGTTCCTAGAACGTACTGAATTGTAATTGTATTTTAGGAAAATAGGCTAGCTATTGCAACAGTTTGAAGATGTTGAATTTAAGTCTAATTTTCTCATGTGCGCACATATAATTTTCTTGCATACGATAGGATATATGCGTTTAAAATTAAAGACTGTTTTTACAATCAGTTCGTCTTGGTGCTGTCGTGATGTGACTATCGTTTCATATTTACGCTCTTTCATGCAATATTATTCCTCTAAATAATAAATATGTGTCTGTTAAACATATGATATATGCTAAACATACAGCCGATCTCGAAAAGGTTGTCCACCTGAAAAGACATATATACTAAAAGAAATATCACGTGACTCATTCTATAATCACTTTCCGCGCGTGTAGAAAGTCAGGTACTTCTAGCGGGGGAAGATACTGCTTGTTTGAATCCACCGCCATATTACTTTCAAACACACCTGACTTTCTACACGCACGGAAAGTGATTATAGAATGAGTCACGTGATATTTCTTTTAGTATATATGTCTTTTCAGGTGGACAACCTTTATGAGATCGGCTGTATGTGCTTATTATCATATAATTATAAGTGGTTTTGATGATGGTCTTTATCTAATGATTTGGGATAAGATGATATCGTATACAAATACACTATAAAGAACTCACAAACATGATTAAAACTATATCCAATATTTGTTTGCACGCAGGCATTTAGTTACACCAGATAAACCACTACCTAACATGCCAATTTATGTATAAATATGATAAAAACATCCTTCCCTCTAGCATCTTTTTAAACTATTTTAAGACAAACAATCAAATACACAAATATGAAACTAGATCGTCAGATAAACTGCATATCAACTATAGTAGAACAAATTACAGAAAAATGTCCCTAAAAAACTTTGGCATACAAATATGGAATGATCTGAGTGACGATGTAAAAAAATCTCATTCACTCAGATCTAGACAATTCAAAAGGAAAATCAAAATATTGCTTGTAAATTCATTTAATTTGTAAAATGAAAGAAAACAAACAAACAAACAAACAAAAAAACATGTGCTATTATAATTTTATCAATTATCAATTATAATCAATTATCAATTATAAGTATCTATACTTAGATATTATATTATATATATTATTGCTTGTAAACAAATATATACATGATTATATTTTAATACATGTAAATTTTATCAATTATTATAAATAATTATTCTACATCGGTTATTTTATTATAATAATCTGACGTCGCCAAAAAAATATGTATATATATAAAACAATATGTAATTATAGAAGGAAATCTCCTAGAAAAGTCTTTAAAGACTTGCTGAGATTTTCTTGCCACATTAATATGCTTATAAATTGTAATTACATGACAAAAAAAAAAGAGGCGAATAAAGATTATTATTATTATTAAAAATTGAAGATTACGTTTCTTCTGCGTTAGGATATATTATGAATAATAATACCAAGCTTTCGGCCATCTTGGCCATCATCAGGGTGGTAGTCCACGTAATATGTTTGAATTAACGTACGTATAATGATTGAAACTTATTGATAAAACTGCTTTAACCTTTACATATGATAATGATATATAAACTGTTTTTACTATGTAATACTGTTTGGCGAAAATGTACGTGATATGTGATCGTGTTTCTGTATGTATATGGTAATGGCTGCCCAGAGACTAACAGCAGATTGCTTCTACAGAAGGGCTCTTGAGAGGAAGTTATGAGATATGATCTTGAAGAGATCACTCAAAGACTGTGAATGCAGCCATGAGCTAAACATTTATATATATATAATGTGTGTGAATATGTACGGTAATGTGTGTACATATAACTACTTTATATAAAATCCCCTTGATTGACAAGTAAAAACATTCAAATAGTCATATAGATTACAAGTGCTATTCTGTTCTATGAAAATATATTTCTTGGCTGAATCCGTGATATATTTGCGATAAGACGTGTTTAGCATATGGTGCATCCCAAACAAAAACGCAACAAAAAATTAAAAAGATGGAATGTTACTCCAGAAGGTTGGCTTTCTTTGTAAATTAAGTATATATAGCACGTATACACCTACTTGCAGTAAGGTTGTCATACAAAAATAGAACATTTGTGATTTAGTGTGAAAGGGATTAATTAAAAGACAAAAGAGAGAGTTCAGCTTGATTGATCTTCTTTTGTCTTTTAATCAATTCTTATCCTACTAAATCACAATTTTTTCGTTTTTCTTTATGACAAATGTTCTTTTTTTGTATGACAACCTTATTGCAAGTAGTGTCATTTATTACTTAATTATATATTAATATCGCACAGTCGTACCTTTTAGGGGTTGAAATCAAAAAGGCTTGAACAGTTTTTTTTATTTATGAGAACCTCTTAGGGGTGAATTATGAAATCACCCCTGCTACTTGGACAAAAAGAGTCTCCCTTCCTCCAGGGTACATATTATTTGGACTATAACTTGTCGCTTAGAGATAAAAGGACCTTTGATTAAGGACACTCAACATGTATCCAGTCCAATAACGTTGTCTAAGGCAACAAAAAAAAAAACAATAGAAACTATATAATGTTTTATAGAAAGTTATTTTTGTTTTAATCGAAACCTGCAGACCCTTGTGGAGCCTTAAGCCTACTCTAGCAAAGGGACAACTAAATGCTTTTATATGAATAGCGAGGAGTATTTTAAAAATAATAATTCGTTTGTCCCACGAATGTCGAAGGCTTGGACCTTGACTTTTGATATGCCATTGTTAGGCTTCAGGCGATTATCTCGTATCCACGATACATAACCTTTGTCATCGGAATGTTTTACCTATTAGCGTTTTTACATTATTTTACAAACATACTAGATCTATTTGAAAGATTTTTGTAAAATCAACAAATAAACAAACACGTGAGTAACGAATAGGTTTTACTTTTCTTTTGCTCCGACGAAGGGCTCAAGCTCGAAACGTCAGTTAAGTTAACATTTTTGACGGTGTTACAAATTTTATTAAATTACCTTACTTTAAAAAGCACCATCCTATATTTCTGTAGATATAATAGAGCTTTATACCGCGGTTGTTATTATTTCAATTATTTCCATTTTGCCAAGTAACAGAATGCTTTACGAATTTTCTCTTTTATTCAGATTGTTATTCCCTCTTGATAATACTAGAACAATTGACACTAATTATTTAACGAAAGAAAGTAGACAAAGCATTCTGGTACTGGTAGTGTATGACGCTTTATCGGATAACTCACAAATAATCCTCTAATCACATCTCCGTATTTTAGTCACGTGGCGATCCATTATTTTGCGATATTCAGCAACCTACGTTTGGATTGTTGACTTGAGATATTTTGAAAAAAACTATTTGTTTGGTATAATAAAATACCTATAGGATTCATCCTCACCCATTATGGCAGATATCTAAATCACGACGCCTCTTACCCAGTATCGCCATTCAAATCAAGCATTTATCACCAAGTGTTACGTTTCTTTCAAACTTAAATTGTTTTCATGTAAGACAATCCAACAATTGATTAAAGCGGCTATTTAATCTCTTGGTCAATACCCCAGTTGGAAATAATTTCCTTTTCCGCCTTTTATTAGCAATTCATTGCCTTAAGCAAACCCGAGCACGTAGTAGCAGAGAACGTTCTAGGCGTGTTGTAACAAGCGTTCCAGTTGCATGTTCACAGTTATTCACAGTTGCACTCCATCGCACTTGTAGAAATACTTATGGAAATACTCCTGCGATCGTGTGAGATCGGATGCGTTCGCACGAATAGAACCATGTCTTAATCGGTGAGATCGGCTGCGATCATGTTCAATAACGACTCAATTCAATGTTTTGCGCCTTCAATTTGATAGTTCTTCGATAAGTCAACTGGATAAAGCAATACGGACTCATAGTTCTGCTTCGTGTCATGTGCGATTATATGAGCTAGAGTGCAATCGTATGATATCCTATATGATTGATTGATTTTTACTATCGTGCGATCGGGTGCGATCATATGGAAACCAATTAGAACGCCAATTAGAACGCCAATTAGAACGCCGCCAACGTCGCAGAGCAAATCTTACGTTATTGCGTCGTTACTATTACAGTGCGACTACTGAAACCATCCAAACAAATTTCGAAATATATATATTATAGCGCAAACAAACAACTTGTACTGGGTCCTCAAAGGCTAAGATGTTTCGTATTCAATCTTGATCTATTCCGTTCACATATAATTAAAATTATTATTATTTGAAGAAAAACAATTAAACATTTGTAGAGATTCTATTGTTCATATTTTCGATCGTGATTGGGTAATCATGTTTTGGTGGCCCCGGTTTCAGTAGTCGCACTGTAATAAATAGGTCCCTATAGAAGATAACCTACATGGCATGTTATGTTAAAACTTAACTTGATTTCATACAGACTTCATAACTGAGGTTATTTTTATACATGGAAACTAGCAAGTAAACTAGTATAGCCTGCGTCGATGTTTGATATAAACGATTGGTAATAGAATGACATTTGTAACACCGTAAAAAATAGAAACTAGCGAGTAAACTAGTATAGGCTGCGTCGGTGTTTGATATAAACGATTGGTAATAGAATGACATTTGTAACACCGTAAAAAAATGCTGACTTAACTTTACTGACGTTTCTTTTTTACTCCGACAAAGGGCTAAAGCTCGAAACGTCAGTAAAGTTAAGTCAATATTTTTTACGGTGTTACAAATTTCGTTATTTTTATACCACCAACATCCTATTGGTATCGTTTTTTTTCTCATGTCATATCTACATTACCTAGCCTGGGTAGAAAGCGTTTCTTTTTGGGGGGGGACGGAAAAAGCTGTTTTCCTTCCCCCCTCCCTTCGTTTTTTTTGTACTCGTCGCCACATCGGTAACACAGCTATCCCAAAACCATTTTTCCCTTCCCCCCAAGAAAAACGCTTGCTACGCAGGCTATACATGACCTTGATTAAAAGCCCAAGGCAAGTACACGCTTTAGTTATGCATATCGAAAAACTATATGCCTATATACACCTATTTCATAAATCGTTGTCGCAATAATTATCGGTCCACACTCTGAAGCCTGCAGAGGATGTCGGTAATCTTGTCATCTACCTGTTCATGGCATATTTTGGCTGTACGTGTTTGTATTTATAATCATAACAAGTTGTTGCAATGGTAAGTAATGAAACGAATACAACGATTTTTGAAATAGATGTAGTTTCCAACATTTAGTTTTGTTTTTGGCGCGAAGCATTCAAATGGATTTCCATGATCTCGCCCAATCACTATGCTCTGTCATGATAAGGAAGATATGTGCGTTTGGCTTGTAATTGGCGCGAAACGTTTGTCAAATATTGGCGAAACGCTTACGCATTTTGAATACTTTGAGCCCAAATCATGAGCAAAATGTCAGTTACATCTAGTTAAAGTGCGCCAGATACTCGAACACTAAGGATCTCTTAAATTTGCGTCGAGGAAAACTGATCATTTATTCACTGAACACTTAACATACCAGACAGTATTACATTTAAAATATTGTTTCCTAGTTACCCGCTCTTGCGAGTTTCACTTATTCAGAGCAAGATATGCTAATCTCTATGATGTACTACTAACTGTAGAGTCTTTTTTTATCTCGTTTATTCCACCGAAAAACTAACTTCCTAAAATGTAAGTAAGTAAGCAGCTAAATAATTATGTTATTTTACATTTATAAGCCACATTTGTTAAAATCATAGTCCACACTAGCTAGTTTAACCGCTAATTATTTTTTTATCGCCTTTCCTTTAAAAATGTTGGCACAGTTCATAGTTTAACCGCTAGTTATCGTACATTTGTACACCAATTGTTTCCTTAGAAGTTCTGACGCAGTCCACACTAGTTTAACCGCTAGTTATTGTACATTTTTACACCAATTGTTTCCTTAGAAGTTCTGACGCAGTCCACACTAGTTTAACCGCTAGTTATTGTACAGTTTTACACCAATTGTTTCCTTAGAAGTTCTAACGCAGTCCACACTAGTTTAACCGCTAGTTATTGTACAGTTTTGCACCAATTGTTTCCTTAGAAGTTCTGACGCAGTCCACACTAGTTTAACCGCTAGTTTTTGTACAGTTTTGCACCTATTGTTTCCTTAGAGGTTGTCACACAGTTCACACTCAGTAGTTTAACCGCTAGTTATCTTACATTTAAACACCAATTGTTTCCTTAGAAGCTCTCATACAAACTATTGTACATATTTTTCAAATTGTTTCCTTAGAAATGATGTTCTACATAGACTAGTTTAACCTTAGACTTTTATTAAAACAGTCTTTGCTTTTACTCGAAAAGCCTGACAATTTGGTGTAAAGCTAAGTGGAGTGAGAACGCATACGAGAACGCATAAGAAACGATAATATAGGAGATGGGAGGTTTTGGATCTAACCCGTTCAATGTGCATGGGGTATATTTTACCAATTAATTAGTCAGGGCCTCGTATTTAATCGCCAAGAGTAAGATAAGCGATTCAGTATAAAATATTGTCAGTGAAGAGATAAAAACAAAGCGGCTTTTGTCACGTTTTGACTCAAGGTAGTTGTTAATATTAATTGTTCATGGTCCCTCCTCTGCTAATCATTTCCACTGTTATAAGAAGATAGAAACATCGCCATTAAGCTAAGAGTCGGGATAAAACGTATCGTTTAGTGGTACGATTACAATACGTCTGGGTGCTACAAAACTTTCAAGTTTTCTTTTTTCCCAAGAACAATACCAGAGTGGAACCATCTACCCTCGGAACTAGTGGACTCAGAGTCACTTAGTAAATTCAAGGCTAAATTAGATCGCCATCTTGACACTCTTTGTACATAAATATTATTATTAACTATTATTTTTTATTAGTATTATTTTTATTACTCAATTATTAATTATTTATTATATTATATACACATATTATGTACAGTTGATGTGATATTTTACGATTTTTATCAACTTAATAAAGATGTAGATGTAGAAAACGTTGTCCTATTATGAACCAATTAGTTATTATAGTTCATAGTCCCTCCATTTATAATTTCCACTGTTATAAGAAGATTAAAACAACGTCATTAAGCTAAGAGTCGGGATATCAAACGGACCGTTTAATGTACGATTATATCACGTCTGGATGCTACTGCTATTATTGAACAGTTGGTATAGTTTGTAATAATAGTTTTTAAAAGGGCCCTCCTCTGCTATTTAAAAACATTACCATTACTAAGGAAGATAAAAAAGAAAGAAAAGTGAAAGAAAGAAAAATGAAAGAAAGAGGAAAGTGAAGAAAAGAAAAGAAAAAGGAAAGAAAGAAAAGTGAGAGAAAGAAGGAAAGAAAGAAAAAGGAAAGTGATCAAGAAAAGTGAAGGAAAGAAAGAAAGAAAAAAGGAAGCGAAGGAAAGAAAAGGAAAGAAAAAAATGGAAAATGAAGAAAAGAAAAGGGAAGCAAAGCGAAGGAAAGAAAAAAAATAGAAAAGTGAAGAAACTGAAAAGTGAAGGAAAGAAAGGAAAGGGAAGAAAAGAAATGGGAAGTGAAGGAAACAAAAGGAACGAAAAGTGGAGTAAAGAAAGGAACGTGAAGAAAAGAAAAGGAAAGGAAAGAAAAAAAATATAGGAAATTAGCTGTATCGCTGTCATCATTTCAAATCGTCCTTGAAAAAATTCAGAAAAGCTTACTTCAGTGACTGTGTATGAACAAACAATTAACTTTAGTTAATTATTAAACATTAAATAATTTATTATTATATATATATAAATTTTTAATAGATGAACAGTATATGAATTATTAATTTTAATTTCGAATTTTTTAAGATAGTTTATTTAAATAGATAGTCATATTGTAAATATATATTAATTAGCATATATTTAGAAACATTTTCAATTTTGTAACCGCAATGAGCATTGTAAATGCGGAATAAGAACGTTATATTATTATTATTTATTAAGGAAAGTGAAGAAAAGAAAAGTAAAAAAGAAAAAGAAGGAAAGATAGGAAAGGAAAGAAAAGTAAAGGAAGGGAATAGGAAAAAAAGAGAGGAAAGTGAAGGACTAGACAGTCCAAAATACTTAAACGTAAAAGAGTAACTTGACGAGCAATAAGTAAAACCTTTATAATAGTTAGGCGCTAATAATAGTCCCTACTCTGCTATTTAATCATTACCACTAAGTAAGAGAGAACATCTCGTTTTAATAGTAAGATTACACCACGTCTCGTTGCTATTAAATTGGTGATATTATGAGACAGTGAGGCTTATCGAAGACCTTGTTATAGGAAGGAAAGACAGGAGATAAAAACACGAGGCAAAAGAGGGAAGGAGTGGACAAGAAGTGAGGGTATAACACAATGAAGAGTTTAATAAAGGAAGGAAAGGAAAGAAAAGGAAAGGAAAGGAAAGAAATGGAAAGGAAAGGAAAGAAATGGAAAGGGAAGGAAAGGAAAGGAAAGGAAAGAAATGGAAAGGAAAGGAAAGGAAGGAAAGGAAAGGAAAGGAAGGATAGGAAGGGAAGGAAAGAAAATGGAAGTGAAGGAAAGGAAAGGAAAGCGAAGGAAAGGAAAGGAAAGCGAAGGAAAGGAAAGAAAAATGTGGAAAGTGAAGGGGAGGAAAGGAAAAGAAAAAGGACGTATCAAAAGGACTATTTATGTGTCAGGACATATTAAGAACTTCAATTGATGAAGAAATGAAAGTGTTTTTATATATACAAGTTTTTATTCAACCTTCAGTTCCAAAATTTAATTTTTTTCATTTATTATGTAAAATCCTTTTACGTCCAAACGTTCCGTTGGCTATGCCAACAGAATGTCCAAATATCACGTTCTTTCTCAAACAGTTCAGTGTTTGTTTGCTATTGTATCAGCTCAACTGATGAAGCAATAAAAATGTTTTAATATATACAAGTTTTTATTCAACCTTCAGCTCCAAAATTTCATTTCATCCATTCATTATGTAAAATCATTTTACGTCAAAACTTCCCGTTGGCTAACTATCGTTGACTTATACCAACGTAATGTTTAAGCATCAAGTTCTTTCTCCAATAGTTTGTTTGCTCAATTCTAACATCTCGGGGTTTTTTTTTTGCAATAGTACTAGTTCAGTGTTTGTTTGCTATTGTATTTATTTATTTATTATTTATCTTTTATTTATAAGGCTTTCCACATGTTTTGGTCTGATAACAGTGCTAACATTCTAACCGCTACGCCAACGGAATGTTCAAACATCGCGTTCTTCCTCCAATAGCTCAGCGTTTGTTGGCTATTGTGTTGGTCTAATAACAATGATATCATAAGTTGCGACTCATTAAGTAGTATTTGATGTTTATCGACCACAAAACCGTTTATCAACAACTAATCTTACTCTAAACCATAACACCTATTCAATCCTTTGTATGGAAACATCTAGTTCCACCCATTAGTTATCGATACTTCCATTTCGATAATCGTCATTGCGCAGCCTTATTCTCGATATCATCATGTCATAAAGATCTTGCACAACATACAACACGTACAAAGCCTTTTATACGAATTGAATTTTTTGATTTTTTATTTGGAAAGCGACTTAGTTTTTCAACGTTATCCTATTACAGTTCTCCCCAGGGTACTTTCATCCAATCAGTCAAATTCCTTGTTAGATTGCCCTTATCCAATTAGGTTTGATCTTATCAGACTAACAACCAATTACCTTTTGTTCTCCATCTATTGTTCTCCCAAACGATCAGATTTCACTTTAGCGTTTTCTTGTCCAATCAAATTTCATGTTAGCGTGCTTTAAATTTCTACCAATCATATTTCGGCGTGACGCTTTCTTTCGTCCAATTAGATTAAGCCTTAATGTGCAGAAAAAAGGTTTTTTCTGGAATTAGTATGTCTAGTTTACAGCGGACATGTATTCATGCAATATGTAGAATGGTTTCAAACTCATCTTGCTCTTTTCCAAAGGTAGGCATTTTATTTTCGCATTTATGCAAAAATATTGAACTGTGAAATTAGGTTTAACGTCTGCTAATTTAAGTGAATACTTAGAAAGTCATGGTAATTTGACAGAGAAAATCAAGAATCGTCGTAACATGTTAGTAAAAATAACAAAATGTCGTCATTTTTCTCAACAACAAAAGTCCATCTGCATACAAATTGATATCACAACTAAATGGAAGAAGTTACGTGGCTGAATTTTGGCATGAATTCCCTTGATTAGTATATTTATTCATTCCTTTTAGAGCAAAAACACTTAAACTATGAAACTAAAAAAAAAATAGTTACCAACTAATAGTTTTTATTTAGTGACTATTTAGTCAGTATCACTCAACCAGAAACATCAAATACAAAAGGAAATCATCACCACTTTACTTGTCTTTGAAGTTATTAATAGTCACTAAATAAGAACTATTACACAGTAGCAATTTGAATTTAATTCATAGATACAGTGTCTGTGCTTTATTGCATGCTCTTATTTGAAAACAAAACTAGTCGAAAAGAAATAGGCTCAACTTTATACATTAACTTCCTAGAAGAATCTAATACATAATACGATTTAGTTTTTATAGTTCTAAATAAAGACTATTCTACAGTAGCAATTTAAATTTAATCCATAGATATAGTTTGTTCTCTATTACATGGTCTTATTTGAAAACAAAACTCTATAGGGAAAAAGAAACAGGTTCAACTTTAGAATCTAACACACAGTTGGTTTAGTTTATAGCAAACAGCCGCACACGTTAAAGCTGCAAACGTGGAGCGAACACGAAAAAATACTCGCCAAAAATAGTGTTTAATGAATAACTGTATACTTTCGTGTGATCTTTATCTTAGTGGATTGGTTTGATGTCTGTTTTTGTTTTTGCTGTTTTGTGGTGAGCCATGAAACGTACCGAACACGTCTTAAACAAACCATCTATATTTGCTTTCAAAAGGCCGTTCAGTTTTCTGTTTGTCTACCCTTTTCAGGTCGGTGCACTCTATTAATAATAAATCACTGTTTAGAGAAAAGTAACAATGAACTGAGTAAGAAACTAATATGAACGTGCATTATAATAATTAGAGGAGTTGCGGCCCAAGAAACGCCAGTCGCTCGCTGAAGTTCATATTTAATTTTCTTGCTGAGTTTATTTTATTTATTTGTTTGTTATAATAAATAATCTTTTTTGAGTGGAAGACAATTACTAAACAAATACAAATATTTCAGTACACAGTATTAATAATGATACTGATACGAAGTTCCATGTTAAATATCATTGTTAAAAGTGCCCTTTCATGTGAAATATGTTCAAATAAGCTGTACAATGTATATGAATTCTTTTGGATCTATTTCCATACGGTTTACAACAAAGGTTAACTATATGTTAACAGTAATAATGATATTAAATTGTCTTTGTACGAATAGGAATCATATTATAAATGAATTTGTATAAACTACTTCTATGTTTATTTTATCTTTAATTTAATAAATTGAATTCAAATAATTATATAGTTTATGACAAATACTTTATGCCTGACAAGTATAGCGAATGAACGATTTCAAATATGTAGAAAACTATTGTAAAATATATCTACCCATAATGCTTGTCGGTGAAATGAAATTACAAGGTTTGGATTATCTATCTAGGTAAGCTCTTGTAGCTATTATAGTTAGCCAGCTGTATTACAAATATGTAAAATCTATATACATATGTACATATATGGTAACTCAAGGTACTAAAAAAAGAAGAATGGAACTGTGTGGCAGCAATGTGACGACTTTGCTACCGGTCGTTATCAAGACAAATTTCCATGTCAAAAAAAATTCTAGTTTCATTGTCTTAGTCTTACAAGAATATTGTCAAATTGACATAGTTTTGGCTTGTCAATTCAGTATTTTGAATGATGTTAATGTCAAATTGTCAAAAGTTGTCGATTTTTAACATTTCTTATCAGTCAAACTGTCGTTCTGAGTGCAGACTGCGTGTCGTTAGACTCCCGTCCTAACAGGTGTTTTGTATTCGGCTGCACGTAGTCTCGGGAAGGGACGAAACGGACAACCTCGTTCCCAGATTGTAAGAGAATCGGGTATGCTCGTCGGGTACGTTGAAATATCAGGACCCTAAAAGATACCGGAAGTAACGATACCGGAAGTCCTTTAAGTAGGGCAAGATATGGGCGATTTATTACCGCAGGGGCGGATCCAGGGGGGGGGGGGGGTGCAGGGGGTGCCCCCCTGGGCTCAGACAATCATAAAGCTCGAAAAAAATGTTCTTAAGTTATTTATATATTACGTCATTTCCTAATGGTGACCCCCCCCCCCCCCCCTCCCCCCTGAAAATAAGCCTGGATCCACCCCTGTACCCCTAGGAGATACCACATGAAACATAAAAGGAAAAAAACCCCTGTACCCCTAGGAGATACCACATGAAACATAAAAGGAAAAAAAAAACCTGTACCCCTAGGAGATACCACATGAAACATAAAAGGAAAAAAAAAACTGTACCCCTAGGAGATACCACATGAAACATAAAAGGAAAAAAGCGCAGCTGTGTATACGAGTGATGGGCTCTTCGTTTTTCGATACGAAGATTAAATACTCGGCTGTTCTATTTGATGAAGGGTGCATTAATTTTGCGCAGGCTAAGCCCGATATGTTGTAAAAACAAGCACGGGAAAATCAGTACTACCACTAAACAATAGAAAACAAATTTGAATTTACTTCGAATTGAGATTAACCCTGTACAAGTGCGCCTTTTGTCAAATAGTACAGCGGTGCTAGATAACATGAAACTGGTCTATTGAGGCTATCCCTGTACAAATGCGCCTTTTGTCAAATAGTACAGCGGTGCTAGATAACATGAAACTGGTCTATTGAGATTATCCCTGTGCAAATGCGCCTTTTGTCAAATAGTACAGCGGTGCTAGATAACATGAAACTGGTCTATTCTAAAACTGAAAAATTCCTCAAGTAATACGTCATGTTTAGCCCATACTTTTACCCCTGGGACATCCCCCTAATCTCCCTCCGTATAGAACCACCGATTCAAGCAATATACCCAATGTTTCATTTCGGTCTTCTTGTCTAAAACCACTATCTTCATAAAACACGCAGTGGCCAGTTCTTAATTGTTATACACTTGATGGTCGACATGCACTCAAACGAGCTCAAGAGCAAAAAGACCTGGGAGTTACCATCTCTTCCGATCTGAAGTGGACTAGTCATATTAACAAATCTGTTTCTAAAGGATATCGCATGCTTGGCCTTTTGAAACGCCATACAAACAAAGGGGACTTTGATGTTAATACAAAAAAGGCTCTATATCTGACCTTGGTTCGGCCCACGCTGGGTTACGCAAGTCAGGTGTGGTCGAACACTGTTGGAAATCTCAAAACCATCGAAAGTCTACAGAGGCGCGCAACGCGGTACATTTTGCTTACAAAATGTTAACCTACTGGCATGAAATGAATAACATTACATTATTCTACAAGCTTATAAATAAACACTATAATGTTCAACTCAACGAACTAATACAGTACAAGAATACTCGCACAACAAGACACAGCAGTAAATATGACATTAAGGTTCCATTATGTAAATCCAAATTCTTTCAAAATTCTTTTTATTGTGTACTACCAAAAAATTGGAATTCACTTCCTGAAGGAGTACATTTAAGTTCATCAAAGTCTGTCTTAAAAAGAAAACTAACTGACCATTACACAGAAGCCTTCAAAAATACTTATGCCATTGACTACCCTCCATCCTGGAAAACAGTCTGCCCTAAATGCTGTGGCACAAACAATTTAACCATGAGGCCATCATGCTGTAATTGCTTATTATTTTGATGTTTATTGTAATCAATTATTTTGATTCATTATGGTTTTTTTTGCTTACTGTAATTATTTCTTCTATGTATCGTTATTATTATTATTTTAGTCGAGCCACTCATTTTTGGAGCCTAGCTCTGTCGTTGTGGTCTCCCACACATCATGTGGAAAGCCTTATAAATAAATAAATAAATGTATGGTGTAAATCAATTTATTATGTCATCATTTACATATCTGTGAAAATATTTAGACTTAGTAAGTCTTTCCTATTTTTTTAACAGATATTCAAAGATAACGAGGTTATAATAACATTCTAATGACTTATATTACCCATATACCACTGACCAGCTAGTTATAGCTAATACAGAGAGTGACTGTGTACACGCTTGTATATAAGTTAGTTTAAACACAGAAAACAAGCTGAAAGACAGTTGAAGGCAAATGTCAGTTTTACTTTAATGGAATGAAGTGAGGTAACAAATATTGATTCAAGGAAATTTGTTTTGTAGGAATTCACGGATTCTGTTTATACCGAGGCTTGAAAGACTGATGTAAAAACAAGCAATATACGCTTCAGAAACAAGGTAAACAAACTATTGTAGTCTATTTTATTGTACATTTTCTTTCATTGCTTGTTTAATTTGATTATTATTGTACATACAAATGTACATCGCTCATTTTGAGACAGAAAAAAGCCTCTAAAGAAAGCATATTCCTTTTCAAGTTCGCAAGACGAACAATGCGTTTCGGTCGAATACACTACTCAGTATCCAGTATTCATGGTTCGTTTCGGTCGAATACACTACTCAGTATCCAGTATTCATGGTTCAACCTTTTTGAAACAGCTGTATGATCTCAGTGTTGTTTTCAAGGCTTCAATTGTTGCGTTTTCCAAGCCAATTGTCGTGTCAACAAATTCTAAGTCGGATTTCTAGGAATACCATTCCTGTCAGTGTTTAGTAGTTTGTAGTTCCTGTGATATTCTATCTGTAGATATCATTATCCCTGACTAAGAAACATGACTAGATATCATTATGACCAAGAAGCCGATTACCAAGTTTGAATCTACCATAATTTAAAACCATCTATAGATAGCATTAATACCAGGTAAATGATTGAACTTCACAATAGATATTGGATATTCCACGAACTTACCTGGAAAGATTGAGAATGTGTTCGGTAAGATAACAAAAATAAGACGCAAATAGAATCGTTACACTGACATTATATTAATATATAATTTCATTTCATTGAGTATTATGCTTTTTTGGAATGTCATATAGCTTATAGATTATATTATTATTATAGATTATAGATTTGAGTTCAGTTCAGTTCATTTCATGTGTAGCTCTTTTTTTCTAATTTACCAAAATGCCCAGTCAAGAACTACGGTTTTAAGTGTACTTTTAAGTGCTATTAAAATAGCTATTATATTGTATTGCATATAGTGCACGTAGAGTACCGAAACATCTAGATTATCTAACTATTGTCTGATATATGAGGTAAAAACGAACAGTGTATGTTTATTAATTAGTTTCTCAGCTGAGTGATTCGTGTGAGAATTCCTCTCTTGCTTGTCTGGGAAACTGATTTGGAAAGAGGATACTGCGAAGATCGCTTGCGAAATGAATGCCATGTAGAAATCGGGACATTGCTTGAGGTACATTTAGAATAGTCTTGAAAACTCATTTAAGCCTGAAAAGCTTTTTGGGGACTGCGTTGACATACGTCACTTAGAAAATAACTCAGTTTCTTTCGAAATACAAGGACTAGAAACGTTAAAACGTCAGTCAGTAACATTATCTTTTATACGGTGCATCATCTACCATTTTTACGAAATATCAGTCACAAACCGTCAGATTTACAAACGCCAAAGCAAGTAGAAAATAGCCTCTGGTACCCAGGATATAAGTGACACTCCTTAGTTACGGTGTTTAAGTTAGCAGTCTTACTTCAATGGAAGACTTAACACTATCTTTACTCCGATGTTCGCAGCTATTGCATTGACGAAGAACTGTTAGTCATTTGCAAATGCCCGACAAGCCTCGCTCTTACCCATGGTGCTTTTGTTTTATAAAGTCAAAGTAAAGTTTGTCAGGCAAAATAAGCTGCTTCGTGGGAATATAGTACTAAATAGTGCTAAATAGAAAAGATATATATATACATGAAACACAAACAAAGCATCGAAATATAGTACTAAATAGTGCTAAATAGAAAAGATATATATATACATGAAACACAAACAAAGCATCGAAATATAGTACTAAATAGTGCTAAATAGAAAAGATATATATATATACATGAAACACAAACAAAGCATCGAAATATAGTACTAAATAGTGCTAAATAGAAAAGATATATATATACATGAAACACAAACAAAGCATCGAAATATAGTTACTAAATAGTGCTAAATAGAAAAGATATAATAATAATAATAATAATAATAATAATAATAATAATAATAATAATAATAATAATAATAATAATAATAATTTATTAAGCATAATACAACGTCTCTATGCTTTACAATACTAATTACAATTTAACTAAATTAATGTAAACTATAGACTACTAAACTAACACTATTTACAATAATAATAAGAAAAAATATATATGATGTATATATGGTATAATAATATGTATTAAAATAATAATAATTTTATTTCACAATAATTAAAATATATAAAAATTTACAACATGATATAATTTTTAAAAAAGATATTAATGACATTAACAATTGTTTGTGTATAATGTTTGAAATTTATAAAATTGAATACTATAAAAAGTTACTAAATTATTTACATGTATCAAATAGAAAAAATTATAGTTATTGTTGAATAGAAAAATATATATTATCTAAAAAAAGAAAAAGAAAAATATTTAGAAATATTTATAATAATATGTATTAAATAATATATAATATGATGTAAAGTATAATATATAGTATAGCACACAGTAATAGTATATATCGTATATAAATATAAGTATAATATATAGTATAATATATAGATATGTATGTATTGTAAAATTCATGAATAATTAATGAGGCGCAAAACCAATGAAGACACTGCAATTGAGTCACATGTAGACCTTTGTAAATACCAATACACATGAAGTAGCGAAAAGCACGGGAAGGGTTTGAAAAGTCATCAGGGAAAAGTTTGGGTTGATGAATTATTAATCAGTAAATTAACTTGTAATACAGATCCCATGCTGTCCTAATTAGTATTCATAACTTTTGATACAGGTCATCTTATTTGAGAATGCACATTTTGTTTCGGTGAAAAAAAATTGTGTTAATAAAAGACACGAAACAGATTATTATCCACACTTTGTTTAATGAACTTTCTTCATTGTGAAATATTACAATACAGTTTTTTTGTTCGTAAAGGCAATATTAATATTGCAGTTATTGAAAACTAAATTAAAGAACACCTTACTTTCATTATCATTGCTTTGCCACTTCCCCAATAAACTTGGATAACCAGAAGTTAAGAGTTTTCGCAGACATTTTTTCAAATGGGACTGTTAAATCTTCCACGTTCGTCATATCGAAGCCATCCCAACCACACGTCTCCAATTGTACTCGTTTATTTGTTCTTGTTTGCTGCCATTCAGTAAAGACTTTTACACACCATTTGGTATTGTATGTTGTATTCTTGGGAACCACTTTTGAAAGTAAAATTCTCTCTTCGTTTTTGCTTTTAGGTTTTCGAAAACGAGCCGCCATCTTCGACCTCAACTCTATACTAACAAACGGCTTACAAATAATTCAATAATAAATTAATTCAAAGCCATAAGTGAGGCAAATGAATACTAATCTCTTGAGACCTAGATGCTCACGATTTCACTTTTCTACACAATTTTGAATGACAATAAGGAAACTCACTTGATTGCCCTTCATTGTCTTAGCGGTTTAATCCATTCTACAAGGAATATAAACATTCACATGCAATCTCAATGAACTCTATATTGATTGGTTTTTGCGCCTTATTCATTATTCTTTGATTTCACAAGTAATGTACAATATTCGCGTCCGATCTGTATGGGCTTTACAATGGCTCGCCTGCGGCTTGCCATTGTAAATGCCCATACAGATCTCCCGCTCATATTGTATATATTACTTATAAATGTACAAATAATTAATTGATTGCGCCGCTAGCCAAAGTGTTCAGTGAACAGGTGGGTTTTCAATTGTGATTTAAAAGCTGCCAGAGAATCTGCATCGCGTAAGTGTGAAGGTAGCGCATTCCAGAGACGTGGCGACGCGACAACAAAAGATCTATCACCATATGTTTTCGTGCGCGATTTAGGAATAACAAGTAAGCGCTTATCAGCAGAGCGGAGCGATCTAGATGACTTATATGGTGTTAGCAGGTCACTAATATACTTAGGAGCCTGATATGTTATTCTAGTTCTTATAGGCAGCCAGTGGAGTTGATATAAAACTGCAGTGATATGATCATACTTTCTAACACGAGTGACTAGCCTAGCGACGATATTTTGAATTCTTTGTAGCTTGTCAATCTCAGTGTCTGGTAAACCGAATAGTAAACTATTGCAAGAGTCCAGCTTAGAAGTAATGAAAGCATGAACAAGACGTTCAGTGTTTTCTTTATCTAAATATTTCCTAATGCGACCTATATTTCTAACAGAGCACATGGCCGCCTTGCACAGATTGTTCACGTGCTCAGTCATTCGTAGGTTAGAGTCTACTATAACACCAAGGTTGCGAGCTGATGGTGTAGGGGCAATATTTAGGCCATTCATATTAACCCCCGCAATGGGTACGTTCTTGTTGAAACGTGATGACAGGTGAACAATCTCCGTCTTGTCAGAATTACAAGAAAGGCCATTAGCGGTGCACCAAATCAGGATGTCATTCACGCATAACTCGAGTCTTGAAAGAGCAGCAGGACGCTCATCGACTGAACTGATGGATAGATACAACTGTGTGTCGTCAGCATACGTCATCACACTGAGTCCGTGGGCCAAGATAACATCCTCAAGAGGGGCAAAGAACAAAGAGAACAAAAGCGGCCCAAGTACAGAGCCCTGGAGTACACCAAATTGGAGATCTTCCTCATGGGAAAGACAGTCCTTTATTGCAACCTGTTGAGACCTGTCGGTGAGGTAGGAGCGAAACCATTGTAATGCTGTTCCACGAATTCCATAACGGGTATTTAGACGAGATATTAGCACTTCATGATCTATAGTGTCAAATGCGGAAGAAAGGTCCAAAAGTACCAGAACTACCTCCTGTTGCTGATCAATAGCTGTAAGTATGTCGTTGAACACGTGTAAGAGTGCCGTCTCAGTACTGTGGCAACTTCTATAAGCAGATTGAAAGCTTGCTAGGAGACCGTTTGGAACAAGATAATTTAAAGTTTGCGAAGCAGCAACTCTTTCTAGTGTCTTAGACAGAAAGGCGACGTTGGTAATAGGTCTATAGTTTGAATACTGATCACAGTCAAGCCCGTGTTTCTTGATGGCAGGGGTGATAAGACCCTTCTTCAAGGATGATGGAAAAACACCCGAAGACAATGAAGTATTGATGATAGCAGTCAGAGGAGAAGACAAAACATCAATAACTTGCTTCAAGAGGTGGGTTGGAACAGGATCAAGCTTGCAAAACTTTGGCTTAGATTTCAATATCAGTTCGCGCACGTTGTCCACCGACACTTCACAGAACTCCGAGAAAGCATCAAGCAAGACAGAGAGATCCTTGTGGGCTAAACCTGATGAACTCAAACCGTCTTTCAAGTTATGAATCTTGTTGGTAAAACATCCTATGAAGCTATCAGCTAATTCCTGTACATATATATATATATATATATATATATATATATATATATATATATATATATATATATATATATATATATATATATATATATATATATATATATATATATATATATATATATATATATATACATGAAACACAAACAAAGCATCGAAATATAGTACTAAATAGTGCTAAATAGAAAAGATATATATATACATGAAACACAAACAAAGCATCGAAATATAGTACTAAATAGTGCTAAATAGAAAAGATATATATATACATGAAACACAAACAAAGCATCGAAATATAGTACTAAATAGTGCTAAATAGAAAAGATATATATATATATATACATGAAACACAAACAAAGCATCGAAATATAGTACTAAATAGTGCTAAATAGAAAAGATATATATATACATGAAACACAAACAAAGCATCGAAATATAGTACTAAATAGACAATAGAAAACAAGGTATCTTGTAGATAGACGAATTTTTGAAATCTTGCTTTACTCATTGTCATCATGTTTAATGGATATATAGTTTGCACTCTGCACACAATGGTTTGACGTAAGGTTCTCGTGACATCGTATATCTTGTTTACACAGCTCTAAGCGGTATCTTATAGTATTTGGATCCTTTTCTTTTCTTGAATCACCTTAGGTATATATCATGACGTGAAAATACTGGAAAAGTGGAAAGGTCGTAGTAGGAACGAGGTAGAGAATATTTTACAAGGATTCAGAAAAGTGTTTCAGTGAAATATTAAAAAAATGAGAATAAAAAGATGGAAGATGGGAAAGAAAAACAAGAGAAATGAAAAGAAGCTAGGGTGGAAAGAATGAAGTGAAAAATAGTGGAAGAAACGAAACTGAAATGGGAAAGAGATAATGGGCTCCTGACGAAACTATTAAACTATTAAACTCTGGAAAAAAAACGAAATCAAAAAAATGAAGAACAAGGATTATTTTAAGTGACATTTCGGATTAGTCTTTTGATTAGTCAACACTTTGACATCCAATCCAAAAAAAAAAGACAAAATGAAAAAAGATATTATAACACAAAGTTAATTAAAATCGAAACCCACAAATCGGAAATGAACTTTGAAATCTAGAAGAACTAAGAAGCGGCCTTTCATCGTCGTCAGAACTATGCCTAAGGCTAATGCATTCTCTGTCTATTTCCGACCCAATGAGTACGCCTTCTTAGCTCGAATGCATGTAGTCGGAACTGAGCCAGAGAAGACATGACAAACCGTTCCTTAGCTTGAAAGCTTGATTCTGGGTGATTCATAGAAACTATAAACAAAGGTATGTTTACTTGACTTGTTTTAGTAACAGTTTTCATTTACAAAAAATACAAGGAAATTGAATCCATAGCGAACAAACTAGTATAGGCTGCGTCCAATGATAGCCAGTTTAAAAGAAAACTAAACCGTAAAAATATGATACTCAACTTTAATGACGTTTCGAGCATTAGCCCTTCGTCGGAGTGAATGCTTTTAGTCCAACAAGGGCTACAGCTAGAAACGTCAGTAAAGTTAAGTATCATTTTTTTCGGTTTTACAAATTTCATTTTATTGGCTACGCCTATAAGACAAGTATATAACTGATGTAAACATCATAACAGGAAAACATTTCCTTCGATGAGAGGCTACTTAAGCTAAAACCGAAGTAGAATATAAAGTATCTACAAGTAGTAATAATACTAATAGATGTGTATATATCTACTTATAATAATAAATCGTATAATAATAATTAAAATAAGATCGAAAACCAGGATAACAATCGAATATAGGCCAGTGATACCCTGGAAACCACAGGGTTTCTTGATCTAGTATTTGTATTTATGTGTTCGTTAGTAGAGATATATACCCTGGAAACCAGAGGGTTTCTTGATCTAGTATTTGTATTAATATTATAGTATTTGTATTAATAAGAGCATAGGGAAATTGAAAACTTCAATGACCATGAGAAGTACTACCACAATTTTGCTACAGGTTTAATTAAAATTCTTTTTTTTTTTTTGTGAAGCATTTTTAATTTGAAAGAATTGCGTGCTTGTCTGTCATCACGTCCCACTTTTCGCGAATGATCGCTCTGATTCGAGTAACCACCAACACGATTTGACATATTGGTATATTAGTATATTAGTATATTAGTATATTAGTATATTGGTATATTAGTATATTAGTCATTATCCATTTTCTTTTATTATATAAACTTCAGTGAAATAGCAGGTGATCTCCCGCGCGAAAGAGTGATATCTTCACATTGTGAAAATAACATGTTATTTTACATGTGAAATAACACGTTACCATCTTTTTGTTAAGATTTTTAAGAATTGTCGATGCATATCTTGATAAAACTTTTGCTATTTCATTTGTCCATGAGTTTATATAATGAACAGAACATTACATGGGCGCTTGGAGATACGGATTTTATTTTCTCGTGTTCAAATGATATCTCACGAGTGAGCGCAGCGAATATCAATTGAACACTCGAATATGAAATCTGTATATCCGAGCGCCCATGTAATATCCTCTATTTTCGATATTTTTTGTTTATTTCCGAGTCTAACAAGAAAACTAGTATATAAAATGTATTTTACATCCAAAGTTTGCGTGAGCATCTGTCATCATTCGTCATAATGACATAATTTACTATACTTTTACATCAACGTTTTAGTAACAGTCAGTTGCTTTTTTCCTTTTCCTTCTCTAAACCTTTTCTCTTTTTTGTTTTCTCTTTTTTGAAGTTATTTTCACTTTTAACGTGTAAAAAGGCTCAATATTCGCGTGTGGATCTAGTGTAGTTCTTCTTTCATCACTTCTAAATATCATTTGCTCTATGCTATTTAATGACCAGCAAGGTCGGGATTATGCTTTGATTTAATTACTAGTTAATTGATGGATTTACTAGCTAGTTTAAACACAGACCATTAGATATGTTTTAAGGGGGGAGGGGAGTGGGGATTATATACAGAAACAAAATTCGAGCACAGCTGTAGCCTTGAAAAAACATCGTGCACTACAAAACATCCTGAAAGAAATATCTTGCAAAGAGGATCAAATAGCTTGCACAGCCTTTAGGGCAAGAGCAATTATTATGCAGAAGAAAACTACTTCCTCCCGGCCATCCCACCCATCGTGTATGTCAAATGTTCATTCGAGCATATTCAAGGCTAGACATTACAATACGATGACAGAGATTTTCGACGAAGATTTTGAAACCCTAAAGGCGCCGCCATTTCTGAAAATAGAGTGGTTTTCATCGATACTTAAAATCCACTTCAGTGCACGCACAGGCTTGTATTTCTGTTGTGTTTGCCTGAGTTTTGTTTCGATTTTGACGGCGTTTTATGTAAGAATGGTTTTCATCTGACCCTTGACATACTCTTCAGCTTATATAGTACTTTTGTGGTTTTTTTTGTGTCAAAACGATTAATATACACGTCAAAACCCTCAGTTGCCTAAGGCAAAACTGCGCACATATAGCTCAGCGCGTTCAAGCCGCCTACATTCTCGCCTACGCCGTGTTTTACGTAGTCGGGAACGTATAGAATTGCGCGTTTTACGGCGTAGTCGGGAACGTAAAGAACTGCGCGTTTAACGCAGTCGGTAACGTAGAGAGTCGTGCGTCTCACGCAGTCGGTAACGTAGAGAGTCGTGCGTCTCACGCAGTCGGTAACGTAGAGAATCGCGCGTTTTACGCAGTCGGGAATGTAAAGAATCGTGCGTCTTACGCAGTCGGTAACGTAGAGAATTGCGCGTTTTACGCAGTCAGTAATGTAAAGAATTCTAATGATCTCGGTGATAAGCTGAAAGATTTTGTTAAAGCTCACGTAAAGGATAGCCGGCCTTTCAATATTCCTTTTATAACAAAGAAACAAGTTGAGAATTATCTACAATCTATGCCCACGAGTAAGGCAACTGGCTTAGACGGTATAAGCATCAAATTTCTCAAGGTTGCCGCACCAGCCATTGCACCCAGTTTGACCAATATCTACAATACAAGTATTAATCAAGGCATCTTTCCTAACAACTTTAAGAAGGCCAAAATAACAGCAATCCACAAAAAAGACTCTATTCATGACAGAAACAATTATCGCCCAATCTCAGTTCTACCAATCATATCCAAACCATTGGAAAAACACGTTTCTACAGCTCTCCAAGATTTTCTTAATTCTCACAATCTTTTGTATAAAAAACAGTCAGCATACAGGAAAAATCATTCATGCGAAACAGCACTTTTGCACATAACCGATAAATGGTTAATGGCCATGGACAAAGGCGAACTAATTGGAACTCTATTCTTGGACCTCAGCAAAGCTTTTGATCTTATTGATCATAACATTCTTATATCAAAGCTAAAATCATATCACATTGCAGATAATACACTAAACTGGTTTCAATCCTATGTATGCGAACGCTCACAAAAATGTGCATTTCTTGGATCACTATCAGAGTCAATGGACCTTACGCAGGGAGTACCACAAGGGTCAATTTTAGGGCCACTCTTATTTACATTGTACACAAACGATTTACCACTCTCTGTAAATAATACTAACCTCGAACTATATGCCGATGATACAACAATTTGGCATTCAGGGAATTCTCCAAACTCCATTGAACAGAATCTCCAAGATAATATAAATGCAGCAAATAACTGGTTTATCACAAATAACATGGTCCCCAACATAAAGAAAACAAAGCACTTATTGATTGGATCTACACAAAAACTGTCTCATACTTCAAGACAGCAAATGAATCCCCACATCAATGGACAGTGGTTACAAGAAGCAGAAGATGAGAAGCTCCTTGGAGTACACATAGACAGAAATCTAACATGGAATAACCATATTGATGCTACAATTAAAAAAATCAACTCACGTATCTGTCTACTCAAGAGGGCAAAAATCCACCCAACAATCAAATGCAGACTATTACTTTACAATGCTATAATAAGCCCAATCTTTGAATATTGTTCCACAGTTTGGGGAAACTGCTCCAAAGAACAATTAGAGAGATTATTACGGTCACAAAAGAGATGTGCACGCATCATACTTGACGGTACAATATTTGATAACTCAGTGCAGCTCTTCAAGCAATTGGGATGGTTACCAATAGATGACATTATAAGAATAAAAAAGCTTATTATGTTCTTCAAAATATCAAAAAATCAGAGTCCTGATTATTTTAACGATTACATTACGTATTTAAAACAAACACACAACTATAGAACGCGACAAGTATCAAACAAAAGCGTGCAAGTCCCAAACAGTCGAAGTAACTCTGGCCTTAGGACTTTCCTTTCCAGTACTGCCCGTTTATGGAACACACTGGATATTGACGTGAGGGAAACATCCACAGTAACAGGTTTTAAGAACAAACTCACGTCGTGCTATATCTCTAATAACAACAAAAAAGAACACTTTAATATTGAAAGAACTTTTTAATATTTTTCTAAACATTTTCTCGTATTAGACAAATTTTACATTTTACACATTTTTATATTACATATTATTCATTCACTATTTATCTCCTATAATGTACATATCTATTTTTATATAATTTTATGCATCATTTTATCGTTTTATTGTTATTTCTATTATATTTTGATTACTTATATATTATATTAGTTTTAGAATGGACCACAATGAAAAATACTGGGCGACCAGTAATTGTGTTTTATCCAATAAAGGTTATTATTATTATTATTAAGAATCGCGCGTTTTACGTAGTCGGGAACGTAAAGAATCGTGCGTTTTACGCAGTCGGGAACGTAGAGAATTGCACTATAGCCTATAACATAAAAGCATACCCGACTTATCTTACGGTTAAAGCTGTAGTGAGTTCGCATGGAAATGTTTTTCTTATTTCTTTATCATGTAGTCATCTCTTTGAGATGAATTAAATTGTATTGTTTAATTTAATATCTCTTTTTTTCTTAACCATAAGTTTTGTCAATAATGAAAAATCATTAGTCAACGTTTTGCCGATGTCATTCTAAACCCTAAGAGCGTCAAGAATATAAAATCATGGTTAATTTTATCTAAACTTCTCTAATCTAGGGCGCGCTAAGCTTATTAGGACAAATTAGTGGTTGAACCAAGTTTATCCCACCTCACATTTTGCTTTTATGGTAAATGTATTATACCAGGTTGAAACACCCAGGTTTTTGCTAGACTAATTGGTCATTCATTTGTTAATACGTATGTTCGTTCGTCCGTTCGTTTGCTCATTCGTTGGTTTGTTCGTTCGTTCGTTCGTTCGTTCGTTTGTTCATTCATTCATTCGCTCGCTCGCTCGTTTGTTCATTCGTTCGTTCCTTTGTTCGTTCGTTTGTTCGTTCGTTCCTTTGTTCGTTCCTTTGTTCGTTCGCTCGTTTGTTCGTTCGCTCGTTTGTTCGTTCGCTCGTTTGTTCGTTCGTTCGTTTGTTCATTCGTTTGCTCGTTCGTTCGTTTGTTCATTCGTTTGCTCGTTCGTTCGTTTGTTCGTTCGTTTGTTCGTTCGTTCATTCATTCATTCATCACTATCATCATCATCATTATCATTTGTTAGTCAATTCATTTTTCTTTCATTCGTTCATTCATACATTTATTCATTTCATTTGTTTCCTTGACGTCTATCATATAATGTAAATAATTTTAATTTATCATCATCTTCATCATTGATTATCATTATCACCATTATCACCTTCAGTAGATTGTATGGTAAATTTACTGGTATGATATAAATAAAAAATGCTGATATCTTATTTAACTTACACATTTCTTTTCATTTATTCACAGAACAAGACGACCATTTGTCAAAATCTGTCTCAAAGAAAACCAAGAGAAGTGAAGAATAAAAAAAAGAATCTCATTTGGGTTGTATTTCGTCAGACAGAGCCTAATAGCTCATCTTAAGTTAAAGAAATGGTCGGTTTTCCTGTTCAAGAGAAAAGCCACAAACTGTAGATCAAGTGAAATTCAGCCCTTCAAGATCAATAAGTGCAAGTCTGTGGTGTCTTAATCATATTTTAGCACGTAGAACAATATTCCAACCACACACGTGTCTACCTTTCTAAATATTTTTTAAAGGTCAACAGTTTTGCGCCACATTTTTGCACTCTTGCAAACTCAATTGAGAACGCGACGAGGATTTGGAGCATCCAGAGCGTCAGAATTACACACCAGCCATTATAACCGCAGGATTTCAACCACGTTTTTCAAGAGAAGCCTCACTTCCTTCTTCCTTGTATTCGTCACAATTTTTAGACTGTTTTTGCTCACATACAAGCAGGACAGAACAACGCTACGCTTGGTTTTGATAATATCGACCTTTATAACTCTGAATACTTATTTACAACTTTCTTGTACTAGACCTTCCCTAATCAGAATTTACGTAGAATAAGAGAGTGAACAGCAATCTGGAGTCCAGATCGTGAAGATAACGCTAGACGTTTTACAAGCGAAGACCAGGAATACAAGTGTTTATGAAAAGCCAGATTTAGAGTTTGATCGATTTTTATCATCACCATCAATATTTGTTTATAATTTGTTATCAAGAGTTTAATCTTAATGGACAAACATACATGAAAAGTGCAATCACAGTGCGATAAAAGAGATGTTGATTGATATCGTTTTTATTACCTTACAATAATCCAAGCTTAATGCTATAACGTTACAAAAATGAACATGAACGCAACAATGAATGCATCGTCAAGCTTCGTTCCCACTCCTGACCTCTCGTTGGAGTTTCGTATCGTGAAAATATCAATATACGTTGTTATATTTGTGCTCACTATCATTGGCAATGTGCTTGTTATTACAGTAATTCGTCATGATTCGAGGATGAGGAGTTCTTCACATATACTAATCTTCAATCTTGCTGTATGTGATCTGATAACACCAACTATAAGCCTACCGTTTGATCTAGCTTACGAAGAGTTGCATAACCGCTGGCATTTTGGTTCCACAATGTGTAAAATACTATGGCCTGCACAGACGTTTTCGGCAACGTCTTCAGCTCTCATATTAACTGCTATTTGTATTGACCGTTATAGAGCGTTAGTATTCCCCTTCAAGGTGCGCTGGGCCGGGAAATTCTGTCTAATGATGTGTACTATCTATGCGCTATCCATTGTAGTGGTAGTTCCTTACATTCTTGTCCTTCGACAAGAAGGTGGTGGAGAGGTATTCGACTGTGTTGAACAATGGCCGAACCCTCAGAAGAAATTCCGACAAGCATATACAATTGTTCTTTTTCTTCTGCAATACGCTTTACCTTTGGTGCTTATGATAACATTGTATTCCATCACCTTAAAGAGCTTGTACGACAGCAGTAAGTCTTTGCCAGGAATGGTGGCAGGCGATGAATCGACCGCGTGTGATCGTTCCAACCCAGAGGCAGAAAAGCGCATCCATGCTCTTAAAGAACAACGCAAAGAACAACATCTTAAAGTAACGAAGATGTTTATAACAGTCGTGATTGTTTTTGCGATAAGCATGTTCCCAAATCAAGTCTTTTGGCTCTGGGTTGATTTTGGTAACTTAATTGGTAATCGCTACTTCTCAATGACGTCGATTATTTGTAGGATCTTCACATACTCAAACAGCGTTCTCAATCCGTTGATCTATGGTCTATACAGCAAAGAATTTCGCAAGGGATACAAGACAGCTGGAAGACGTATCTCGAATGTACACCGACAAACAACCTTTTATTTCCCACAAGGCAAGAAAGGCGTGAATAATTTTCAGAGTTTGAGTATGCAAGCGTCTTATAATGAATCACAGTGCAAGCTAATTGGGTCTGTTTACAGGAATGAATCTACACGTACCAATTCCATGAACGGAAACACAAAAAATACTGATCAAACTTCAATTGAGCTCTCTCAAATAATAAAAAATGACCAAGAAAATACTCAAGAGAGAGATCACTGTTTGGACTTTAATTCCAACGCTACAGAAACTACTCAGTATAATCCGATTGAGAAAGGTTTACACGATAACAGTTTCAGTAAACAAGAACCATTTCTAGGTCATAATGGTTTGGACAAAAGTGTTAGTGACTATTTGGATGAGTTGCGAGAGTCTACATGTTAGTAATATAAACTAGCGCTTTTGCCCCTATTTTTGTCTCCATTTAGTACTGCCATACTTTCGGTTCTAAAAAACTAATTCAATTATAAATTATGCTGATTGAAAGTAAGCCTTGAAACTAAAAGCCTTTAGGCTATTCCTTCAGAGTCTACATCAGTGTTAGTATAAACTAGCGATTTTTGACCCTATTTTTGTCTGCATTTAGTACTCCCATACATTATGTTTATAACTAATTCAATTATAACTTAATATGCTGATTGAAAATAAGCCTTGAAACTAAATGGCTTAGGCTATCCCTTCGGGAATATTTCGCTTGAGATAATATTGCACGCTTGCTAACTTTCAAAATGCTGAAACGTAATTTTTAATATGTAATTTATTGCCTTTAAATGCTGAAGGGGATTGAGAAATAAAGGAAAAGGCTTACGATTTTGATTTTCTCTTATTTCCTTGCGCTATTTCTTAGTTCCCTTCACAAATAGAATTAGATAACGTTGCACTATGTTATATATAGAATTAAAAAATTCATGAATAATTAATGAGACATTTTCAAAAGAAATCATGACCATGACGAGTGTTGTAAATCTGATACAACACTAGTGTTGTATATCCTGATTTGCATAAGTTTTAACTGGTAATTTTACGGCAAAATCTATTTTAATCTTGAAAATTTTGGTAAAATATGAAAGAGCTAACCTAGACATTTTTTAAGTAGTTTACAACATTCGCGTCCGTGTTGTATCGACGATACAATCGCGCGCCTTCGGCTTGCGATTGTATCTGCCGATACAACACGGCCGCTCATGTTGTAAACACTACTTAGATAACGTTGCACTATGTTATATATAGAATTAGATAACGTTGCACTATGTTATATATAGAATTAGATAACGTTGCACTATGTTATATATAGAATTAGATAACGTTGCACTATGTTATATATAGAATTAGATAACGTTGCACTATGTTATATATAGAATTAGATAACGTTGCACTATGTTATATATAGAATTAGATAACGTTGCACTATGTTATATATAGAATTAGATAACGTTGCACTATGTTATATATAGAATTAGATAACGTTGCACTATGTTATATATAGAATTAGATAACGTTGCACTATGTTATATATAGGGTTTTCATGCGGATATTTGTACTTTTTGCAACAAATTGCGTCTAGTGAGGATCCATCTCATGATCAGAGTGATGGAGCTCATTATACAGTACAATACTGTAGTTAATTCGCTAGCGCTTAAAGTTGAAAAAAATCAGCAAACAGCTTTTGGAATTTTGTATTTATTAAACAATAATTAAAGCTATTGTATATTGCATGATGATATTTTACTGAAAGCGCACACACTATATCCACGAAATATAATAAAACTGGTACTGTTTAATAGGTCTTTGTATAATACTGATATCTAATATATCCCCCCCCCCCCCCCCCCCGGATATTCTCTTTCCTTTTGTATTTGATATATCTGGTTCTTTAACTCTAAAGAGATTTTCCTTCCTTTGCGTGTTATATATGGAAGCGAATCATGAAAGAAAGCTATAGAGCGGTTTTCGTATGAGTGGGAAACTGGCCGTAATATTTACGGTACTGTTACTGTAGAACTTTCGAATGTTTTTATAGAACTTACGGTACGGCTACGGTACGGTACGGTCAGTTTCCCACTCGTACGAAAACCGCTCTATCAAACAGAACATGTACAGTAGTCCTTTTCACAGTTCCGTTCAGTGAACACGAATATAATAATAGTTCCAAGTCGAGGTTCCCGTTGCTGCGCATAGCAAAACTAGAATTTATCGCGTGTAGCAATGGGAGCCTCGACTTGGAACTATTATTCGTGGTCACTGAACGGAACTCAGTGGTCTATTGTACAATATTGTACTGATTCAAAATTGATTATGTTTTGGTATCTTTAGAATGATTCTAAGCTCGCTTTCAAGCATGTTTCTTCTCGTGATCGAAGGATAGATTCTTTATCTTGTAGCAGACTTGGTGTCTTTCTTTTATCATGGCATTATACTATAAGAAATAGAGTACCGAAGTGTGACGTCACACTTTGGCTTTTCCTATTCAAATAATTTTCATAATAGAATTCTAGTCAAAAAATAGGCTGCCCGAAAATTTGGGATCATTTCAGTGTGAAACGGCTGAGATATGATTTTTTGAATGTAAAATTTTCTCCATACAAAGTCTCTTATTTTTGGCCTTTTTCTAACCGGTTGGAACCAGGGCAAAAATAAGAGACTTTGTATGGAGAAAATTTTACATTCAAAAAATCATATCTCAGCCGTTTCATACTCAAACGATCCCAAATTTTCGGGCAGCCTATATTTTGACTAGCATTCTATGATGAAAGTAGTCTGAATACGAAAAGATTAAAAAAAAATTGTGACGTCATCACTTCGGTACTCTATAGGCTGAAAAAAGAAAAAACACATTAAAAAAAACCCACATTTGGCGAGTTTTAGTTGTGGTACGACTGTTGGTCTGGAAATGATTGAGCATGTGGTAGAATGGCCCGGGAAAACGATATAAAGATAATAGATGTTTTTAGTAATTGACTGAGAAAATAAATATGAAATTTGGGAAGGAAAATGCTTATTTACTAATTGTAATTGTATTTTTTATTTTTTCATTTTTTTATTTTTTATTTATATTTTTTTTTACATGATTTAAAAATCATGTGGAATACAACGTTAAAAAGGGACGTTTAAGATTGTAATTTTGGAATAAATAACCCTTGACAATTATTTTCATGATGGCCAATTTTTCAGGCAATACCTGGTCAAAATCACCTCGGATTTCCTGGCTGATTATTGATTGTTATCTAATTGTGACTTTAACACTCCTAATTGGCGCAAATCCTCCTGTCAAGGAAACACTTACCAACTGGCCAGGTCATTCCAGATATTGATATTTAGTTTCTATCCATAATCAGCAGTACCATATTGATATGGCCTGCCTGCCTGGCAACGCTTTAACTAAATCTCTTTCCGGCTGCATGCAAATTATTAATTCCATTTTCTCAATACGTTCAAACTAAAACATTTTAATCCGAAAAAGCTGTGTGCGGTTATATTTGTTTTTTGAACCTGATCGACGCTGTCCACACTAATTTTTGAATTAGTGTGGATTAAAACCGCTATTTCTCGCACATTTTTACTCCAAATGTTGAAACACTGACGAAGACAAAGCACCTACTAGTTTAACCGACAAGTTATCGTACAGTTTTATTCGATTGTTTCCTTATAAACACAGTTTAATTCATCAAAAGTCATCATATACTTTTATTCGTAAATGTTTTCAAGTTTTTCTAAAAAAAAGTATACTTTCATCAGCCTAAATGCTATTACACTATATTACGTAAATTCTATTACGGTATTAAACATTCATAATCGTTGTTGAAAAAAGCATATACGTCGTTCAATATCGACCTCAAAGACCACACGGTCTAACAACTATACCAAACCGCATATAATGTGCAATCTAATCCAGATCTGATTTACAGTTGGCCTATCAGTAAATATAGTCTCCCCCGCAGCCGTTTTTTATCTCGTTCCACTCCCCTACGGTCCACTTCTCTCCCCAGTAAACCGTAGGGGAGTGGAACGAGTCTAAAAGTATGTATTTCTTTTTTGGGGATTCCTTTGTCATATCATTGCGCTCTTCTTTCAGTTTTCCCCATTCCACTGACATTTTTCTACCACAGGAAGCTCATGTTATACCTAATGAAAAACCAGTATACAGCAGTTTCAATAAAGGTTGAATTATAAATATACTGAATAGTGCATTCCAAGACCGGCGCGATATACCAGTGGCGGATCTAGGGGTGGTGAATAGGGTGGCTAGCCACCCTCCATTTTTGCTCCGTTTCCTGCTTTTTATTGTGTTTTATTTGATGAGTAACATATGAACAATGCACAAATACCAAAATATACGCTTCACATTCACCCCCCTAAAATATTCCTAGATCCGCCACTTTATACATTGTTCAACTGTAATATATTGTTGAAAGCACAACTTTAGAGTTATAATTTACTCCGTTTATTTTAGGACATCAGGCTAAACCAGTCTAGAAAGCGAATCTATTTATTTAGTATTTTTAGTTTTTAGTTTACAAGACCAACCAAAATTCACAAATCAACCTTGTTTGAAACAGTTGTATAACTGAAGCCCATGATTGGATAATTGCACGCCATACTAGTGAGAGTATGAAACGATCCATTTTGTTTAACCTTAAACCTACGTTCTTTCAATGAACCACACTGAAACGATGAGGGCAGTGGGTGCTGGCTTACTACACAGGAACACCTTCAAGGCATCTAAAACTGTCTCACAGCCGAAGACAAGGCTTTTTATACTATTAACGCGTCCCACGCCATAATTGGACCTTAAATGATGCATTTTCTTCAACGTTTGGTGTTCCGGCGTTGAACCGCTAATATTGCTGAGGGCAGTGAGTGCTGGCTTACCACAGCCGGAACACCGTCAAGGCATCTAAAACTGTCTCACTGCCGAAGACAAGGCTTTTTATACTATTAACGCGTCCCACGCCATAATTAGATGAGACTTTAATAGATATGCTTATTTAACCTTTGTCGTTCAATGAACCGGCTGAAGTGTTGAGAGCAGTGAGTGCAGGCTTACCACAGGAATACCGCCAAGGAATCTAAAAACTGTCCCACAGCAGAGCTAAGGCCATCAAACTATAAACGATGCATTTTATTCAACGTTTGGTGTTCCGGCATTCAATGAACCGCTGAAGCGTTGAGGGCATTGTGTGCAGGCTTTAATACCACAGGTACACCGTCTAGGAATCTAAAAACTGTCCCACAGCAGAGCAAGGCCATAATTAGACTTTAAACGATGCGCCCTCTTCCACCTTGGCGTTTCGGCGTTCAATGATCAAACCGCTGAGTGTTGAGGACAGTGTGTGCTGGTTTTCCACACAGGAACCGCCAAGGATCGAATATAAAATTTCATGAAAATCTGCCCCACAGCAGAAACGAGGCCATGCATAATGAGACTAAACGATGCGACTTCTTTTTAGCTTTGGCGGTCCGGCGTTCAATGAAGTTGTTGAGGGAAGTGAATGTTGGCCTACCACATGAATACCGCCAAGGAATCTAAAGACTGTTCTACAGCATATACGAGACCATAATGCGACTATAAACGATGCAATTTATTCAATGTTTGATGGTCCGGCGTTCAACCACTGAACGTGCTGAGGGCAGTGTGTGCTGGTTCACCACAGGAATACCGCCAAGCCTTAGGGCATCTAAAAACAATCCCAATTCCAAAGACAAGGCCATAATGGCACTTTAAACGAGGCGCTTTCTTCAACCTTTGGCGTGTCGACCTTCAATGAATCACAAAATTGTTGAAAAAGATTATTAATGGTTTACCACAGGAAGGCCTCCAAATTAAAAACTATTCGCGCGCTAGCAAAGACAAGACAAAATATGTCATTGCGTCCCACACATCAAAGCTGATTAACAAACGATTAGTTTTATCCGTCTAAAATGAACTCTGCGTTTCTTTAAGGAAAGACAGGAATGCTAGACCAGGAGCCATTACCCTAATGGTAATGGGCTCCTGGCTAGACCCATTGAGTAATGGTTTACCACAGGAAGACCGCTAACAAATCATTACAACAATCTCACTGCCAAAGACGAGCGTGTACACTGTGGGAACATTAAAGAAGAAGAAGAATAATAGTAATGATAAAAATAAACGAATATTTTAACAGGACGTTTAAAGAAATACCGTTGTTGAGGGTTCCTGTAAAATTAAATCATGAACTTAAAAGTAAATACTACAGGAAGACTGAGCCCCTCCCAGGGGGAGTGGGGATGGTGGTGTTCCCTTCACCCCTTACATTTTCTCTATTGTTCCCCAGAAGTAAAATAACTGTTTTTACCATTTGTTCCCACGGTCCCCAGAAACGTACTGTTGTTTTATCATATTTTTGTTCCCTTGGAATAATTTCAAATTGATCCCTGTTCCCTGAAAACAAATGCTTCTTTTCCCTTGTTCCCTAACATACTGGGAGAGGCACAGGCTGCTAATAAATCTTAAAACTATATATCCCCTTCAAAGACAGTTGTATGATTTTAGTTAAACATCGATCCTTCTCTGTTAGAACACCTTAACTCTCTCTACCTCTATCCATCAGAACTATCTCTACTATTCCGTCGATTATAAAACTCGGCTTAAACTGTATTTATTTAAATCAGCGTTTAATTTATAGTTAGTTTTAAATAGTTTTATTTGTATAACAGCG
Source organism: Metridium senile (assembly GCA_949775045.1). Taxonomy (NCBI): domain Eukaryota; kingdom Metazoa; phylum Cnidaria; class Anthozoa; order Actiniaria; family Metridiidae; genus Metridium; species Metridium senile. The sequence continues at coordinate 19,312,279 of OX459102.1, read as the reverse complement.
CCTAGAACAGCGATGAATAGGCGTTTTTAGTTTATTATTATACTGGGACAATAAATGATTTGTTTCCTTGAACAAAGCCCAGTCAAGAAAACCACAGGAATGCTATGCCCACCGAGTAATGGTTCACCACAGGAAGACCAGTACATGACTTCCCTGGAGGCTGAGACAAGACTATTCTATATTGTTTGTACAATATATCATACTGGGACAATAAGAGCCGGCTTTATCCGTTTTACATGACTGATTTGTTCACAAACCAAAAATATGAATAAAACCTCCGGCGTTATTTGCGTAACCACTACTCAGATAGATAGATAGTTTATTACAAATACTCAGTCGTATTTGCAGTGAGTAACTGTGGATGCATTGATTTACTCAGTTATTAGGTCTATTAGAGTAACTACTACTCAGTCGTTTTTGCAGTGAGTAACTGTGGATACTTCGATTTACTCCGAGTTATTTGAATAACCAATGCTCATTTTTACAGCCGGTGAGAAACTGTGGGTGCATCGGTCTACTCAGTTAATCGTTTTTGCGGTGAACCATTATGGGGCAACTGAACCATCGTGTTCCCATCAATGTTTATTTGATCTGTTGTACATGACTTTGTGGTATAAGAAGTCATGTTGATACTCATTTGTCCAACTAACCAGGTAGTAAATCACAAAGCCAATTAGGAAGAGAAACATTATGACCCCGACATGGAAAGACACGTAGGAAAATAATGTTTATTGCCGTAGAGACTTCAAAGAATTGCAATGCAAACAGTACCGTATTAAAGAAAATGATGAAATGATACTGACCTTTACTTTTGCACGTTTTAAAATCCTTCGCGGAAACAATTTAGACTAGTTTTTATATTAAAAGTCTTCTCATGCAGACGTAAACTATTATTGATCTTTTGTGATTCTAGTATATTCTCTACTCTCAAAATAACCATAATGCCTTTTGTTTTGGAGGGTAGCTATCAAACAAATTCAAATGAAAAAAAAATTGTATTACAATATAGACCTACCCCCAAAAGACAGAAGGCACTATGCAGTTATACAAAAGTACAGAATACGACAAAACATTGTCAGACGTTTAGCTGTTAAATGTCTAATGAATTAGCTTGAATTGGAAAAGAGAGTTTAAAACGCCTCCGTTTTTTTATTTTTATTTTAATTGTTATCCCATGAAACATTAATTGTACAAACTTGTACTTGTACAAGTCTAATTGTGGTACTGAGATTTATCCGTTGTATTTCACTGTATATATATATTTATAAATAAACAAATATTTTGCTCTCGATAATACCTCTGTATGAAGCTTTCAGTTTTCTAAATTGACTCAGCATTTGCCATTATTCTATCAAGGTGTAGGTTAGTGTTTGTATATCCGGTTTGTGAAACTGTGTTCACGGACATTAATCATCAGTCACGCGATAAAGAACATCCCACTCTCATCATTTGGTCGTTCTACAAATCTATCATATGCATGATTTTATAAAACTTATTTTAAAATAATTCATGAGAAATTGACAAATTAAATCATAGCCGCGAAGAAGGTTCTATATTAGATACAAAATGGTCCTGATTTACATAAGTTACTTTTATCTTGACAATTTTAGTAAAATATGAAAGAGCATACGTTGGGCTTTTATAAGTACTATACAATATTCGCGTTCGATCAACAAACGTCAATAAAAACTTATATATATATATTTTAAAATCCCCTGAAGAGTGAGTAATCTATTTGTTTTTTCTATCGTTAATATATTCCGCTCTACATTTATGTATCGAGCACTGTACTACGGATAAATCGAAACAAAGACTTGCTATATATATATATATATATATATATACAGTCGTTTGCAAAAATTCTGACCGCATCAAAGTATATCGGGTGCATTGTGGGTAATGTTTATTTATGCCTTTGAGTGCTTTTATGCGCTCTTGGTACTATCAGAACCATCCATAATACTTCAATGATGCTTACTACATGTCATTGAATGTATTCTGAAAAAAAAAATTGGAACGTTTTAAGGCAGAATTACCTACATATCTATATACCTATATACTTATATACTTATATACTTGTACGGTCAGAATTTTTGCAAACGACTGTATATATATATATATACAGCGATTTGCAAAAACTTTGACTCATTTGGACATATACAAATATATATCAAAATAATATAAGAAATTATGGGATATGATAACTGATATTTTTTTCGAGTTGCCTATGACTTTGGCTATCTATATATATATAATACAGTAGACACCAATAAAGTAGAAACCAATCCACCAACTTGTAACTATATAACTGTTTTATTATACGTTTCGGCTATTCAGCCTTCTTCAGCAAACTGAATGATTATATATATATAAACGCACTATGTTCTGCAATGTACAAGTTACCATGCATTTTATAGTGTATAAGTTAGCAATATAATTCTACTCCGACATGATAAGCTTTTACACTCTTTTACATGGTCTATATAGTGGCCATTTATTATATTTTTACAAGCATCGCCTAAAATATACATCACTTGTTTCTTCATAATTTCGTTATCTTCTACTCAGAAGATGTTCTGATAACGGATGCGTTGCTCTTCAAATCCCGCACATTTCTAAGTGTCTTAATTGCATTCCTCGTTACTATCTCGCTAAATAAACATTGATAATTCAAAATTGAACGAGTTTTTTTCTTCAAAAAATGTGTGCCAATAGTCTGTTAGATAGTTCACTTGTAGGTTAATCCTATGTTAAAACCCTATCCGTATTTAAGAGGGACTATCTTTTAAATGAGCTTGTTAGTCACTTTTATAAGCTCAAACTGGCGTTAAAGTCGATAGTTTTAATAGGCCAGGAGGTTATGTACTGGGAGGTATCCCACAGATAACATTACGCATGCTGCGATCTTACGTACGTAAACACATAAAACTCGTAAGACTGGACATGCTAAAACACGTAGGGGACTGAATGAACATCGTTACTAAGCTACTAAGCTCACGGCTCAGTCTGCCTTGATTTGCTTTTGTGTATGTAAAGCGCCTAGAACAAAACTGGATAGGCGCTATATAAATATTTAGTAATAATATTACGTATCACCTTATTTCTTCTTGTGTAAAATACATTTCTGATAGTTGGCGATGCGTAACATACGCAAGACTGTGATTAATAGGATTTTGCATAAAACTGACGCTGTTGTAATCTTTTTGTGCTTACAACATACTAGTAGCTTTTACAAATTGGATAATAATGAACTTACGGTTTAATGACAATATTATTGGGACATGCGTAAAATCACGTAACTAGTAGCTTAAATTTACGTTACGTTTATGCGTAAATTGAGATGGTAAGGCTATCGATAGCAAAGTGTTAACTAATTTGACGATGGAAACTATTTGAACCAGTTTAATTTAAAGGCGAAAATTGGTTTAATTAGCAACATAATTAATTAACTGTGAAATTTTGATCGATACAGAACATATGTACAAGAAGACAAAAATGTACACAACAATTTAATACTTCTCGAAACAACTCTAAACCGTGACTTTCCTGAACCCTTTGGCACCCAGGGCCGGGAGACAAGTCCAAGAATATCAAAATATCACGAAGTATTTATAAATATTTATTGAAATTTGGGATTATTTTTAGAAGAACCGATAAAGATTGACATGGGAAAATTTAATTTGTTTTTGTTTTATTTTAATAATATTTATTGATGTTATTGTCTGAAAAAGGTTATATATACAAGGATTTGAAAATATCAAGTTAAGTGGTCATTAACACAAAAATGTAAATAATAAAATTGCATTTCTGAATACACTGACCAATTATGACAAGTAACGTTTCAATTTCGATACCGTACCGTAATCTATCAACTATTAAAAAACCCATACTTGATTTGAACTATAAAACAGTACCTGTTGTAGTAGTAAAGATTACAAAATGATCTTTATATTGTTCTAACCCCTGTAGGTATCAAGGCGTTCATAAACGTTTAGAACCTACGCGGAAACCAAACGTATCCGAAAACGTGTACAGCGGAACAGACGTAGCTGGGTATCTGATTTTGTTCGTCAAATAGTCCATGTAGTATTTAGTAGTAGACTCTAAACGCTTTTTTTTCTTTTATTCTTTATCAACTAGTACAAACTAAATGGATATCATTTTTACTGGCGAAAGAAAATTACTCACTAATGAGTAAAATGCAAATATGAATGAATTAGAAATATTTATTGATTTAGTTTATTTGTAAAGCCCGGTGTACTTTGATGATAATTACTGTCTTTAGCAACTGTATGTCTAAACAATTAAAGGTGGATCTAGGGCCAGGTAGACAACATTCTTGCAATAACTATAAGGTGAACATTTTCAAACAATCACAGATGATGCTTTTATCAGCTTTTGAGTAGCCTGCGGATCAGGCCCTCCCGGCGATGGGGAACTGGGGATACCTTTTTCCCTTTCTCTCTCTCTCCTCTTTTTCCCCTTCCCATCCCCGAAAGCCTGATACTAAGGCTAGCTTTTGAGTTACAGATAATTGGAGCTATAGATATTTCGATTTCAACTTATTGAACTGATACGATCGTGAAGAGGTCGGTTCCCGTACTTGACATTGATGGATGTACTAAATGAACCCATCTCTCGCAAATTCATTTAATAAAACCAACACCATCGATAACGAGTCAAATAGTACATTTTTTCTTAGTTTGTACTAATCAAGTCAAAACGATCGTCCGGTGTACTAAGAGATCAAAAAACACAAGAGGATTTGCGCTGTGTATACGAGATTCTGGTATCTCAAATTGAACATTTTTCAAAGTTGTACTAGCACCATTTTGTTGTATATTTTGGGCTGTTTCGTCTTTGGTGGCATGTTATCAAATAGATGGTCATCTTAAGCGACAATTGGTTTCATTGTTTCAAAATGACTGAAGTGAAACCGCAAATGGATAGCGTGATATGAATGTCTATTGAGAAGGAGATGACATTGAGCTAAAGGCACGCACCACCACCACAGAAGTCACAATCAATTGCTCGTTGCTTTTTCATCCGTTAATTAACGTTTTATGCTAAAGAAAAGCGATTTGGGGATTAGATAATCAAGGTGTTTAGATTTTAAGCCAGTCTTGTTTACAAAGTGAGAGATACATAAACAAGGGGTGGCTTTGTTGAGCGACTTGTGTACTGATAGATACTGGATTAGTAGTCAACAAAAATACCCTCACAAAGGAAGCTTGGTATAAATACCCTGCCGAGAATTACAATCCGGACACTGGGTGTCTAGATCCTGACGTCCTGCAAACCCAACGTCATTAAGTCATAAACTCTCTCCGAGACACTCAGATTTAACATGGCCGAAGCGCTGGACCAAAACTTCACTTCTTCAAATGAAACCTTTCCTAATTCAAGCGCGGGAATCATAACAGAGGCAGTATTAGAATCCCTCGAATTCAAGTACATCAAAGTGACATTTTATTTTCTGATTTTATTCTGTGCAACGTTTGGTAATGCTATGGTTGTGTATGTGATTTGTACGTCCAGGAGAATGAGAAGCTCATCGCATCTGCTTATCATGAATCTTGCCGTCTGTGATTTCTTCACTCCTCTTATTAGCATACCATTTGACTTTGCTTTGGAAGAAAACGGCTATATTTGGATTTATAGCGATTTCATGTGTAAAATTCTCTATCCCGCCGCTACTTTCAGTACAACCGCATCTTCGCTGACTCTGGCTGCTATTTCACTGGACAGGTATCGACTGCTAATGCATCCGTTTAAGAAAAAACTATCCTCGAATCAAATTAAAGGTATAATTATTGGGATCTACATCTTTTGTGCCGGGGTTGTTTCACCATATACATACGTCTTGAACATCAACAAAAGCGAATGTGGTGAAGAATGGCCTATGTTCTTTTACAGACAAACCTACACAATGACACTATTTTTATTCCAGTACGCTATTCCCTTAGTCTTTATGACAGTGATGTATACACTAGCGATAATCAACCTGTACTCGACCTCGGGCAAAGTTAGACACTGTTCTATTAGTGCCCGCTATGATAAGAGACACATCTCTGTCAGTTCTCCAAGAAAGAGAGGCTTCAAGTCTAATTTTATTAGCCTGTTTCGAAAAAGATCCAATTCTGTGGATGAAAATCCCAACGTCAGAGCTACGAAGATGTTCATGACCGTCGTGGTTGTGTTTGCGGTGTTTATGTTTCCTAACCAAGTTCTATGGTTGTGGGTTGATTTTGGTAACGGCAGTGAGCAACCTAATTACTCTCAAACCGCCATTATCTGTTGGTTGTTCACTTACACAAACAGTGTTGTCAACCCAATTATTTTCGCGATTTTTAGCAAAGATTTCCGCGTTGGATTCAAAGGAGTTTTTCGACTTATTTTCTGCTGCAACAAAGAAGCGTTACCTCAGAGATGTGCCCGGTATGACTGCCATACGAAAAGCGATTCTTCAACGAATGAAATCCTAAAGGACAAAGATAAACAGCAGACATATTGTTACGACTTCTCGACATGTAATACAAACGTACTAGAAAACGATTCATTGACAAGAGTTGCTCCAAAATATAGTACGACAAGTCGAGATTATAATCAAAATACAGGAGCGACAAAAGACGTCGAAGATATATCTCGCTGTGAAGAAAAGCCTGGGTTAAAAGTCTATCCCCTTGACCACGCCAGTGATCCTCACCAGGCCGATGTACCAGACGTCGAATCGAACGAAGATGATGCGACTTTCGAAAAATTGAAAAACGATTTCACCCATTTTAAAGCATCTGGAGAGAGAAATGTGCTAAGTATAAAAGAAGTCACAAAAATCCAACTGATAAAAGATAGCGAGCCCGAGTTATTATATAACCGGTTTTCAAACGTGTTTCCTATTCTGCCTCCAAACACCATCGCTATGTTGGACGAACTGCCAGAAACAAACTGTTAATCAATGCCAAATGTGCAAAATTTAAAATTACATGTATTTGCACTCACGGAGAATATAAAAACCAAAATTGGTAATACTTGAACAGCACATGAGCGCACAAAGTTTGGATCAGCTCAGATTCAGAGCAATTGAAAAACTGGAAACGTCTCAACAATTGTGGTGAAAATGTACGATATTAATACTGTTTAAGTGCGCAATTCTTCTAAGCTGATTTTCACCTGAACAATTAAAGAAAACACTTTTGAACTGTAACAACAACAATAGTTGCATTATCAACATGAAGAATTACATCTCGAGTTGAGCACAAAATTGTTTGGACAAGAGTTGCATGCAATTCTGTTTCTCTCAGACATTTTTCACAGCAATTGAGAAACATGTTTATAATATAAATGTTATACAGTTTATGTATGGAATGTTTTTATTAAAAATAAGCAATTTAGAGTTACTGTTTAGGGATCTCTATTTATGGGTTTTTAAATATCGCTTTTGATTAAAATCAAAACACGAAAATTATTTCAGAAAAATACCAGAAACGTGTAAAGGAGTTTCATTCTATTCAAAGGTAATTTTCTTGGACAGGTTGAGCGAGTGTATGACTACTATGTGCCTTAGGGGTTTTAATTTGTTTTTAAGAGTCTAACAAAGATACAACTGAATAGCACAACAAAGGACTGATAACCTCTTGAAAGTCAGGGTAACGATGTATATATACAACTACATATAAGCAGTATAACGTTATGTAGACATAATACACGTCATGAGACCAATTGATGTAAATGTTTGTGTTTTGCACTTACAAGTATGTAAATATGTTTGGACAAGCTGTACCATTACAAAGCTAATACCAGATTAGCTGTATAAACACTTTATAGGAATTACCAGACATACCAGATTGCAATACATCTGAATCGATGTGATAAACGCATGCAATTGACATGGAATCGTTCATAAAGCATATCACAAAAACGAGCTGTCTGGATCATTCCAGAACCGAAACGAATTACAGGCATAGGTTGTCCATAAGTTTTACATAAACTATTATACCAGCCAAAATCTCACTTGCTTAAAAAGCGGACCTTTAGCTCGCGTGGGGGGGGGGGGGGGGGGGGGGGGGGGGGGGGGGGGGGCTACGGGCCTGGGCATACACCTTTTTCAAAAAGGTTGTCCAGGGCGATATTTTATTACAAGATGGAAAGAAATTATAGGCATACACCTATTTGAAAAAGGTTGTCCAAGGCGATATGTCATTACAAGATGGAAAGGAATTATAGGCATACACCTATTTCAAAAAGGTTGTCCAGGGCGATATTTTATCACAAGGGGGAAGCGAATTCCTTCACCCCCTCTTTATCCCTCGGTGCAAATAGAGACACATTCTCCCGTACACACATCGAGACCTTCTTATAAGTAAACAAGATCTACGTGCCGATCCAAAACCAGGTCGAGTGCCCCCCCCTCCCCTCCCTTGCCACACCCCACACCCCCTCTTTACATTCGGTGCAAATAGACACATTCTCCCTAGCTCATTGGCAAGTATACACGTTTCGCATCCGTAAATTAAAACAAGATCATATCTACGTGCCGATCTAATGCATGCATGTGCTTCCCATTATAAGCCACAGTGGAATACAAAGTAATTGGCAAGGTTCTTTTTAAGCGACAGCAGTGTTATCTTTCGATTTAAAAGGAATTAAAACCATTTCGCCAATAACCTACTACCCTGTCGCCACAAAACACGATTGGATGAAGATGGACGTCAATATGGAGCCAGTTTATCAGGGCCAAGTTTCCTTTGAATTGCTTACTTCTTATATCTAACTAATCCTTTCATAATGCCTTAAGAATTGTCTGTTAAAAGTCAGCTTTTTGATGCAGAAATTTAAGATGTCAGTCATGTTTTGTGTAGGTGTTGTAAAAACCGGTTGAATAGTTTATCGATTTTTTGAGATCTTTGCATGCGTTGGGTGTGTTTGTTTTTATTCAGATTGAGGTCATGCAGACTCTCCCATACACTCCTAACTGATCACACTGCGGCGACGAGGCTAATGCCATTCGGAACCGTTTATAAATGAAATAGAATATAATTGTCACTGTGTAATAGTTCTTATTTAGTGACTATTAGTAATTATCAAAAACAAGTAAAGTTGTAATGAGGTATTGTTTACTTTTGTATTTGATGTTTCTGGTTGAGTGAAAATGACTAAATAGTAACTGAATAGAAACTATTAGTTAGTAACTATTTTGTTTTTATTTGGCTTTATTTAGCATTGAAAACAGTTGGATAATTGCGTGCAAAACTATGACCATTTAATGGCTTCAATGTCGCGTGGCCATAGCTCTACCTGCTTTGTATTATTTAGCGGTTGGCAAATTGTGTAATTGATCAGGAAAATGATATTAACGAGAGAGATAACCTTGTGGAAGAGAGATATCTCACGGTTCAAGTGATGATATGATCGCGGTGATCATTTAAACATCGGCCATCAGTTAATTAACTTTATCACAAAAATCATCATTAAAATCTGCTCCGCGCGTGAAAGTATCTTCTAAAACGTCATTGCACATTTAAAGAATATCTATGAGTATTATTCAGAAGCATGTAGTGTTAGAGTACCTGGTACCGGCTGGCAAAGCAATCGGTTGATTAAATTTATCGCAAAAATCGCTATTAAAACTGAGATCTGCAGCTGTCTTTCACATCAAACTATAAGATGGATAAATCATCTTAAGACGGACAATTACTGGTAGAAAACTTACACAATTTGAGACGAAAAAGACGTCTGATACAAGTCCGTCCACTGGTGTGAAAGGAGCCAATCTGAAAGGAGCAAAAAAACTAAAACAGTGCTTATGTTTATTATGTTTTTGTAGAAGATGATTTTGATTATGAACGGGCCGGAGCAATTGCGACGAAGGAATTGTATAATCAACTCTAGGTTATCAGGCAATCATCACTGTCGACTGAATCTGCTCTGCGCATAGAATATTAAGTTCCCAAAATACAACATAACTTCAGAGTGCAAAAACTGCAAGGCTTTACATTTTTTGAATATATCACAGGCAGCCCAAGCTCTGAATTACGTCATTGAATATGCTTGTATATTGGTGAATAAAGACTCGAATTACAACAGTTTCAGTGTCTTCACTTTATTCTTCAGTAATGTTCCCTTCATAATTTGAATGAAATACAAACTTTGTGGCATGCTGTTCTATGAATGTTATATTGTCTATGTGTGTCGTTTTTTACGCGAAAAACGACTTATTTAGGGGTGAAATTGAAGTTTTAGTTTGACCTACTTCACCACTTACTAAGTGGTGAGGTAGGTCAAACTAAAACTTCAATTTCACCCCTAAATCAGTCGTTTTTCGCGTAAAAAACGACACACATAGACAATATAACATTCATAGAACAGCATGCCACAAAGTTTGTATTTTATTCAAATTATGAAGTGAACATACTGAAGAATAAAGTGAAGACACTGAAACTGTTGTAATTCGAGTCTTTATTCACCAATGTACACGCATATTCAATGACGTAATTCAAAGCTTGGGCTGCCTGTGAATATATACGGACCTTTTAAGGGTCCTTTTTTAAACCGACCGCCGATCACCCCTATCACTTGGTCAAAGGACCCACGTACCTCCCCCCTGCCCCTCCCACCCCGGTATCTGAACCTGGGCAAGAGGAGGTCAATGAGGATCAGACACTCGACGCTCGGTTCACTTTAATACTGCTCTCTAAATCAAGTAGACATTTAACGATTATCCTGCCTTAGTTGGCTATTTTCAGCTTAGTTCTGACAGTATTTAAGAGAAAGGACGGGTCATAAAGGGTTACACAAAACAATCATACTATCAGTGTAACTAACACTCTACATGTACCGTACCTATAAAAGACATTAACACTAAAAGAAATGTCACGTGACACCACATATGCTCTCTGTCAATGTACGAAAGTAGCATTAATTTGAACAGAATTCTTATTCCATGTTCACTGTTACTGCATGTTTAACTGCATGATGGAAACAAATTAAGTAAAAAAAGAATCACGTGTCACTTGTCGTAGTGTTGATCTATATAACGTGGACACTGACTGTATTTTAATTAACACAATTATGATACAGATAACCAAGATAACCAAGATACCACCCTAGTCGCCATAACAAGACATGAATCAAGTTTTTCGTGCAACGATTTGCAAAGAGTGACGTAATATGTCCTATAGGTGCACCGTCGTACAGTGACGTATTTGGTTATGGTCTTGCCAACGGACTATTGTTAATAAAACTGACAAAGAAAAAAATGAAAGAGCTATTGTGAAAATGGTTGGCAAATAAGCATAACAATACCAACACTTGTAAACTACACTTGTAAACTACTACGCTCACATATTGCGCGCTTTTGAATAAACACACTTGTAAGTTTTCTTTTTTGCGTGTTTTTAAAGAACACTATGTTTAACAGCTTTGCGTGTTTACAAACTCAGCGTCTATATCAGTAGTTTAGTGTTTGTATTCCAGGATAATCTTAAACAAACAAACGGCATATTTTCAAAACGATAAATGGTTGGCGTTTTATCAGGAGAACTCACGGAAATGCGAGCAAACATGCAACCTGGTGTAGATAAGATCTGAACATGTAAAGCCGAATACATGATGGGAAAGTCGTTGCGCGGAGTGTTAGGAACTATTAAAACAAAAACTTTCGTTATTCGCAAATTGAAGACTAGCAATTTGAACAAATCTAGATATAGATCTATAATTACTCAGCAGAGAAGAGGGAGTGGCCACAGCTAGTGACCCCTTTGTCCCGACGGGGAGGTGCTCAGTGGACGGAAATTGTTATGAGAAATCGCACATGCTCAATGAAATATATGCTATTTATTTTTTCATTTAATTAATTGTTCTGCTTGTTTGTAAAATAGCTTACATGTGGATGTTTGATAAATGTACAGCAAATTGCGGCGCGCCTTTGAATTATACAATGCGTTTTATCAAATCAATGATCAGGAATCTATTACATTGAAAAGAACATTCAATCAATGTAATATCTTCGATCAGTGATTCTAGAACGGCCTTTTCCATTGAGACTGTATCAGTGTAATAAATTACTTCCTTTTTATAAACTTGTTGGTTCAAAGGTGAAGTGTAGCCGGGACATAGCAGACTGGCCACTCAAGATTGTTATACATGATGGGGATTCAAGAACACATCTGTAAATGAACAAATAAAAATAGAGAAGAAAGAGAAGAATAAATAAAAAGCAAATAATTTGATGTGAACGTTTAGCCATTTGCGGTTTTCCTGTGGTGGGTCAGCGGTATTCCAAATAAGTTCCCAATATGGCGGTCAATTTGTACGTTTAATTTGACATTCCACTCCACCAATTTCAGCTATTTTACAACAAATTAACCTTCAGATATACCAATAGAGGATAAAAACCTGTCAAAAATGCATCGTAGACTTGTGAAGAGTCAAAGTCCTGTCTTAAATGAGTCTTTCCAGCGCAAACAGCTCAGCAAAAGCTCGAGGTCTGCTGGCACATGGATTTTTATCAATATTGTTCTGGCGTTGTTCTTTGTCACTGAACTGTAAGTCAGCTTTATTTAATATGATTATTATTTTTTTTTATTTAACTAAGGGATTATTCACTCTCTTATGTTTTGCAAGTTTATTGTATTTATAGAAACAATTGAAAAATCAGATCTTTATTTTTACATTTCCTTGTAACTGTAATATTTTGGCTGTTTCAGTATGTGGGGGTCTATAGCAAACTATCTTGAATGGCATCATCCAGTTTTGTGGTATACAGGTAATATGAAGGTGATGACTATGATTGTTATGATGAAGGTGATGATGATATTGATGGCGATGATGGTGGTCATTAGTGTGGTGATGATGATTATAGTGATAGTATTGATAATGATGGCAATGACGAGGGTTGCCATTATGGTGTTGATGATGATTATAGTGATAGTATTGATAATGATGGCAATGACGAGGGTTGCCATTATGGTGTTGATGATGATTATAGTGATAGTATTGATAATGATGAGGGTGGTCAATTATGATGGTGATATTGATGATGATGGTGGTGATGATAATTATGATGATGAGGGTATGATATTGATTAGGACGGTGATCATTGTGATGGAGATTGTGATGATGCTGATGGCGATGGCTATGATGACAATATAATGATGGTGAAGGCGGTGATCATTGTAATTGTGGAGATGATGATAGTGATGATTTATAGTGATAATGCTGATAGGGGATGCTGATAATGTCAGAGCTTCTAAAGTCATTGCATTACTGCATGTTCAGGTATTTGATTTAAAGGGATATTTAATGTGTTATTAATTGCAGAATGTGGCCTTGCTATCTGGTTTACCCTCAGTTTTGTATCAGACCTGTTCCTCTATTTACGGCCAGTGATTACCAATAACACCATCATGCTAACTCCACGACAAAACAAACTACTGGGAATCAAACAAACAGGTACTGAATATATAGTAGTGCTATTGTTATATTCATGTAATCAGTAATTATCATCATCACTATCATCATTTTCAAAATTGCCAATGAAAATGTACATTGATATTGACACTTTATAAGTTAATAAATTCAATAAAATATTATTATTTTCATGAATTATTTTCAGTATATTGTCATTAACAACATAATCAAGTTTATGTACCATTTAATGAACAAGCAGAAGTGTTTTATCAAGTTTAAAATAACAACTATATAACCTATTTTTTGGACCTGATACAATTAACATGATCTGTGAGTTTATTGAACAAACTCCATCCTATATTTTTAGTCATTACCATTGTAGCAGCTCTCTTGACATTGCCATCATCACCACTGTTATCATCACTATTACGATCAATTACCATTGTCACTACAACTATATCATGATCACCATATCCCTCTAATAAGCACCACACTTTAACGCTATAATGCTACTCTAGAACATCATTGGAAATCATTTTGTTATCATAAGCTATATTCTTCAGTTCAAAGTAATTACATTTCACCGCTCACCAATTAAGTTAGTGACAAGTAAGACAGTGAGAGCGAGAAAATTTTGATATTAAGCGCCACATCACTTATTCAAGTAAATACAGTATGTCTTGATTCTCTCTTGTTTCAATGATCAGATAGTGGATTCAAGGTGTACAATCAGTCAAGTTCTTCACCAGTTGTTAACCAAAGAAATACACCAGCAGTATCTCCCTTGAGTGTGTCTACACCACCAAGACCTCGTTCTACCACACCACCTAGGGTATGTTTTGTCTTGCTTTCATTTGCTCATTCAATTATCCATCCAGTCTTCTGCCTATTCATTTTTTCACCCCTATCCATTTATTCATTCATTTATTTTTTCATCCTCTATCCAATCTTCCATTCATTTATTCACTTGTCCTTTTATCCATCTGTTTGTTCCTTTATTTTTTCACCCATATCCATTTGTTCATTCATTCATTTATTCACACATCCATCCATTCTTTCATTCATTTTTCATCCCTTATTCATTCATTCTTTCATTCATCCATCCATCCATCCTTTCATTCATTAATTTATTTATTCACTCACTCACATATTATCATTAAATCTCCTTTCAGACATCAAATAGTTTCTCAAGGACTCCAGGATCTTATACCCCTCCCACCATGTATGATAGTATAGCAACACCAGACACAAGGTAAATCACTAATGCTTATCTAATCACTGTATGATAGTATAGCAACACCAGATACAAGGTAAATCACTAATGCTTATCTAATCACTGTATGATAGTATAGCAACACCAGACACAAGGTAAATCACTAATGCTTATCTAATCACTGTATGATAGTATAGCAACACCAGACACAAGGTAAATCACTAATGCTTATCTAATCACTGTATGATAGTATAGCAACACCAGACACAAGGTAAATCACTAATGCTTATCTAATCACTGTATGATAGTATAGCAACACCAGACACAAGGTAAATCACTAATGCTTATCTAATCACTGTATGATAGTATAGCAACACCAGACACAAGGTAAATCACTAATGCTTTTCTAATCACTGTATGATAGTATAGCAACACCAGGCACAAGGTAAATCACTAATGCTTCTCTAATCATTGCTTCTATTTGAAGTTGACCTGAAACTCATTTCTTTCAATACAGTTTGCGGTCCAGACATTCATCACCAAGAAAGTCTCCATGTGAGTTTGACTTGTGTTTGCAACATTAAATCATCACAATATCATCATTATACTCTAAATACCCTGTTAACATTTAAATGCCTAAATAATTTAGCACCTAAATATTTGAGCAACAGATTTGTCAAAAGAAGCAGCATCCATCAACGCAACACAAGAAATAACAATGACTTAAACATCCCCAAATATCGTACAGCAACAGGACAGAGAACGTTCCTGTACAGAGCAACAAAGTTATGGAACCAATTAGACGATTCTTGTAAACAGACAACAAATCTGAACTCTTTTAAAAAAGAACTGAAAAAACAAAGACAGTTTTCCATAAATAGTACTGTATAAATAGTACTATATGATACATCTACCATTTTATATCTCGAAATATATTTTAACGCTCGAACTATCATACTTTGTATTTTTATATGCAAATATCTTTTCTTTGTGTAAATTATTCTTGAAAAACCTTTATAGGAAGTTTAATAAAATGTATGTATGTATGTATGTATGTATTATCATTATTATTATTGTCATTATTCATCATTATCAATTTAATCATCAGCGTCATCATCATCAACATCATGGTCATCAGAATCAGGTGTCATCGTCATCATCAATTTAATCACCATGCATCATTATCAGCATCAGATGTTATCATCATCATCATCAATTTAATCATCATCATCATGGCATGTACATTGTATTATTTATATTGACAAGTGATGGAAATACTCTTGTTTAGATTCACCAAGTGACTGTATCAACAATCTAAATAGTCTTAGAGACTTTTTGAAAGAACAAGAAGAAGAGGAGACCAAACTACAAAGAGGTAATATTTCATATTATCATAAATGATTAAAACCACTCCAAACAAAATTCACGTGATGGGGGAAGTACGTCTTTCGGCCAGATGGCATTTTATGGTCCACTCAACAAAAGACGTACTGCCCCCATCACATGACTTGTCTGCTTACGGACCTGATTGCAAAAAAATGAAAGGGCCATATGATAAAATGATTATTGACTGAGTTTTGAAAAGCCTATGAAATATGCCTTATAAAAAGCCTACACGTGTATGAAAAGCCTATGAAAACCTCATAAAATCATGTCTTTTTTAGTTTATCAATTAATTCTATCTGTCACAGCTCTGTCAGATTCTATGTCTACCAGTAGAGGTCCTTCATCTTGTTGGTCACCATTCAGAAATGACTTTACGCCACAACTTGGCGTGTATAGAATTGCACGAAGGTGAGGTGGTTACAGTTTAATAGCTGTGGTAATATTAAAACCATTACATGCTGATAGAATTTCATTTGTAAGAGGTGAGGAGGTAAAAGTAAATAATTAATTTTATTTTTAATTTCATTTTCTTCAGGTCTCCAGATTCAAGTTTATCCAGAGATGACGATGATTCAGGATACTCATCACATCGATCTGAAGAAGTATGTTACACTTAAACCAATTGTTACTGTCATCAAGCACATTCTATCTGTTATCATCATTAATATTATCAATGGTATCCTCATCATCTTTATTATCATAATTGCCATCATACTCATTATCATCTGTATTGACATCATCATCATCTTTATCATTATTGTTATCATCATCATCTGTATCATAATTGTCATCATACTCATTATCATCTGTCATAATCATCATCTTTATCATTATTGTCATCATCATCATCTGTATCATTATTGTCATCATTATCATCTATCATTATTGTCATCATCATCATCTGATGAAGTGCATTCACTGTAACACTATCATCATCATCTTTATAATCATAGTTGTTTTCAACACTGTTGTCATCAATAATCATTCTGGTGATCATCATTTATATCATCAACATCAATATCTATTCATACTGTAGATGTGGTTAAGGTTAGGTGTTACTAGAAGTGACCTAGACTACTGTACAGAGAACTGTAGAAAGGTGAGTTAAAATTATAAATTATATAACATGTATACCGGTACACCTGATTGCAAGAATGTTGTCACATGAAAAAGAACATTAGTAATTTAGTAAGAAAGAAATAACAAAAGAAAGAGTTGAGCTTTAAAAGTGATCTTCTTTTATCTTTCTTTTATAATTAATTCCTTTCCCACTAAATTACAAAAGTCAGGACAATGTTTTTGCAATTAGATGTACATGTATTTACATTTTATATCACTATGATATGACTAATTGGAGTCTTTGTTGTCAGTGGCTTTGTCAAACCATCTTGGTTCGTTTGGTAGAACAGATTGACTCTGTCAATGATATTTTATGTAAGATTGGATGCCAGGAGTACCAAGTTGGAGGTGAGCACTATTGTTATTATCATTATTAAATAAATGTAATTATTATCAATATTATTATTATCATCATTAGAACAGTCTGTTCTGGTATTGATAATGACCATTATCACAATCATTGTCATCATTATCATTATCATGGTCATTATTGCATGTATCAATCTTTTTATCATCGTCATCACCATTTTCATCCTTATCATCATAACCTTTATTGTCATCATCCTAATTTATATCATTTTCATCACCATCATTATTTTTATCATCAGCATATCATAATATCATCATTATCATTACTCTGGTCCTAGAGGTTTTCTTTTGTTTCTGCTGTGATAATGAGCTGCAAAGTGGTGATAATCGAGCTTTGAGGTGGCGGATAAGTTTCTCTTTATACTCACTGCTTTGCAGCTCAATTATCGCCACTTCATGGCTCAGAATCACAGGGGAAACACGGGCGAGTCTTCACCGACTCGGAACATCATTTAGGATTGGTTTGAAAAACAAGAGTCTTTCCAAACAATTGCCCTAAACCTAACCAAACAATAGCGGTTCTGTCTAATGGGGCCAATAAAAACGCAGCTTTCTACTGGTGAAGTCCAACCCGGAAACACAAATAATACCCCTGGGACCAGGGTACATTATTATCAGTATCATATCAGATCCAATAACTGAATCATTGTTTTCTCTTGTTCAGCTATTAGTTTGAGTTCTTTACGACATGTATCACAAGCCAAGGCAGTTCAAGTACCTTTCCTTCGTGTAATCATCCCTTACCTAGAAGCATCTAACAACCAGGAATATCTAGTACAGAGACTTAGAGGTAAGTACCTTTCCTTGGTGTTATCATCCCTTACCTTAATAAATGAGGTAATGTTCTTCTTGAGAATACGAGTTAAGGGGAAAAGGTTTATATGGAACGGGCTGTTGTATTACACTATGGTTTCATTGTGTTTCATAAAATGTAATGCATGTGTATGATAAAGATGGTGATGGTGATGACAATGGTGATGAAGATGATGGTGGTTGAGGTGGTGACTATGATAGTGGTGACTATGATGTTGATTATGATGATAAATGATGATGATGATAACAACATAATGATGACGATGATGATGATGATGACAATCATAATTAATAATAATAATAATAATTTAATTTTTATATAGCGCCTCTTCCATAAATGCCCAGAGGCGCTTTACAATCTTTATAGTTAAATATTTACAAAAATACATGAAATGATGAAAATTCCTAAAATACTAATTTCAAAACTAAGCTAAAAAAACGTTTAAAAATAATATCATATATATATATATATATATATATACATATCCTAATTAAATTAAATTAAATTAAGTCCTTAAAAACAGTTTAAAAAAAATGGGTTTTAAGTTTTGATTTAAAATCATTGACTGATGTGCACTGTCGTATATTTTGTGGTAAGGTATTCCACAGCATTGGTGCACAAATAGAGAAAGAACGTTTGCCATACGTTTCTAATTTATATTTCGGTACAACTAATTTATTGTCCGATGAAGATCTTAACTTGCGTGTTGGTTTGTATACTTGTAAAAGCTCATTTATATATTGTGGTGCCAGTCCGGATAGAGACTTAAACGTTATTAACATTATCTTATACATAATTCGTTCTTTCACTGGTAGCCAATGTAGTCTACAAAGTGCTGGCGTTATATGGTCTGTTTTTTTTGTTAGCGTTACAATTCGTGCAGCAGCATTTTGCACTTTTTGAAGTCGTTCTATTGTAGTATTTGGTAGTCCATAAAGTAATGCATTTCCAAAATCCAGTCGAGATGTAATCAGTGCATGTACTAATGTCTTTGTAGATTTGAAGTTGAGATATTTCCTTATCTTACTTATTTTCCTTAGATGATAGAATCCAGATTTACAGATGTTTGTTACATGCATTTCCATAGTTAAATTTGTGTCCATTAAAATACCAATGTTCCTAGCCTTGGACGATAGATTGATTTCATCACCACATATATCTAGAGAGGGTAAAGATAAACAGGGTTGATGACGAGAAGATAATTGTGATGAAGACGTTGGTGATGGTGGTGACTCAGAAGTTTATGATGGAAGTGATCAGAATAAAGATGATAATAATTGTGATATGTTCTCAGAGCTTGCTAAAGGAGGGTGTATGAGTCTGTACAGATGGAACTCTGGAGGGAAATTCCGTGGAAAAGACTGGGCTTCAAACCTAATGACAGACTCACAGGTAATTGGTGTTTATCTATGACAATAACATCCTGTGTGCATCTAGAATTCTTACCACAGTCTATCAATATAGCTAGTGGTTAAATGATGGAGAAAATATATGCAATAACTAGTAATTAAGCCAGTGTTGGCTTTTCTAAGGAAACTACAAATTGTTTTTGCAAAAAAAAAGAGTTGTGTAACGTCTGAAAATACATTAAGTGTAACACTATTTTACAATTTCAAAAATTACTGTTATATTCTTATCCTCCTCTTCCCCTGTGAGAAAAAAGGATGTCTGTTTTTTTCTGGCTATGTAATAGCAGTTTTATTTCAGTTTTATAACTTGTTGTTTTAGATTGTGATGCATATGTTCTGTACATACATGGATTCAAGACTGCCTGCTGACCCAAGGTTCCCTGATGGAGGAACTTTTACTGGACTACATTTCCTGAAAACACCCGATAAACCTGGTAAAGAACTAACAGATGATTAAACGAAGCATTCTATGTAAATGAAGAAATAGCCATGTAACTTTCATCCTTCCTCCCCTCCATACAACCCCCTCCTCCTCTCCCTGCAACCCCTTTCTCTCCTCATCACAACCCTGTCCTTGCCTCATCGCAACCCCTTCCTCCCATCCATGAGACCCCTTCCTGCTCTCCCTGCACCAGTCCCTCTTCTCCCAATTTCTTAGTACTCTAGTTTCGAGTTCTTCATTGTTCACTGTTCATTGTTCACTCTGTGCCTCTTTCCAACCGTTCTCTCCCCTCTCTCCCCACGTTCACCTTCCCATCTCACCACTGTCTGTTTGCCAGATAACGGAGAAGGGTAACTAGAACTAAATGTGTTTGTTTTCTTATAGATGCAAGAAAAAGTGATCTTTGTATATACATGTCTCGACCTCTGCACTACAAGGTAACAGTGATGATGATGATGATGATGATGATGATGATGATGATGATGATGATGATAATAATAATAGTGCCGTAATGGTAATCGTGCATGGTAATGACGATACTGTTGAGTGACACATTAATAAAGATAAAATGGTGATTTGATGATGATGATGATGATGATGATGATGATGATGATGATGATGATGATGATGATGATGATGATGATGATGATGATGATGATGATGATGATGATGATGATGATGATGATGATGATGATGATGATGATGATGATGATGATGATGATGATGATGATGATGATGATGATGATGATGATGATGATGATGATGATGATGATGATGATGATGATGATGATGATGATGATGATGATGATGATGATGATGATGATGATGATGATGATGATGATGATGATGATGATGATGATGATGATGATGATGATGATGATGATGATGATGATGATGATGATGATGATGATGATGATGATGATGATGATGATGATGATGATGATGATGATGATGATGATGATGATGATGATGATAATAATAGTGCCGTAATGGTTATCGTGCATGGTAATGACGATACTGTTGAGTGACACATTAATAAAGATAAAATGGTGATTTGATGATGATGATGATAGTGACGACAATAGTGATAATAACCTTCTACTTTTTCTTCCAACCCTAGGTTGTTGTAGAGGACGAGGTATTCGATCTACCCAAGGGCCGTAACAATCTATTCCACGCTATTATTTTCTTCCTATTCCAAGTCAAAACCAAAGAAAACGGAATGCTAGGGTAGGTTGATATGTAAAACCCGTATACACCCATTTAAATAAGGTTGTTCAAGTAAATGAGACATTTGGACAAGACTGAAAAGGAATTAGGGTCATATATCATAATTTCGGCAACGGTTATATTAAAAACGCATTACGGGCATACATCTATTTTAAAAGATTGT